>VXBB01019851.1:7726-70941 GCA_013399915.1 Illadopsis cleaveri
AAAAGAAGAAGAAAGATGTATGTTAGCTGTCCTTAGAAGTTTCACATGTGATTAAAGTCTGGCTTGTTTTAAAACTAAATTAATCAGCTTTATAAAACTCCATTTCTCATTCATTGTAATAGCGTGCTATTTATCCTACTACTGGCCAAGCCCAGTTTAAAGGGACAGTTCAGTCTAGTGAATATTTGTGCACACGTCTGTAGGACCTAGCTCTAGATAATTTTTCATTTTATTAAATACTAAAATGCTTTCAATTTCTTTGCAGGTATAGTGTTGTGTCTGTCATGCTACTCGTATAAGAAGAGATTAAAAGAATTTTTTAAAGGTGTTTCTGCTTTACTCGGGGCAACATTACTTGTTTTCAGCTAAAATACTCTTAGCAAGTAATTTCACAGATTACTCTGTTAAAATTTACAAAACATTTTGGCAGTTTATATGGAGTGACATCACTCCACATTGGGTGTAATTCGGAGAAAAGAGGCAAGGTTTCTCCCTGGGAGGTATTTAAGAGGTAATATATCTTTAAGTGTCTCCGCCTCTGAATCCACCCACTTCTTGATAGCTGCAGCAGTCTTGTTGACTCACAGAAGCCGTGTGCCTGCAAGAGCCAGCAATGAGCAGTATTTTCCAGAGATTTTAAGAGCACACCTCCTGCTATGTATTTCGCATGCTAACTTGCTGGAGCTGAAGCTGTATGAAAGAAAGTTTTACGTTTTGAAGATATTGCAAAAGATAGTTCCTCCTCTCATCCTGGAAAATCCTGACAGACCAGTTGGATACCTTTCAGGCCTTAACCAGAACTTTATCTTCTCATCCCACTGTCGTTTTTACAGTAGAGAGACCTGAGACACCCTTAAGAACTGAGAATCTGACTAATTTAAACAGATGGCTAATCCCAGTGCTGTCTGCAATGGACATCTACATCACCATCATCATCATCAGAAACAGAATAACCTCTTAAAAAGTGGACTATCTAAGAAAAATGGAATCACTAATGGAATGAAGGTAAGGTTTAATTGTTTACCCTAATTGCCTCAATATTGAAAACAAACAGGTAGTTGCAACATTACTTACTAAGCTATTTTTATGGTCGTCTTAGTCTTATTTTTATGGTCTATATCCGTTGAACAGCTTGTATGGATTAGGCTTGCGTGTTAAGTTTTGTAATCATGGGACCTAACGCTGCTTTTGTCTCTCCTAAAATGCAGAGAGAGTTGGGAATCCTCATGTAAATGCTGTTGATCCCATGGACTGACTTTGCCTCTAGTTCCTATCAAACACAACAAACGCATGTAGTAACTTCCTTCTAAAGCTTAACTGGTGGTGGACTTGACTTTGCAATGTATTAATCACTAGTGAAAAGCTGTTTTGTCAGCTTCACTTGTGTCTGGAGTAATTTTTAAAGTGTGATTTAATGCTGTACAAGTGTAACAACAAATATACGTAGGCAGGGAAAGCTGCCTTTTCTTGATGTTTACATTTCTGCAGGGTTGGCTTAGCTGATCCCCACGCTTTACCGATGCCTGCTCTCCAGTCTTGTACTGCCTAAAATCCAAGTCAATTTACTTCCTATTTTCTCAGGTTGTTCTCACACAGGTGAATATTTTGTAGAACTATTGGCATGTAACATCCTGAGGAATGAGCGACAAATCTAAAAGTATACTTTTACCAAAAGAGCCCAAATCTTACAGGTTGTCTCTCCGTGATACCTGTTCTGACTGGGAGCTTACTGTCTGTCTCGCAGCGTCCTGACTCTGGATCTTGATGTGATCATTAGGAGAAAGTCTTGTAGTGGATAAAAAAAGGCTGGCTTTACCGCACGATGTGGTGGTGACAGGGGGCATGGAGGAGGTTGCTTGTGAAGCCTGTTCGCTCACCTGACCACCCCTGTTGGAAGCTGCAGACAAGGGCTGTGGTGAGGGCTCCAGATAAACTGCTATCTTTTATCTTTCTCTAAATGGGGCGCTCACACACCTTAGCGCTCTAATGAGGGCACGCCCAGTGTCATGCTTAATGGTTGTCTGGCTTTAGGTGTCTCCCCTGGTATGAGTGTTTCCCAATCGCTGGCTTGTGTTGGATGAGGAAAGCAAAGAATCTTGTGCAATGATTGAAAAAAGGCCTTTCTTGGATTCATTTCCAGAAACCTAATTCAGTATCCTCTTATATATCACATACACCTCCTCGTCATTTTGTGTATTAGCTGTTTGCCACAATGGTGTCCTAAATATTTGCTTTCCACTTGTGACAGATTTCAAGGACTAAGCTTTTTCAGTTACTGTTAACCTGCTGCAAATTTTGAAATCCCAGGAGGGCATTAATTGGGATTTCCTCCTTTATGGAAAAGAGAAGTAAACAGCTAGAGAAGTAATGAATAATATTTCTGAGGATGATCATAAATAAATAAATAAATATTGGCCTGAAAGGGGTGGCAAAGAAATGAAGGAAATATTAGTAGATACACCCTGAAGTCTTACAAGCACCACATGGTTGGAGGAGAAGGTGTTTTACTCTGCTGTGTGACACCTGACAGCAGCACTGACCCACTTGTAAATACCATCCACAGCTGAGGGAAGTGGTGAGGAAGTGAAGACTTAGGAAGTTCAGGAGGCTTATCAAAGGCAGATTTGGTAAGTCCGGGTCGAGCACTGTGCTCCGAATTACATTCCATTTCCCCTTTCTTCCTGCTCCGAACACAGATTGGGAAAGAAGGAAACAATAACAGACAAGAGTCCTGAATGAACCAGGAATCTCATTCCCGGTAGGAATCTCCCCATTCCTGTCTGGTCTGTTTCCCCGCCCCAGCTGTCTCACCCTGTTCAGTGCTTATGCTTGATGCTGTTTTACAGGAGCAGATCCTGTGCCTTCCTCCCTGCACTGTTTATGAGCCTCCACACCATCCTCCGTGCTCTTGTGCCACTCCTCGCCGGGATGTGCTTCCCACTTCCCAGGCTGGGGTCTGAGGAGCAGGGAATATGGCAGCTTGGGGCACAAGGAAGCCTGTACAAGGCTCCCAGGTTTCTCTTACTTCCAGTCATTCTTCCTTCTTCTTCTTTTGCCCCTCTTTCCCCTAACACTCTGTCACACACATTTACCTACTTTAGTGCCCGTGCAGTAAATTAATTGACCATTAAACACCTTATATAGCAGAAATATAGTGCTGGTATATTCAGGGGATGTGGCTGGTGATGCTGGTTCTAGACTTGTGATAGTTCCAAAAGTTTTGGGCTTAGTTACAGCTGTGCTGCTTTGCAAGGAGGGGAGGAGGGAGAGATGCTGTGGTTTGAGAGAGGCAACTAGGGCAGAGACTGCAGCAGGAGAATGGCACAGTGAAGGCTTCTAAGCCTATAGCAATAGTTTTGCACAATTGACTGACTGGAACATCAGGCTTTGCAGAAATCAGCTCTATAAACTTCTTTTCCAAGGGAGCCCCCAGGAAGCACTGACTTCAGGAAGTGATGGCTTTGGAAACATGGCTTTTGTAAACACTTGCTCAAGAACAATGTGTTTTGCATCTTAATGATGTAAGAACATTTTGTATGTCTGTGTGTGCTTGACAGAAATAGAGAAGCAATTCTGATACCACAAAGCCCCCCGGGTTTCTAAAGAAAGGATTTTGTTTAATGGGTTGGGAAAGGTAATTAGGGATGATCAAATGTGGGGGAGCAAGGAGACTCTCTTTGCTTCTAGCAATCTGTGGCATACCAGAGATAGAAAGGAGGTAGCTGAGTGATAAAGAAGCAGTGAAGAGTCCAACCAGAAGACAAACTGTTGATTTTGGGGAAGTGCTAGACTGCTTTGGGGTGGGACTGCTTGTTCTGATAGCTTCTGTGATTATTTTAAGTCTGATTCACTCAATTCTAGCTGATAGCACAGACTCTCCATGTACTAATGGACATCAGGCTTAACCATGTCCCCACAGCCATGCTGCATCCTGGTATTCTTTGGAAGCTGGGCCATAGTGAGACCTAAACTTTGCGAGGTGGATGGTGGACCATGTCTTCCACTTTGTTAGAGCTTTTAACAGAGGCAGATGCTTTGTGTTCTCCCAGAATCCACAGTCGGGATTGGGATTGGGACATGCCTTTACCCATGAAAGGGTTCAGTAGCTAACCTATTTATTTATGTAACCATATTGGCCAGAAGAAGGTAATTTCCTACTGATGGTTTCTTTGCTGTTATATTGCTGTTGATTGGGTACCAATAATAGGGGCATGGGATTTTTAAAACAAATCATGTTTGTCTAGTGGAAACATTTTTCCCTATAAAACACATGCAACAGTTCTCTTTCTTCAATAGATTATTTCCTTGGATGCCTTAGACTCCAAGACGTTTTAAAGCTATTGGCAAACTCATTATTTTTATCTTCTGCACTAAGAACAGCAGGGCTTGGAAGAAACATGTAGTCAACAAGACTATAGGCTTTTCCAGGGATTTCAAGCTCCTGTGTGAAAGCAAAATAGAGCCTGGGATGAGATCCAACCAGTAACATGTGCCCCACTGACCTGATGGCTCAAAAATGTGGTAGTCTCCAGCATTTGGGGGCTCTAAAATTCAGAAGCTATTCGTGTTTAACCTCTGTCTTGTGACATCTGAACCTCCTCCTAGCTGTTCTACTTAGCTATTTAGTTCAATATTCCAGCATACAGTCTCAGTCCCTTCCATGCTCTTGGCACCCTAGATTTTTCCTTTTTTGTGCTCTGTAATGTCATTTATTGCCTAATAAGGACCTTAAAAAAACCACTTATTGTTTAGAAAGAGAGTCATGAAAGGAATATGTCATGCAATTGTTCTCGTGGCAGTAACTTGTATGTTGTAAAGGCCTCCTGTAATTTCTTTGCTCTTTCTTCACAAATACAGACAGCACTTCAAGAGTTTTTGCGAAACTGGTGTAAGTGGGGTATTTTAGATGCATACCAAATATAAATGTTAAAGAGTCTGGTAAGAAAAAAAAAATAAACTAATTCCCACAGTCAGAGTCAAGCAATAAGGGTTGTTACTAATAAGGAAAGAGCAAGGAGAGAGGGTTAAGGCTGATCAGGCCTTTCCAGCTGTTTGCAGCATTAGTTGTGTAGCTGTAATGATCTACCAATGTAAGTTTTTTTTTCTGAAATATCTTCATATTTTGACATCAGTGTGGGTTAAAAAAAAAAAAAAATGAAAGGGAACTTCATTGAGTCCAGACTGTTTCACTTGCAGCAGCTCAGGATTTTGGACATTTTCCATTGTGCATGTGTTCATGGAAAGTACAATTGCAATTTGCCTTCTGGATTTCATAGCTATAATAAAAACAGGAAAAAATTGAGATTTGGTTTTCAGTCAGCTTCTCTGCCAATTAATGTACCTGTTGCTGCACCACAGATACAACCTCCTCATCCTCAGTTCCTGCCTTCTTTTCTCCTTGGTTTCAATCCTGAGAAATGTGTTGCTTTGCACCTGCCCTCTCAGATAATAATCACAGGTCTCAGATCCACGCCCTTGTTTCTGTCATGTGTCCTGCTGTGTGATGAGCTCAGTGCATTGGAAGCAGGAAACACTGGGGACATCTTTCTGCAGCCGAAGTGTCACCACTGTGTGGGCACATGTAACAGTCTCTGACTCCTGTAGCAATGCTTTGAACGTGTTGCATGAGACTTTAAATGCAAGGATGAGATTTTTCACATAGCTCAATGTATTAGCTGGTCTGAAGTCATTACCCTCTTAACACCGGGAAATCTCTAAATTCAGGTAATTAATTTTGGAAGGTAAAGCTCTGACAGAAATGGCAGATGGTAATTTACTTTGGCTTGAAAGATTCAGCATGTCAGGTCTTTAAGGTCAGCCTCCTCTTAGCACAGTAACAGCTCATCGTTCTACTCATGAAAGCAAGTAAATGTATTGGGAGACTGGCTTAGCTACACACACATAACCCATTGCTGAACTCCAGTGCAAAAATAAGTAGCATACAAGAGATAGAAACAGGAATGGCCTTTGAAAGGGAATTTTGAAACATTCTTGTGGCATTAGGAAAGCCAAAAATCTCCTGGAGTCGACATTTGCAAGGAATATCAAGGGAAGCAAGAACAGCTTTTACTGCTATGTTAGTAGTAGATGAATAAACAAGGAAAACGTGTCCCATCAACAAATGGGGTGCATGACTTAGTGACCACAGATTCAGGTAAGGTGTACTGTGTGCTTTCTTTGCCTCACTTTTCACCATCAAAGTCATCCAAGCCTCTGTGTGGTCTAACTACCAGCAGTGAAAGAAGGTTGAGTCACAGATCTCTTGCGAAATGGCAACCCATACAAGGGCATGGGATGAGGAGAGAAGCACTCATGTGTGGTAGGTGATATCACAGAGGTGTCACACACTATCAACTTTGGAAGCTCACAGGTGTTAAAGATCCCATGTCACTTAAAACAAATGTCCCACCTGTCTTCAAAAGCCAGATCATTTCTAGCAGAGGTTGCTTCTGGGAGCATAGAGAGGAAGGTGATTTGGGACAGCAAGCATAGACGTACCAGAGATAAATAATGTTTGACTGACTGTCTTCTATGCTGAGGTGACTCGATTTGTGTATGAGAGGTAAGTGATGGATGTCACCTACCTTGACATTGGCCACACCACCCTCATGTGCTACTGGGGACATTATGGTCTCGATGGGCAGACTACTACATGGGTAATAACTGGCTGGACCATCAGACTCAAAGGGTAGTTGGTGGTTTATGGTTCATACTTTGCCTGCAGGCTGGAGGGGTTTCATATGTGTGGAGGGGGAGTGTGAATCAAGATACGGGTAACAGCAGTGGGACACGTGGAGCCTTTCAGGGCTCAGCTGGGCAAAACCCTGCTGGGAATTTGGTGTTGAACTGCCTTTAAATATGAAGATGAAACAGAAACCATCCACTTGAAGTGAGCCTGTGACCTTTCAGTGCGAGGAGGCAGCATTTCTGTGGTGAGTCAGCAGTGGTGATCCAAAAATGGATGGAATTGATGAGGAACCTCAGTTGGGCTTCTATGAACATTTGTCTGGCAAGCAGCTTATTCGTGCTCAATAGAGGTAATTAGTAATAGAAAGCCATGACGTGGCTAGGGCCATTGCCTGCCTATTTACATCCCTTCAGCATGAGAATTAATTACCTTTGCAAGCCTTAAGTGGCAGTCTGCCTTTCAGAAACGAGAAAGGTGAAATGCATCTCCTACCTGTGATATCAGTGAGGGATGTGGCTGGATGTGTTCCATTGCAAAAGCAAGTTCATTAATAATAATGAGCAGAATGATAAGATAATGGCTGCTTAGGGCCTGTTTGGTGTGAAGTGGCATATACAGGACCCAGGGATGGCCACAGAACACTGAATGAAATTAAAAGAGGAAATTCATTTCCATTATCTTGTCAAACTAGGGATCCCCAAAGCAGACACCTGGGAGACCAGAGAACTCAGTTCTTGCTTAGTCCTTGCTAGAGGATCTCTGAACCTGCTGATTTCACCTGCATTTCAGGGGCTATCACAGGTGTAGATTACCTCCCTGCAGGGGACAAATCTCAAGCAAGTTCAATTGAGTGCCTGTAAGTCTGTCTCAGGCCTGTGTTACTGAAACACAGACATTGAGCTTACCCAACACACAAAGCTAAGCAGCAATTGGTATATGTGGTTTTCTACACCTCAACTGCAGATCACTTCAGCATGTTTATAATTCTCCTCAACAATCTTCTGTTGTGTTCCCACAGTCTCTATAAAGTCTGACTTTTTGCCAGAAAAATGTTTAGCATTGTGCTGCCTCTCTCACAGCTTGCTCTTTGCATTTGTGCAGTGGTGTTTCAAATCCTGGTTTAAAGAGTACAAGACAACCATAAAGTTCCTAATTCATCATGATATGTAGGTCTGTTTCTTCTGCCAATGGACATATGAACTCTCTTGTGGATTTTTGTTTTTTTACTTTCTTTTTAAAGAAAAGTAAGTTTTGTTGTGGCTAGGAGTGTGGCATTATCAGCAAAGCAGGAAATTAAATTTCTCTACAATGACCAGTGGCTCAGCCAGAGAATTCCTGCCATTCCTGGCAGCTAATTTTTCCACAGAAAATATTTTGAGAAAGCATTCCAGCCAGGAATTTTGCGAGGCTATTGTCTGAGGGAGTTGTCATTGTGGGATGGATATGGAATTGGGAAGGAAAATGCCACTTAAGGAGAAGAGCAGGCAGCAGGACCAGCAGTGTTTTGTGCCAGACTGAAGAGGAACTGAAGTGTTTTGCACTTAAAGATACATGAATTCAGGCAGATGACCAGAACATTCTGTGAGATACCTTTAGTATAAAACTGTGAGGTGAAGTGCTGAATTTCCAGGGTAGATGCCATCTATGTACACCCGTGTCTTCAGAACAAAGTAACATTTAACCTGTTTTGGCCAGGTGTCTTTGTCCCACCTGAAGTGTTTTGAATTTCTAGAACATCCAGTGTAGATGTAACACAGCAATGCCTTATCTGTTCTAGTGGTCATCTCAGGGTTTTTTTGAAAGTCATTCAGCTCTATTCTGCCTTCATTCACTTGATCAAGCACAAACATGTGCTCTGTCATTTCCCTTATCTTCCAAAAAATTTGGTATTCTCCATCAGCCTACCGAGACACGAGGATTTATTCACCTAAAAAAGAAATACGAAAAGACAAATTTGAGATACAGAGCTGAGACTTGTAGCCATTTCAGCTGACATAATGCTGCACTCTGCTTCCTCCAGGAATTTCCGTTTGAGTTTCTGCTTCCCTGTCGCTGCTGCTGATTCATACAGCCTGAAGAGCTGCCGTGCATCTCTCCCTGTGACTCACAGGTAGCCATCTGAGACTTCAGCCTGGCTAATCTCACAGCCCAAAGCTGTCAGCCCACACCTGGAACCACAGCAGGCAGTTTGTTTGTTCTTGAGCTTTCTGGGGCTGTTCAGCAGGAGAATGCCTCAGTCTAGCTTGGAATTTCTATTTCCTGCCCATTCGTTGTGCTTCCACAAAACTTTGATTGTCTTCTGAAAGGAACATTTCTTCCCCTGTTGTCACCAGGTTGCACTTCCTGCAGGTAAAGGTGAGCTGCAGTCAGGTTCTTATGCACACTGTTGTGGGGGAGATCTGTAAATATCAGCCACAATGCTGCCTGCAGAGGACAGGACACAGATGTTTCCACCCAGTCCTAGCAGCCGTGTGTCAGTGACTGTAGTGATTTACAGGAGACCTTGGAGGTCAGGAAATGTAACCTGAGGCATAAAGGTAAGACCACCTATGGCTGTCACGTTGTACCTCCTTGTCAGTCATTCCCTGAAAGAATCCCAGCCCCGTGATCTGATCGAAGGCGTTTCTTGCCGACCAACTGTCGTCGTAGGACACGAAAGAAAGATGAGAGACTCCAAATATTTCAGAAGGCAAAGAGCATAGAAAAAAGGCTTTATTGTCTAATTCTTACTACCTTTTATAAGGTGCTCCCATACAGACTTAACATGATTGGTGAATAGGAACGACATCTCTCTAATCCCATTGCTTAAACCAGAGAAACAGCAAAACACCACCTGGAGAAAGATTGTTTTGAGAAAGGATAGTCATTTGCCAAGATTGTTCTGAGAAGAAACTTTCTTGAGAAATTTTTCCTTGGGAAAAGTTAGCAGCTGCTAGCTGGCCAAAATCTCTCAGACCCAGAAATATCAGGCCCACAACCAACCTCAAAACTTCGGGTGCTACACTGATCCCAACACCCAACTACAAAACAATTCAAAGTGAACAAGATCTTTTGAAGGCATTTCATGGTCCAAGAAAGCAGTTGAAAAATTATGGGGTTTTTTTCTCTGCTTTTTGAGATCATATTCATGCTAGTTTCTGAGTTTGAGCTTTTGAACTTCAACAATCTCGTCACATCAGTCGTGCTCAGAGGGAATGTTTTATTTTGTCTCTGGCACAAAATGTGTGTCTGCAAGCCTTTTGAACATCTCTTCTTTATAGAAGGGTCTTTATAAATTGCTCTCCTGTGCAATATTTTCCTTGCATCACTGTTATATAAACAGCTTGTTTGTTTGCATATGTGGGTGGTAAAAGTGTCTGGGAGGTTCTAGCGGATATAAGGGTGTGTTAATCTTGAAGGGGAAAGTCTTCGTGGCTTTTGATTGTTGTATTTTGATCAGAAACAAAACAAAACTCCATTCAAACTCTTTTGATGCAATCTCCACCCCTTTTCCTCTGTTCTAATCCCAATCACCTTCCCCTGCAGGCATTATCCTTGGTTTCTTTCCTCTTGCTTTAGGTTACAAAAAAACTCTTGGGGAAAATAAGCCTTTAAGTATTGGATTGGTACAACTGTGGGTAAATAAGTAGTAAGGGGTGTCACAAAGCATGTTCTCGTTTCTCTCTGTGTACAGCCCAGTTTTATCCCAAATAAGAAATTACTTTATCAGATGATCTAGGAAGAATCCCACATGGGCAAAATTTGTCTGTTGTTACTTTTTGGCTCTCAATACATATTTTAACAGTGTCTTTTCAGGTTGAACTCAGAACCTGTGCTTCTTAAATCTATTTCTTACCCATAACCAAGCAGGAAATACAGATTCCAAAACAAAAACTGTGTGTTTGCCAAAATCTACAACTTCTAAAGAAAAAAGTTAGTATTCTTGTTTTTCATTCTGAGATAAGCATGCTGTTGATATATGTCAAGTCTAATTGCTTTAAAAAAAAATCTGTTTTCAAGGGTTAGAAAACATATCAATTCCATTATTTGTGTCTGTTTTCAGATGTGTATTAATGGAACTGATATGTTGATGTGCAAAGTGTGAAATGTTGAATATGCTATGAGCACTAACTAGTTAGAAAAATAATTGAGGTTGTGTCCTGAGACAGGAGACGTGTGCTTTGGGAATGGAGGAGCAGCTTTAATAAAATTTGGTTTCACCTTGGGTTGAACCTTTTGTCCAAGAAGAGGTGTAATTTATTACCTCCCTGAAGAGGAATTAATTGACCTTCTTGCATCTCTTACTCATCAGTGAAAGGTAAAGAAATAAAACTGTGCACACAGTGACTGTCTTGAGCCAGATATTCAGGATCAGGAAGGGCTTGAGGGAGGCTGGTTTTTGTCCACATGTCTGTTGTAAGGATGGGGGGAGATGAACAGACTAGCCCCTTGGTCCTCTAGCAGAGGATTTGTTGTTACAGCAGCAGTTTGCAGGATAAAGTAATGTCTTCAAGATCATTCCACTTCCCTACATATACAGTGTGTCTTCCAAAGCACTCAAGATCACCAGTCCCTTTCCAAAAAGGACACTTCATTAGCATCTTGCCTTTTATTAAATTTCTGTTGAGATGAGAGAAATCTCTGCCTTTTACTGTCTTCCTCCACAAATGCAGCCCTGTCATCACCTCTTTGATTTGGTAAAGCAACACAGTAGGTTTTGCACCAGAGATATATCTCTGGAGGTTATGCAAGAGTGAAAGTCACTCTACTAGTAATAAACAAGACAGCATTACCAGCATGACAGAACAAAAATGGGGCTCTTTTCGTTTCCATCTCATCCCCAACCCAAAGGATCCATTCATTTGCACTTTTAAAAATCTTATATCAACTTCCTTATGCTTCCACCACAGCATAATTAAAATCAAGCAAGTGAGAAGGTAAAAACTAGCTTTACCTATCAATAGGTAGAAAACATTTTAAAATTTGCAGAGATAAGGTGACATTAGCAGGTTTTTATATCTGTGATCCAGTATAACCAAAGACCTTTAGAATTCTTGCATGTGGGCTGAGAGTCACATGGGTTTATTTAAGTAAATTGAAGCATGATTTCAGTCTGATTTTTTGGGATCATTATCAGAGACTAGGCCTTTTTTGACTGTTTCAATGTGTACCTGTTGTGAAACAGTGTTGTTAGCTTGTGATTTTGTTATAAAGATGTTAACATCTGCAGGAGACAAAATTTCAATCAATGGCCAGTTATGCAGATTCTTAAAACTTCAGGTAGGCATGTTTGGTTTTATTCCCCACTGAACATTTTATAGATGTCCAAAATATGTGTGACTGGGGAGAGAGGAGTGTTATATGAGGGGGAAAACCCCACCTACATAGCTGGAGTTTTCAGCATGGAAGCATTATAAAATCTTGGCTGATTACCTAAATAAACTAAACTTATTTAGTGATACTATCTGTCTGTCAACTTAACAGCTTGTGAACTCATGAGCTGTTTTTGTATCATCCACTCTTTGCTTTAAGTAGGCTTTTGGACATGAAATAATAGAAGCTGCAGTGTGAACTCATTCCTCCAGTGACCTGGGCAGTCAGCAGCAGGAAAGAGATTTGACCTATGTTCCAAATAAGAAAGAAGCTTCTGTCGGAGTGTTCCTTTCTTTTACATGAAAGTCAACATGAGACACACATTAAAAAACCCAGAATTTATTATTCCCAGAGCTCACACTGCTCTGTTAACTTCTGCTCCAGCTCATTTTTGCATGGTGTGTATCTTACCATTGCATTTCTCTGGAATTTGTTTAGTCCATAAACCTTCTGAGATAAAGACATTTTATTTTGTTCTCTACTTGTAAAACACTTGGTACACATGGGATCAGTGTTTGTTAAGGGTACCTTTATTCATGGGGATTTTTATCCAAGTCTGTCACTTTTTCAAATGTCAGTGATTGTCATCAGTATTGTATAAAGCAGTTGCCTTGTCTCATGTTCTAGTTGATGCTACTAAGTCAGAACGAAGTGTGTTTCAATGTCATATCTCATGGGACATTCCTGTTCTACCAGTCTATCTACAGATGAAACTTGAGTTCATGTTAAACATTATTGTTTTTCCATAATTCACTTCTAGCCCAGTCAGACAGCAGTTCTTCATCTTTAGAGCAGTCTGATCCAAAGGGGAGCAGTTCCAAACTCATTGTTGTGGTGTGGCTGGTGTTTCTCCTGTTCACAAGGGCTCCGTGATTTCAGTTCACCTCCTGTTGATCAAGTATCTCACCTTCTCAGCAGCAGCATTCTCGTTGGAGCTGTATTTCAGGACATCAGCTTAAAGACAGAAATGCAAACCTCTCACTCTGTGACAGGTAATTTGTGTGAGCTCAGGCTACAGGTTGATGGACAGGCATTTTAGAGGGCTTTGAGTACTTCTGCCTTGAAATTAACATGAACATGATGAATATTTTATTTTTCAGGGCTACACACAGAATTACTTGAGTAGTGTGGGAAGACTTTAAACAACTTTTAACCAGATATCCAAGAAGGATTGTGCCTTTAAAATATAGCCTAAAAAGACTGATAGAGGGTTTGAGGGTTCTTTAGTTTTCTTTTTTTATTGAGTGATTTTTTGCTGGAGAAGCTGATCAAAACATCCGTGCACTCTGACAATTCTCAATAAGTAACCACCGTGGTTGACTGACAGTAATTTGTTTGCAGACACCACTGTTTGCTGCTTATTTCTGTATTTCTTTTTTACAGCCCTGTACATCTTCCTGGTTTATGGCTCCATTTCAAGGCAACATTTAATCACTACTGCACAGTGTGTGGCATTCTTGGCTGTGCTACATCCCCACTTATATGTGTGGCCAAAAAAAACAAAAAAAGAGAGACATTTTCCACAGGATTCATGCAGGGTTTGCAATGCAGTATTTCATCAGAGGTAACAGAGATGGGCATTGATGATCTGTAACAAATCATATTTGTCAACTGCACCTTCTTGGAATAGGAAGCAGCTTTATCTATGAGATTATGGTGATAAAAAGATTTACCGAGTCTGATGATAAATCTTCTCACACAATTTCTTGAAATCTGTGGTAGAGGCAAATGAACCAGTGTTACTTTCTATGCTATTGGACAAAGGAATATTTTTGGTAACTTGAAGCAGATGCTGGAAATTTGTTTCTTTATTAACCTCATTTAGCCATGGTTAAAACAAGCTGACACACCTGTGCTTTATCTGTTCACATTTTCTGACAGATGATTGCAAAACTGTATAGAGTTTGTGATTTTGGAGGGCGTTTTTCAGTACATATTGTTCAACATGTAAGGTTTAGCAGAGCTTATAACCAACAGTGTTTTAACAATTGAGTAGGTAAAAACATTAGCAGTGCATTGAAAAACTGCATTTTGAAAAGAATTCAATTCAGTGGGGGAGATGGGAGGAATAAAAAAATGCATACACGTGCAAGGCTTTGAAAGGGAAGGCTGTCTCAAAAGCTGCCAGAAACAGATCTTCATGTATGGATACTGGTCACTTTTGCATTAGGAAAATCAATTCTTAAGCTACCTGATATCTGATTTACCTAATACTGGTTGGTTGCATATTAAGGGTGATGATCATCAGCTGGATACAAAGCTGCTTATGTCATAAGCAGGTAACAAGTATAAACAAAACACTTTGGTTTGGGTCCCACTTTCACACCTGAGAAAGACACTCGGAAGACCCAAGAAAGACACTTGGAAATGAGACACTCATGTCTGCAGCAATTTGTAGTTATTGAGGTGTCAATATTTGTAATGTCTGCAGCAATTTGTAGTTGTCCAGGTGTCAGTATCGGGGACAAGGAATCACAGCTGAGCTGTTGTAACTCCTCCTGGCTTTCAAGCCCAGCTCAGCGCAATCCGTGCTGGCGAAGGGACAAAGAGCTCTCTCCGAGTGACAGTGGGCCAGCCCGGCTGGAAATGAGGCAGGCAGATAAAGCAGTGGTCGGACCGGAGAGTCTGGCTGGCTGGGTTATCCCGAGCTGCTGTCAGCAGTGTTGGGCTGGAGGGAGGTGGAGCTGCCCGAGGGAGCGGAATGAGCTGTGAGAACTGGGTCAGGGGCGGGCCGGCTGCGCTCCCGGGGCCGGCGTAGCCCCGGGCGGCCCAGCGGGGAAAGCCAGGAGCAGGTGAAAGGTGGATGGGTTGAGTCTGTGGCAGGTGATCTCAGCCAGGATGACAGGGAGGAATGGTTGCAGGAGGGGAAGATGGAGATCTGTGAGCAACTGCAGTCTTGAAGTTCCTTTTCTTCCTCTTTTCTTTTTTTTTTTTTTTTTTTCATAAGTAGCAAAGATACAAGACTGGAAAATGGGTAGCTGCAGAACCACACATAATTTCACAGCTAGCATGTGTATTGACCAGCGTGTAGTACTCAAAATACTTCAGTGTTGACTGAACGTTTAGTTAAAACAGAAGCAGCAGTGGCTGCTACTGCCAGCTCTACACTCCCATTCTATACTCCCTTTCTATACTCCCATTAGGAAAATTCTATCACAACCTCTTCTGTAACTGCTTGCAATACTCTTCTTCAGTTTGTCTGAGTCCCTAAGAGTGCCTTAATCCATTTTGTCATACAAAAGGTCAAAGGTATATTTTACTCTTTAAAAATTTTCTTCCTGTCTCCGAAATTGTAGTGTTTCTGGGGAGATGTGATGTCCTCTGCAGCACGTCTGGTAAGATACCAAAAGCAGATTTGAGGGCTGTCTGGGACTGAGATGGATCTTAGGAAATGAGAATAGAATTGTAGGGGTTTGTGTAGGAATGCAGAACTTCCACGTTATTCTACTGAGATTTGTAACACAGGAAAAAGTTGTTAGCACTTAACTCAAGTTCGCTATGCAGACAAAGGGACATATATGGAATTTCAAAATAATTCCACTCGGCTTTGCAAACTAAGTGGTCAGATTTTTGGAATGGCTCCCACAGAAAATAAAAATATTTTAAAATTCTGTGGTCTGTGATCTTTTCTGCTGAAGGTGCAGGAATGCCTGTGTCAAATATTTTCCATTCCTGGCAGGGATTTATTCCCCCAGAGGTTATGTTCTGTTTTAATGTAAACGATCTATATGGTGTGATGCACCTGAGTGAAGATACTTGAAAGATTTTGCATTCCATTCCATTCAAGACCTATGAGATAATCTGAACCTCAAGCCTAATTATCTTTCCTTCCTTTATCTTCCTGTATATCTTCACTGCACTGTCTGTTGCATTTTAAGTTTTCTTGGTGTAGAAGCCAGCCTTACTCCTTGGCTGATAGAATCCCAGTTTGGATATCCTCCTCCATTGGTCAGGATTTTTTAAATGAAATTCTGATCTGTTTTGTTCATTAACAAATAACAGAGGATACTGTATTTTGCACTATGCTTTGGCTTATAGTGATTCTGTGAGAATAAAGCAGAAATGCATTGGTCAAGGCAGACCTTTAAGTAAGCTACTCATACAGAATCTATGTTTTAGGATATTTGATATGAAGTGAAATCATCTCTCTGCATGCTTTTCTCTGGCTCTCCCAAATTTAGCATGACTTTTGCTGAGACTTTCAAGGTCTCTCAGGGAAGCCATTGCCTGTCACTGGACATTTCTGTATCATTTTCACACCACAGCTCCAGTGGACATGGCTGTACTGAGCACTACCTTCATCCAAAAGGGGAAACCTTTCATTCCCTTCTCTCTTGACTTAAAGCTAGAGCTCATGGAGCTCTTCAGGGATTAGGCTCTGGAACTGTTTTTCTGGAAGCAGGATTGGTCATTTTTCAAAGTTTCTCCAGGGCCTTGTGCTGGTGCCCACAGCTGTGCTTCCCAAGCACTGAGTCATGCTTTCTTTGGAGCTCACAGTGGGGTAAAAAATCCTTACCTGCATTCCCCACTGAGACACCCTGGATTTGCCTTGTCAGTCCCTTGGGGGGCAGCTCTGCCTGAGTTTTGTTCAAGGGCTCCCACTGTCTCCCTCCTAAGCAGCATGCAGTCAAAAAAATTATGGCATAGGAAGGGCAAATAGTATTTTACTATACTTACTATCTGCCAGCAGCTTTATGAGATTAGCTTTGATCCATGGAAATAAAGAAAAAAGAGGGGTGGAAAAAGAGACAACAATACTATCTAGTATGAATTTGGTCCTCAGAGGGGAGATATTCTTGAATTATGATGGTTGTTCTGCATGTCCTTCTTGCTATTCTTGATTTTGTATCAACTGATTTTTTTTTTTCCCCACAGACTGATGTTATTCCATTAGTCCATAAGGGAGCTGACAGGATGGGCACATAACATTTCTTAATTATGATTAATTTAATACTGAGTATGAGGGAAGTGCCCAGCTTTCCCTGTGGACTGGGAAAGAATGTAAAATCAGGAGTTATCAGAGTATACTAATATTGTTTCAGAATTCACTGTAAAGCATTATGTCTGAAATCTCTAAATACTTGCCTACAGAAGTGTCTCCTTGGACAGATTTTGCTATCATGAGACCTCAGGTAGTTTATTGGGCTTTTTTTCCCTTTTGTAGCTGAACTTTATTCATTCTTTATTAACTGATTTCTGCCATAGAAGATGCTACTGAGATCATTTTGCATATGTGGACATTTTTCACAAGTAAATTATATTTTTCTCTGCTGGATGGTAGGCTGTAAATATGCAGTTCATCCTCTCAGGGGAGTTCCTGGACAAACTAAAGTTGTCAGAACAAATTTGAGACCTCTCTCCACTGCAGTTGAGAGAGAAAACTGGGACCTTTTGTCATTGCTCATTATTTGCCTCTTTGCAGAAATACATTTGTAGCAGTCATTATAGAAGTCATTACAGAGAAGTCACTCTATCTTCTCATATACGAGAGGTGAAACATGAGGTCTTCTGAAAAAGGTTTCTTTTTCTTCTGTGTGAGGTTTTGCTGTTATTTGCTTATCATGTGTAAGTTTAATCAGTAACTTCTCTCCTTCAGAAGTAGGAGACTACTTTACTAGTATTTTAAAGTCTTTACATTTTAATGAGCCTTAAAACTACGCTCCTTTCACGTGAGCCTTGCTTTTGGATTGTGTTGACAAGAAGTCAGATTGGTGTCTAGATCCTTCTGGATGACCCTGCCAGTCTTTGCTTTGCCAACCATTGTTGCTCTCTCTCTGTACTTCCCGAATTTAGGATGTGTGTACCCAAAGTGTTATCTAAGGAAAAGTCATTAAAGATTAAAAGAAACATTATCATATCTTTCAGAAAATTAATCTGCTAGAATGGTCCTAAGTAAAGATGTTAATGAGGTAAAGATAAAAGGGTTTTGTTTGCACACAAAAGAGGGGGAAAATGTCTGTGGGGACTTTTTGTTACACAGATTTCTGAAGTGTGCTGAACAGATTTAAGTTCCCCAAACATCAACAGTTGCCTAGAGCCAGAGTAATATTAATTTCATTTTCATTGCAAGCAGAAAGTCTGTATAGCTATTTCCTTCTTCCAGCATCTGTGATTCAGAGGTTCTTTCTATCTGCTTACATTTCACCCTCTGAAAATATGTACCACCTGTTTTTGCAGTTCTCAATCATTTCTGTTCCACATGTCATGTCATAGTGAGCTTTATGAACGTCAGGTAAGTAGGAAAATGGGACCATGAGATTTAAAAGTATTTTAAGATGTTATCTAGTCCATTTCTGCAAATCAGTTTTATCCAGGGCTGGTTTTCTGCTGGGATATCTTGAATGCTCTTCTGGAGCCTCTTAGCTTATGAGATGTGCCACTGTGTTTTGGGGGTTTTTGTTAAGCACTGCTTTCTGCTGTCTTCTGCTAGACAATATTAACTTTGACTCCACCAAAGGTTTATGTCCATCTTAAATGCCTCCATTGCTCTAGATTCACATTTAACTGATTTTATCAGTACAAAGTTCTTTCTAATGTCTGATTTAGCTCACTTTGGCTGTAATTTAAACATACTGTTGCTTGACAGAGCACAGATTGCTGTCTTTCTTTTGCAGTTATCTTTTACATGTTTGAAGACTCTTGGACTACCAGTCATTAGGGATTTCTCTTCTCATTAAACTAGACAATTCAAATTTGTTCATTCTTTCCTCATAACTTACTTGACCCAACTTTATGCTTCTTTTCCCTGTTCTCTCCATGTGGTTCATCTCTTCTTTCTCAAAAAGGCAGTGTCTGAAGCTGGATGGACACTTCAGCTGAGACCTGCATTAGTCCTGCTTAGTAGCTCTGGAATGGTTTTTCCTTTTGCCCTTAACATGAGTTTAAGAGATGGCTGTTTTTTCTCTTAACTCCTTTTGCTTTTCATATTGCTTCCTATAGCAATACCTGCTGCTTCTGGATACAGTCATGCTCTCCTGAAATCTGTGATTCTGCTGTTCCATTTCCTGCTTTTCCTAAATCCCTTAATTTCTACCACTTTATGATCAGTATAAACAAAAACGTTGAGTTAATACACCGTAATGTCTCTTGAAATTACTTCCAAACTGCAGCAATGTTTTGAGTTTTGTCTTCCAATTTTCCCCTTGGCAACATGGGAAGAAATAATAACGGAGGTAAGGGCAAGACCTGTGAAATGCCTGTAAGCATTTTTTTCCACAAGCAGTGATTTCATGTTGTTACATCTCCAGCATCTTCCACCACCCTGGAACATCCCAGCTTGCCTACCACATCCTTTCTTTCCAGAGGTGCAAGAGGCAGAATGTGCTGAACCTTGTTCAGACCTAAACAGGTGCTGCTTCATGGGTTATTACAACTGGGCTTGTGTAATTCACTCCAAGAATGGCTAAAGAGCCAAGTTATTGCTGTCTATCCTTCAGTTCAGGGATTTGGATCCTTTTGCTACCTATCAAGGTCACATTTTCCTGAAGCTTTTAGAAGAGTTGATATCATGAAGGCCTCATCAGATTTGAATGAAATTGCTCTGTGAGCTCAAAAGCTTTAGTAGACGGGTCCTTGCTGACAGAGGGGTAACATGAGGGAGTAGGCCACTGCTTTCTTGAAAGAAAGATTAACATTGTTCAAATGTAAAGGCTAATTCAACTCACTTTTTGCTATGCATTTTAAAAGGTTTGTTGCTGAAACAACAAAACACTTCAGTCTCCCCTTTACCTCAATATTCTTGCACCTGGTTTTTGTCTCTGGAATTTCTCGTGAGCTTCTTTTTCCTAACCCGTGTCTTTTCAGCCAAGAACCACAGGCTCCACGTGTTTACTGCTAGGCAGACATTGATCCACTGGAGAAAATCAGTACCTGGTGGGGTGAGGACTTCCCTTTTTATCTGTAAAATCTGAGGAGAACATTTATTTTAAGGGTGTTTCTGCAAACCTGGATACTTACAGAAGGTTCAGATGAGAGAAAGCCATCAGTTGTCATGTTCAGTGTTATGACTTAGAGAATTCCTGGAACAGCTTATAAAGAGCACTTCAATGTATAATGCACTTTTAAAAAAAATCATTGATTTATTTCCAGATTATTTTTATTGATCTTCAAGGAATTGAAATAAAATTAAATTTTTTGAGCTCTGATTGAATTAGTCAATTTAATGATAATTCATATCATAACAATTAAAGAGCCATTAAGAAGTCATACAGGCCAAGGTCATCTTTTCCAGTAGTACAAGGCAGAAATTGAAATTGGTGGGAAGAGGAGAGACCCTCTAGCAGAACTGTTGTACCTGGAGAGATCCAGTTGTGATTTTCTCATAGGTGTAGGTGTGGCACTGCTTAACCATAACAGATTGAAACTGCCTTTTCCTGATTGTTTTCAAATGAAAAAATAGCTACAGGAGGATGTTACTGCTTCTGTAGATTTTTAGGTGAAAAAGAAAAAAGTAATTGGTTGTCACTGGTTAAACTATGCAGCTTTTCTGCATTAGGGCACAAGTTGGTGAGTCTGGGTTGCTCTAGACTGGGGTTCTCTGAGGACACTTTGATGATAGGTGGGTTGGCAGCCTTCATCGTGTTGTTAAATTAAATGGTGCAGTGATTCGATCACATGGCCAGTTGTGATGTTGGCTCTAGAGTAGGACAACTGACTTTAATTAGCTGTGGTCACTGCTACCAAGTTGCCTAACAATTGGCTAAATGAGTTTTTGTCTTCTTGCTTAAAACATCTTCTGTTGTGTTTCAAGATGTCAGGCTGTTCATTTTTTTGACGCATTCATAGATTGGATGTTGTCTTCACCTTCCTCGAAATCTTCTGTCCTACAAACCTAAATGCTGTGCCTCTAACTGAATTTATTCTGATTCTTTTTTCACCCTAGGGCTCTCTTTTGATGCTGAATTCCTATCCTAACTCAAAGGTCATCCTTGTCTACCCAGATGGTCATCTTCCTACTGAGTTTCTAATCCCTCAATGTGTCAAGCTAGCAGCACAAATTTGATTGCCTCTTTCTCAGCTGTTCTGAGAAATGAGAAATTCTGTTCTCTCCACTGGGGTTTTTTGTTGCGGAATTTCTTATCTCTCCTCTCCATCTGTGGTATGTCAGGATATTTGTATTTAAATATCATTTAAAAGTAGTTAATTGCCTTGGAGGAGGTAGCATAAATCCAGCTAAAGTGATTGCATTAACAAAATTGGCAATGACTTTCTCTTTCATCACATTTTTGAAATATAAGTTACTCCTTGTGATCATGGGAATGTCTTGGAAGGCACACAGTGTAGGCTTGTGCTTTACTCTCAGAATCAGTAATATAATATGCAAATTATCCTAATAATATGCAGCTTTCAGGTAGGAAATGTGAATACATTTGTCCTCCTTTAACAAGGGATGTATTGTGACTTCCAGAAGTCTTTATCCAAACTGCTGATGTATGTTTGACACCTTAAGATTTAAGCTTGCAATGTATTTGGCATGATCCAGCATCCTTGGCCACATCCATTTTGACAGGGAACGTTTGTCTCATTATTAAACTCGTTATTAAATCTATGCAAAATCTTGACCCTGTTTGAAGCTGTTCTGTGATATAATGGGGAAAGGTCTGGCATCCAATGAGGATTCATTATGCTGGTTAGTGCAGAAGATGAAGCATTTTCTTGACAAGGGAATTTTGCATGAAGAGGAATATGATAGCTAATTAAAACATTTTCTGGTGCAAAGTCACTGTGTAGGAAATGTGTAGGAGTTGGTGGATTGCATCAGGTGCATATTCACTCAGAATCCTCACTGGGCAAAATCACTAGCAATCTAGTTAGCACGTCTTGAGAATCTTTACACTGTTACAGTCTTCATCCCACTAAAAATGCATGTGATATCCATAGGATTAATTTTTAAATGCTAGATCACTTCTGGAAGTAGCTTCCCTTATTAGCAGATCATCACCAGTGATGTGCAGAAACTGGCAGCCTTTGAAGTGATACCACTTCATCATCATCTTGTTTGTTTCTTTCTTTCTTTCTTTTTAAAGCCAAAGCCATAGGATTTGTATGATCAGGAGATATTCTGATGTGGCCAGGCAGTGTGAATCCTGTAACTTACCGTGAGCTTTGGAAATCGTAGCAAACACTTGCAGCAACTTGACACCACCACACAACTGTGTGGGGATTGCTGTAACTCAGGTGTTTCACCCACTTCTCTCTGATCCCACATGCCTGGTTTTCTGCTCTGTAATTGCTGTAAGGTTAGGAAATACCTTTGAGTGTTTGTAAGTATCTCTCTGAGTAGTGAACTTCATTGTTTTGTCTCTAATAGTTTAAAATTATTAAGCTCCATCTTTGCCCTCATGCCTTCCTATTTATGTTGAGTCACTTTGAAGGTTCTGAGTGTAATAGTAGATTAACAGCTGTATAAAGCAATCTTGTTACTTTTTCTTTCTAGTGTTTCTTACTGTTGCTTGAAATGTACAAATGTAAAGCCATTGGGAAAAGAGTTTGCTACACAATTTTTTTATTATATCCCCCGTGTACTGTTTGATATAAGTGCCTTGGTTACTTGGTATTGGGTAGTAGCTGTTACAGTTTGCATTGAAATTTGTGAACCTTGATGTTCAGAATAGTGTTTTCTACAATTTTTCTCCCCTTCATCAGATTGCATTTTCCTGGTTTGCCACTGGCTTTTGTTCTGACTCTGTGCATTAGTCTAAGCTTCTGTGCTATAAAAAGTTACATGTGGCTTTTCTTTTGACAAACACAGTGGTGTGACCATTCTGCAGCGTGCAGTTCTACCTGCTAAATTCATGCAAGGTGAAAACACGTGCAGATGTTTTCTGTAAGTTTTGCAAAAATTGCACACAGTAGGCAGTTTCTTAATACTTGCAATTAAACACTCATTCATGCTGGAGTGCCTGTTGCTTGTAGTGTGTGCAGGGCTAGAATTTCTGATGTATCAGATAAGACACTAAATTAATATAAATATCTTTAAAAAAACTTGCAAAACTGAGATAAAATGTGTACTTTCTGAGTTCATATTTTTTCTTGTGTGGAACCCTTGCCGCTGTTGAATGTTCTTCCTGAATGCTATTTATGAGTAAGTCTTCTGTATTCTCCCAACTTCCTATATTGCAATCAAAAGTATCATTTTAGCATCAGAGTCAAGTGTTAGTCTGAAAATTATACAGTGTGGGTATTGTTTTCCTCATTACATAACAGCATTTCACAGTATATTTCTAATGTGTCTGTCATTCACATGTGTATTTTCATAGTATTAATGTCATAGTCAGCATTGCAGGACTTACATATTTGATGCTGAAAGAATTGCTGCAAGATGAATATGTTGGAGTTTAACTTGTGTTCAGCTGAAAAGATTATGAAAGTCTGGGAGGGGAAGATCCTGTCTTCATACCTTTGTGGTGTTTGCCTGTAGTGTCCTTGTCTTGAAGAGAGGCTGCAAGTTTTTAGTCAGCAATTAGATGACAGTTCATTAACAAATGAAAAGCCATTTCCTGGTGCTTGTGAAAAGTGTGGTAAAGACCCAGTCTTCAAACAAACAGCAGAACAAGCAGCATTTAATACTGTTTACAGGAAGTGAACTTTTTAGAGTTTCTGAATTACTAAATCCTAAATCTCTGCAAGTTCAAGAGTACATGGTTTCTTAAGTTATTTTAAGGGTGTCCTATATTTCCTAAACTTTCTGGACTGTCTTGGAGATTTTTCTCTTAGCCCTTATTGATTGTATTACTACCAGGTGTATATTTTTTCTTGAAACTTCAGTAGAAATCAATAATCAGTCTAAACAAGGATTCTGCAGGCACACTAATAAGAACCGAAGTTTTTTGGCTTGGTTGCTACGTGCAGCTTGTGTTGTAGCCACTTTCTTGTGGCTTTGTCACATTGCAAGAGGCAGTGACCTGCATTTTAGCACCTTCTAGACCTATAAGTTTCACAACTATTTTTAATTTAAGTCTTGTCTTTATAGTTCAGTAACCTCTGAATTCCCTGTGTAGCCATTTTTGGCTTATGGTTTAGAAACTTGAGCCAGTAAGATCTGAAATGTGTTGTTTCAGAAAAAAAATCACTCATTTCAAGTGAAGGATTTCATTGCCAGTCAGTGGGCAGATGTGTGAAGTAATCTAAATTCGTGTCAATAGTGTATTCATTCCAGGGTGCTTCTGCTTTCATAATTTCAATTTCCTTTTCATTCTTCTGGGAACTGCATACAATCACTCTGATTCTTCCAGTGTCTAATGGGTTCCTAAATGATTTTGGGAAGACGTAGTAATTGTGACAGTAGCCTGGTGGGTTTGCACAGAACATAACAGGTTTATTCTTTGGGACCCAGCCCTCTAGTGACAATGACCTGTAGGAGACAGAATTGCACACCAGACACTTCAAGTTGTGAAGTGTCAAGTTCAAGTGGGAAGTGCTGAGTGGGCTTCAGCTGGACCATTCCCTTCCCTTGGCTGAAATGGAATCCTGTAGTTCCCCATCTTCAGCTCCTGCTCCACAAGATTACAGGCCATTGTAGATCCTGTCACTCACTTATGTCATTATTTATATAGATATTTATATTCTTCCCCATGTGGCTGTCTCACACATCCTAGAACATCTAAAATCATCTACATTTAGGGTCCTGTACCAGATGCTCTTCAAATGCTGGGGAGGAAACCTCTATTTAGAACCAAACTGTCTGCAAACAATCAGATGTTGCATTAGCAATTATGTCTGCTCTCCCATCAGTTTTTTTTGCTGTAGAAGCACACTGTCGTAATTTGCTTAAGATTTCACTGTCGTCTTGTAGGTCTGTCAGATATTGAGCAAACATGGCTGTCACTTGGTTCAAAGTTTTCAACACCTCTCTCTTCATATACATATCTGTATGGGAAACATTGTGGAGATCAGTCAGCTTGCATTGTTTTTTAATAGGTTATACACAACAACTTGATAAAATCTGATCCAGAAACATACATAAAGTTTCGTTCACCTCTGGATCAGATTTTATTCCTGGCAGGGAACTTATATTTAAATATTTTATTGTTCTCCCAGTAGTTTTTCTTCAAGGGTAGACCTGTCTGCACCTACTGCTGCTATATTGGAAATGGCCATAATAACAGGAGAATATTTAATTAGAGCTTGTTGTCTCTGTAGAACAGACTTGCATGAAAACATGGGTTCTTGGGGCTCAGTTTCTTTGATACAGCTTCACTCATCCAATGGTTATCTCCTTGCAGGGGAGTTACTCAGGGCCAGCACACAGGTTTGGTACTGTGGCACTCTGTGCTGTTCAATTCTTCACTCTCCCCTTGATGCATATCTGGCTCATGCCAATTAGCACAATTCCAAGGGCTGCAGGACCTAAATGCAATGAAAAATTATCTCCTAATTTTAACAACAGTGTTAAAAAGTGTTTAAGTATTATTCATGCTATTGCTTAGCTATCATTTTTTTTCTTTGCTAATGCAAATATATTTTGTAACTATTGCTTGTAAAGGTGTAACCAGAAGTGTGTTTAATAGATTTCAAGATGAGTTTACACTATTATTAGAGCAAGCTATTTCAGTTAAAATTGTGTGTCTCTTATATTCAGTATTTTATACTGGTGTCCATTCTAATAGCATTCTGAGATTTGTTGTCAGAGATTATTTCTCCATTTTAAAAACTGAAGACATTTTGGAAGGGGCTCTTCATTAGGGGAGAGTTTTGAAATAACTATGGTTAGTTACAGAAAATGGGAATATAAGAGGTATTGACTCTTAAGAGGTATTGTACTTAAAACTGACTTTGCTTCATTGCCATCCCTCCTGTTGACTTCCTTGGCATCAAAATGTTGCTGCAAGGAATTCTCTTGCTGCAGTATCTTAAGGGAAACCAGCTAAGCAGATGATCAATGCACAAAAGTTGCATATCCTGATTGTGGCCTTTGGTTTCCAAGAACTTGATGAAATCCTAGAGTTGTAAAAGTCCTTGGTAAAACATCCATTCTCTTTGAAATTCACCTATAGCCTTTCTGTGTTGCATTCTGTGTCTTTATGTTGCACCCATAGATTCCCTGCATTTGTGCCTGGAAGGTAAACTTACTGTCTCAGGCCGCTGAGAAACTATTTTGATTTGAGATGCCAGCAGAATTTTTAAAACAAGCCAGTAAATTCTGGATTAACATATCACAACGGGTATTTACTCAAGATTTTCAAAGGAAGCCAAGGATAAAGTTGCTGAGTAACTCTGGGCAGCTGCTTATCTTGCCCTTTTTGCCAGAGAAATTAGGGGTTATGAATAAATAATTTTTGGATAGGTAATGAGGGAAATGCAGGGAATGGAGTTCCCGAGGGATCACTCTTTGGATGTGTGCTCTCATGTTTTCGTCAGTGGTGTGGAAATAGGGGTGAGGAGAAATAGGTGACAATATGTGTTGACAGTACAGAATTCTTTAGGTTGCTGAAAAATTAGGTCCGAACAAGAAACACTGCAGAAGTTTCTTGTTGGTTGTGTATATAATGTTGACAGAAGATCAGAAAAAAATGCAAGTTGCTAAATAAAAGCCAAAGAATTAATTGGAAGGGAAAATGATCCCAAGAATGCACAAACAGCAGTGTGCTCTAAATTTGGTATTTTTGCATCCTCTGCATCTCAAAAAGGTTTTATTGATCTTTGCAGAGTGAAAAAGTTAAGCATGAAAATACAGAATTTTTTAATTTATTTTTTGGAGTTTAAATCCATGTAAGGACAAGGAGATTGGACTAGAATTATATAGATTAAGATTCTTCTGGGTTGGGAAGAGACAAATGGAGAGGCAGAATTCATTTAAGTGTAGAAAATTATGAGTTGCATAATTGGCTGAGTAGGAAAGCACAGCAGACAAGAACAGTCAAAGTAAACTGTCAGGTAATTTCATTATAAAAAAGGAAACGCGTTTTTACAGATTAAATTAATTATCAAAAGTCGCAATTTATTTCCCCAATATTTTTAGGTTCAAAAATGATGCACACATTCATAGTTACTCCTTGATGACTGTTAAAGGTAATAAGGCAGCCTTAGAGCCATAAAATCTCAAAGCCACCAATTGCTAAAGCTGGAAGAATATATATATTTTTTAGAGTCTTTGCCCAACCAATTGCTACAGTTGAAGGTATAGAGTAGAAAATGTACTGTCTACTGCAGGTGTTATTACAGATAATAAGACACAATTCAGCAGAGCACCTACTGTGTAATGGTATAACTAATGATCTCTGAATCACTTCAGGCATTTGTAGGAAATCTGCTGTATTTGATTTCAGTGCCAGCAGCAGTTGAATTACATCTCCCTTCATTGTATAGCTGCTGTTCTAAGTGCACAGACTCCAAATCCACCTCCTTCTTCTGAGATAAAACTTTGTGATAGAAAAAGTCAGTAGTGATGTGGTGCAGAACAACAACCATTGCTTCACTGACCAATTTAGCCAATTTAGAATGGCTGAAATTGAACATCCTCATGATGTTCGGTCAGTCACTCATATACCCCAGGCTTGGATCAGAAATGCTGCACAAAACCATCCCTGCTATGACTCTCCCCCTCTCCAGAAGCAGCAAATCCACTTATTTTGGTTATTCTTTCTTGACACTCTCTCTCTTTACATTTTTGTGGGACTCTAGGGATGGAATAAATGCTCTTTGTTTTCCTCACTTTATTTTTTAAACAAGGTGTCACTGTGTATTTTGAATTTGTTCTGCCAGCCTTGTGCCAACTGTTGGACTCTTGGGTTTTGTCCTTCATAGCCTGGAGAATGTGGGTCACATCTGGCTCCACATTCTTTGTGCTTCACCACCATCTATGCTCGTTCAAGGACAGTGACAGTGGTTACCTGGTTAAATACATGTGCCATCCTGGCTGCATCAAATGGCACCTGCTGAAATGAGAATTCCACAACAGCAGAGATTTATTGTGGAAGAAGGATGTTGCAATGCAGAGGTCTGATAGAAGCTTTCCTGTTCCTTCACCAATCAAGTTTACAGCAATAAAGTGTTTCTTAATAAAATCCATGAATGCAAACATCATAACGCTCTCCTCTGGGCTCAGGTGCATTATCACATCATCACAGCTTGATCCCAATTGATTCGAGAGCATCAAGCTAAATGCCACTTGAATTTGCACAGATGACCATAAATAAGCTCTTAGCCCATGGCAAATGTAAGGTAATGGGACTGAGCTTAATCCTTTCTAAAATATTTGCTTTCTCTCATCACTATGTGCACACAGCTGTTGTGCCTTGTGTGAAATTTGACTCGACCATGTATTTAACTCATCCTCATAAAATGTCATGAATAGACTGCACTAAAAGAGCAATTGGCTTTAGATAGGAGTGTATGTGTAGCATTTCTTCAAAGGTGTCCCCTCACATGGTGAGAGCCAGCCCTGCATTCCTTCTCCTTTGCAGGGCACTAAGTGTTTCCAAAGTCTAAATGTGTTTCTGTTCAGCCCAACCAGCACTTTTTTCTTTTTTGGGTTTCCTTAACAGCCTTTCTATTTTCTCTTGTGCTCAACAACATGGGGTTTTTTTGGTTTGGTGTTTTTTTGGTTTTTTTTTAATTTCTTTTTCTCCCAAAAAAACTATTGAGGAATCCAGGATTGGACCAGCGAGTTACAACAAAAATCTAAATCCTTTGAGGATGAAGACATTTTAATGCAATATGAAAATCAATAATACTCTGTCCTTACAAGTGACAGTTGTGAATTTTGTTCTTAATATGAATATTCTATTTCAGCTTGCTACATTACATTACTAGGTAATCTGCATTTTTAGTTCATCCTTGCCACAGGCAGAAATGTATTATGGTATTTCTTCATACACTGGCAGCTTTGCTTTATAATGTCTCAAAATATATGTCATGGATATTTTGGTTTTGGTTGGTTTTGATTTTCTTTAACAGGGCCCTATTTTTTTCTGGATTGCAGTTTGTTGATTTTGAATTAGCAGGTTGGCTGTTACTAAACAGTAACTATAAAGACCATCAGGTTTTGCAGAAATAAGGGAGTTACCACTCTTCTAAAGAATAATCTGATGAGCCTATTGAATATGGCAACTGGAAAACTTTGCTACTTTAATTTGGAAATGGAAATCTCAGTATATTTTAATGATAAAATATTTTTTCCACACACTGTTGTAAATTTTTAGAATTTGCTCACAATGGGATCACTATTTCCAACAAGCAAGGCTGTCTTGTGTGTCTTTTCCTTTTTCTTTCTTTACTTTTGCTCTTCTCTATTTTAAGTACCCTTAGAATGAGGGGCGACGTCACTGAAAATAGGATCCAAAGCATTTGTGAAATCAGAACAGAAGTAGACAGCAGGGATCATAATTGTTTTGGGTGCTTCTTCAGGTCTGGAGAACATCACAGTCAAGCTGCCCTGTTTTAGGCAGAATTTGTTTTATATAGGTTAGTTGCTGCAATGAGTTACACAAGACTTCCAGAAGCAGTCAGGCACAGTGTAGGTGAGCATTTAATGCTGCCCTTCCTTTTGTAGCTCTGTCTTGCAAGACAGAGTATTGTGGTTTCCATTTAATCACCTTTGAAATAATTGTCCAGTTGCACAATAATACATTGCCAATCTTTCATGAGTTTCACATGTTTCAAAATAGACAAGGGAGTGGTGTTGAAGTGGCACAGATGCAACCGAGGACATGAGAGGGGAACAGGTGGAAGATACTTGTAGTGGTCAGTAGCAACTGTAATGTTAAAGGTCCACTTCTTCAGCTGATACATTGTGAGGTCTAAGTGTCTCTCCTAATCAGAGAAAAAGATTTGCCCCAAGGTCAAAGGGCCTAAGCTTTGATGAGATTAAATCTATTAATCACAAGTTTCTGTTTTGTTTTTTCAGAAGAATGGCGTATCAAATGGAACTCTCTACAAAAAAAAATTTATTGAGCACTTTGAACAGGCACCAATGTATGTTGCAGTTTTTACCTTCGTGGGGTTTGCAGTGGGAATGATATTTGGCTACCTGCGAGATTTCATGAGAGCCTGGGGACTAGAAAAACGTAACATTGCTACGGAGAGAGAGCAACAAAAAGTATGTATGAAAAAGTCATTATGTATCCACAGCTGAGTTTTCCCCTCCTTGCAGGTGATTTACAGCGACTTGCGGAAGTAACAAGGCAAACAACTTTCATTTTACAGAGCGTTGCACAGGGGTGAGAGGAGTGACACATCCTGCAGTGGAGTTGTGTGCACGTGTATGATTATGTACTTACATTTATGTAAAATCATCACTTTTACCCAGGGACATGTTCACCTCGTTCTAAGAGTTCTGTAATACTCTCAGCAAAACAAAATCTCAGTATATTAGGCCAATCCACAGAAAAAAAAAATCATAAATGCATTATTGTTAAATATATCATCTTTCCAAATCTCTTCAACCCCAATTTTCCTTTTTCCCATCTGGCTGTCTTATGCTGTCTTTCACAGAGAGGCAGTTCTAATTTTGTTATAATTGAGCTCTTGTAACTCACACAATTTTTTCATCCCACAAAGATCCTAGTGAAACTTGCACCTTAGCAAGATCAACTGCCTTACGACTTTGTTTAAAATTTTTGGTTGCTCCTCCTTCTCTGTGAAGTTTGAGTCATCATTTATGGTAACACCTGGCATAATGAAGGAAAAACATGAACAGTTGTACTGTTTCTCTTGCAAATAAAATTCCTGAAATTGTTTCCTGTTTTAGATTTTCAAAGATGCATGGATAACTTAATGAATATCACTTTCAATTCACTTCATGATTTGGCCATTTGTTGATTCCAGTTGTGCCAGTTAAATTTTTTTGTCCTTCACTATGGATTACATGTTTATTTAATTCTCCCACATATGTTAACTGCATGCCATGTTATCAGTTTATTGCATACAGTGCCCAACATGGATATATTGCGGTTTCATATAAACCTTGTTTAAATTTAATTTCCAAGTAAAATCCAGTAAAATCCCTAGATAGACATTAATTCTCAACCAAAAATTTATCTTGACTGGATGTTTGCAACTTCATGTTAGGCCAGTAATTCTGAAATCCCATATACTGGACAAGCTTTTGTATAATGTATCCAACATTTCATGAAGTGTAGTGAGTTGTTTATCATCCTTTTCTGCAGTCTGCTCCACACATAGAAAAATGCTCAATTTGAAGCAACTGGTTTCTTCAAGTGAAAGAATCTTGACTTTTTTTTCCATTTCCAACTTTCAGGATATATAGGGAGAGCTATACCAACTTGCTGACCATTGAAAAAAAAACCAAAAACCACCAAAAACCAACCAAACAAAAAAAACCCAAACAACAAAAAAACAAACAACAACAAAAAAAACCAACCCTGACCAACCAAAAAAGAAACCAAAAACCCCTCAATCTTAAAACAGAAATAAACAAAATACTCTACTCTCTAAGAAATACAATGTTTTAAGAGAATTCTAGTAAGAGATTTGCTGTTTGGAGTTGTAAGTGACATAGGAACGTGCGGCTGCTATGGCTCTCTGTTTACTGATGAATCAGTTTTCCCTTATTAATAGGAATTACTTGGGTACAGAAGCAGCAACATAACCCTGTGCATGTTTTCAAACCAGGACTTTGTGCCACTTTATCAAGATTTTGAGGACTTTTTCACCAGAAACCTCTATTTGAGAATACGGGATAACTGGAATCGTCCAATTTGCAGTGTCCCTGGGCCACAGTTTGACCTCATGGAGCGTGTTACAGATGATTACAACTGGACATTTAGGTGAGTCATCGTCCACTCTGCTGCTCTCAGCTTCATGAGCATGCTCCTGACACCTCTGCAAAGCACAGAAAGTTGTGTTGAGATCCTTGTCTAATATCCATCAGCATGTTTCTTTTTGCAATCAGTACCATGTTGACAATCTGACCCTTTTCTTCTGAGTATTTGTTTGGAAATGCAGAATAGCTTTCCAGCTCGATTGCAAATGAATTTGGCTGTGTCAGCACAAGACTGCTCACACACCATTTATAACAGCAGACCTTGACTCAGAATATTACAACGAAATTTGTTTTATCACTTGGTTAGGTTTTAAATCGTAATTTCTTGCATTGCATGAATGTGACTTCTTACCTTCATAGTGAGTCTTTGGCAGTGGGTTATAAGCAGATTACAGCTTGAAGGTTTGGGTGTATTTCAGCTGAATTATGCAGCTATGGGAATTCACAGCATAGATAATGTGTAGTTTGGCTTTATTTGAGCTTATTGAGAATGTATCATAGAGTTTCCCATATTCTCATCAAGTTTAAGTTCTCTGTGTGTGTGAGAGCACTAATGACTTAATGGAAGCAGTTGACAATTTGTTTGAAAATGAATATCTGTACATTGTTCCTTAAATAAAGCCATAGGTTTGTTAGTTTATTTAAATCCATAAAAGCAGCCATTCATCCCATACCAGTATATTGCCATCTACAGCATGCCTTCTGGAAAGCACTCTGACCATGAAGCAGTACTTGGGAAAAGAGAAAAAGCTAGAAAAACTTCTGGGCTGTTAGAGCACGAGGATTGTAAATTCCCAAGTAGGAATTTGACACTGGGACAAAATTTGGTGGGAAAATTTTGCGATTTTTTTCCTTTTCATTTGGGATTGGAGGGAAAATTGCACTGCTGTTCAAAATTTGCTTTAATTGTAGGTTTACAGGAAGGACTATCAAGAATGTAATCAATATGGGTTCTTATAACTACCTCGGATTTGCAGAAACAGATGTTAATGCCTTGAAAACTGTGACCAGGGAGTTAGAAAAATACGGGACAGGAATCTGCAGTACCAGGCAAGAAATGGGTGAGTAAACAGCGAGATGACCACCAAAGGTTCTGTAACTATACTCTTTTTCTCACAGATGTCTTGAAAGGATTGGATACATAGAGAACTTTAATCACATCAGAAATTACTTGTTTCACCACTACAAGGAATGCTGTGTTTTATTTGTTCTCACATGAGGGTTTTTTTCAAAAGGAAAAGTAATACTGATTTTTGGAAAAGCAAAACCAAATCTGTCATATACTGGCCTGGGATTTTTAATGATGGAAGTAACAGGCTTGTTTAAAAGAGAATTTAAAAACACATTGAGATTTCAACAATTGTTCTGGGGCAAATTCAACTGCATCACAGATATATATCAGTTACCACACACAGAGGTTTCAGATTAGTAAAATGATCTTTTACGTAATGTTTTTAATCCTGTGTTCTAAGAATGTGTTGGAATGTATTATGAGATACTACTGGCACACAACAGAAATTTCTAGTTTGCCTTTAGCAAACAAATTCAGGAAGGCTCCATCTGACATTTTTGGTTTATATGTCCTTTATGATTTGTCTGCTTTGTTAGTTTGTAGGCTGCATGCAGTGCTACCTTCAACTTTCTGTTTTTACACAAAGTCTTGTATTCCCTATGGTTCAATCATCTTACATTTCAGAAGAAAACAGTTTCAAGCCATAGAAATTCAAGGAGAGGTGTCTCTTCAGGTTTTATCTTTCTTGGAAGCTATTAAAAAAAAAAAAAAGGCAGACTTCCTTTTTCTAATCCAGAAACCTGAAAAAATTACATTTTTTATCTTCAATGTAAACTCTGTTCTTCCATAAATCTTACAGGAAAAAAAAATACTGTATTTAATTTAGTTTTTTATTTAAAGTCTTTTAAAATCTCCATTTCAGACATAAAAATTAATGCAGACCTTGTCACCTGCTTCTTATCTTGTCATTGTGGTTTGATATGCCAATAATAATTATGTCAGTGACACCACTCAGAGAGGGTTTACAGATTGACCCTACTTTCCTTTTGTAGATGACTCATCTGGTGACTGCAATGTATTATTTAACATGAATTGCATGCTTGAAAGGGGTCACCACTGCTAGTCCTTTAAGGTATTGAAGGAAGGTTTCTCTCTTTTTCTCCTGGATTCTGTTTTGTCTTAAGAACATTTCACATTGTTTTCAGGACATCTAAGGTTATGGCTGGTGTTCTTTATTCTGTAGCTTTTGCTGAATTTTTTTTAATGGAAGATTTATTTGAAAAACAAAAACGAAACCAAAAACAACTTATTAAAAGGTTGATTCTGTGTTCAAATATTAAAAATCTTACTAGGCAACTTCATCTAATCTATTTGAGAGCTGATGGGTAGAGATTTTTAGGATTTTCTTTTCATCTGAACTCCTGTGCTGTACTCAAAGTTGTCTTGACTGATTTGATCAAGGTTTTAGATCATTCCAATTGCCTTCACAACAAACAGTCCCATGAACTGCATCAAGATTATTCATAATACAAGAATGGGCTACAGGTAAACATCCTAAAAGCCTTGTGAAGTGGATTTTGGAAGTGGATTTTGGAGAGCAACTTGGGCATCGACCTATTAAGAAAGGAAAGCAGGTGTTTAGACCCGACTTAGCTGGTGTAAATGTGCAGTCACAGCAATTTATGCTGGCCAGGTGACAGAAGGCTTGTGTTTGTGTGCTCCATGGAGAGAAGTGGCTCCACAGGGCAGGGGTGAGCAGTGGCTCCTTCCTTGGTGCTGCCTCTTTGGGACCTGTCTGTCACCAAGATCTGTATGAGCAACCGAAGGAAAACAGTCTCCTATTCATATTCAGCCCCCTCTTTCCTTGTTCTTTATGTTCTTGTGCTCCATTCTCATCACAGTCAAACAGAAAGATTCTGAGTTAAATAAATCAGAGAGAGAGACAGGGAAGGGTCTGAATGAAACGTCTTAACTTTTTAAATTATCATTTCTCATCTTCATCTTAGGTAAAAAGAACAGGATGAGTTTGTTTCTGGGCAGATCACATTTCAGAGCTTCTGTTGTTATTGTGTGTGGAGCTGAAGTGTTTTGAAGTAAAAGTGCAGTGAGCTGCAAGAGCCAAGGCTATAAATTCCCTATAGGGTTCTAATGCAAGAGAACACTTGAACATATTTATATTTTCAACCTATTTGACTTTGAAAGTGCTTCTCTGCTTGTGTGCATTTCAGTCTCTGCCATGTTCGAGTTTCACCAAGATCTCTCTCTAACCAGTGGTAACTCTCTCTTTGAGAAGGACCATTCCACTGCTTTGATAAGATTTCAGAGAGAGGGCAAAACAAAGAAGACATAAATAAAATAATGTGAGTGATTTTTGAAAGAATGCATGATGGTAAAACTGTCCTTGATGGTCTTCTGCCTACACTCCTCCTCTTAAAACTGTGGAGAGGGTATACAATGCTGTCCTATCAAAATGCTGTTGCAGGTAGTTTCTTCTTAGAACAGGGTTAAAACTGATGAAAATAGTGGCTGACCTTCCTAGACTTATTCCCCCTAAAAAGATTTAAGGCTTTTCCCACCATTTTTAATTCCATGTTCTTTTTAATTATAATAATAATAAATTAGTTTCTTACTACATCAGTGTCGTTTAAGACACGTTTCTGAGGGTTTTGTGGGACTTTCAATGTGAAATAAAAATACTTTCCCTTTTAAGACCAATCTAGCTATTATCCCTTAGGAGCAAGATTTTGAAGTTCTAAGTGATGCATCCATGGAAGAATTAACTTGCTGTTTCATGATCACAAAGCAAATGAAACACTAGAAATTACTGGAAAGTACACAGAAAGCCAACCATGGAGCCTCAGTATACTACTGCATAAAGCTGCTGTTTGTTGTTGTCCTGAGTACTCTGTGCAGGTCTGATAAAAAAGGTTTAGCAAAATTGGAAAGTGTAAGAGAAGGGCCACAGGGATCATCAAAGGCCTCAGACAGCTTCTGGGTGAAGAACTTCTGAGCTTGCTGTCTTCAGCTGTCCCAAATGTCTGTCATCCGTCTCAAAAAAGAGCCTGAGGGGAGAAATTACAGAAACCATCAACATAATGTGTGATGTGGAAGAGTGGTCAGGGTTCACTGACCATTGCCTTTCCCACTACCAGATGTTCAGGGCATTTCATAAAGCTGGTGGAAGGTTTTCACCTAAATGCTGGAGGCTGAAAGACCTGAGGAGCTCATTGCTGCAGGTGCCAGAACTTCACATTCCCTTGTGTTCTAAGGGACACTGACAGTGTGTACAGAGCAGAGCTCACTGATGGTTACTAGAAATACTCAAACTGTTCCTGATTCAGGGTGTCCTTACTGACTCTGAGAGATGCCAAGAGAGGATACAGGGAGATCTGCACCTACCATATCTGATAATATTGACCATAGGTGTTAGTTAAATTAAAGCAGCTTTTGTCAGCAGCAGTCTCTCCTGTAGGTGCAGGAAAAGGTCATTTTTTCTTTATTTCTTTGCCTTGTTCATTATACATCAAGAAGCCAACTGGGACATAAAAAGAAGTAGGAAGTTTTGGGTTTTAGGAATAAATGTTGGGTCTGAGAAAATAATTCTCAAATGTTGAGGGATTTAAGTAGCCATCCAGTACCTCAAGGTGGCTACAAGAGAGCTTGAGAGGGATTTTTTACAAGGGTGTGGAGTGACAGGATAAGAGGGAATGGCTTCAAACTGACAGAGGGCAGGGTCAGATTCTTCCCTGATTCTTCCTCACGTTCTTCCCTGTGAGGTGGTGAGGCCCTGGAACAGGTTGCCCAGAGAAGCTGTGGATGCCCATTACTGGAAGTGTTCAAGGACTGACTCAGTGGGGCTTGGAGAAACCTGACCCAGTGAAAGGTGTCCATGTCCCTCCCTGTGCAAGGTGGGGACATTGGAATGAGATGATCTTTAACATTCCTTCTGGCACAAACTATTCTGTGATTCATTCTACGATTCCATGAGTAACTGGATACCAGCTGTTCAGCTAACTGGAGTGTTGGGAATGTTAGGGCACTCCATATAAACTGCCCCCCAAAAATATCTCTACTGTTTCATGTATTTTATTTTTTCTCTCAAAAGTGTTATTTTTTAGCTTAATAAAACTGCCAGCAAATAGGAACCTAAATAAATATGAAATAGCAAGTGTTCCCTCCATGTAATGAAAAACATGAAAGAATGACAACTTGAACGTAAATTCCTTTTTCCCTTGTAAATCAATGTATTTTAATGGCTGGAGTGGAAGTTGGCTACTGTGAAAGGCAGATTCAAAGGCCTTTTTTCTGAGCCCATCCTGCTGTTCAGTATTTACAGTCAGCCTTTTCTGAGCAATGTGACTGAGAATTATTGAGAAACATGCAAATTAGTTTCCAGCTTGCTGCTTGCAGATGATAACAAAATCAGCAAAGTTGCACTTTTTTTTTTTTTTTTTTTGAGATAAGGCNAAAAAAACGGCAAATTTGTTTTTTTTTTTTTTTTTTTTTTGAGATAAGGCAGATGATCGTGCTCTGAGTGCTCCTAGGGCCAGGCTGGTGACAGGACTGTCACAGGGACAGCCAGCACTCCCAATGCTCTGTTTATCTAACTCCTCAGTATTCCTCATGGAGATGACAGGTGAGTAACCCCAGCAAACATGTCATTAGTGCTGGTTAAGCAGCCAGGCAGGATTCCTGCCTTTTGAAATCCTTCTCCTGTGATTATGCCTTGGACCAAAAGACAAGATGGAGCCTGTACAGAGCACTTGGAGGGTGATTCACTCTGGAGGGCATGTTAGGAGATTACCCTTTAACACCTAACTTGGACTCGGTTTTAGGGCTTTTTCGTGGTTTGAGGATTTTTTTCACACTTGATTGTGATCTCATTTCTGAAAAGCAGATCTCAAAATCTGTGCCAACATTTAATATCCAAAAGTAGCTCAATCCCATTCACCTCCTTCCACTGGGTTTTAAGGCCTAATGTGAATTGCTAGCAGCATTTCAAGAAGATAAAAATAGGTATTTGGCCATTCTTTCTTTTATACTACTTCAAAGCTTTAATTAGAGCCAGGGCTCGTTTTAAACATAATACTGTACAAACATGAATAAATGTTTTTATTTTTCAGTTTGGAGAAAGATAAAAAATTGAATTTCTCATAATTTACAGTTTCCAAGTGGGATCTTAAGGAGAAATAAAGACACAAAAATGAGAATTTGTGTGCATGTATATATATATCTATATATATATACACATACATGTGTTTCATGATCTTACCTATTTTCTGATAGAGTATGGTATAAATTAGGAAACAATGCCTACCCTCTCATAAACCACTAATCCAGTTTATGATCAATTTCATATAATCATTGGGTCAGGTTTGTTCTTTGTATTTCACCATTGCAAAGGTATGCTTTGCAATGCAAGATTAATAGTCTGGATAGTCCATCTTCTAGCAGGTGGAACTGAAGGCATCTGTACGAATTAAGGGTTATGTAACTTGTTTAATGTCTAAAATATCTCTGATATATGATGTTTTCTGCATGCAGATGTTTAGATACTTATGATGCTGCCATACAGGCTTTGAAGAGGCTGGATTTAAACTGGAAATTTTAACCTTGTGTTTTTCTAAAGGCAAAAACAAAGGAAACAAAACCAGAAGATCTAAGTTCAACTGGAAGTTTTGTTAAAACTAATCTGCTTTTGTCCTGAGAATCACTAAATTACACAGGCACATTATTAGATCTATGACACCCACGGCATCATCGTGGTATGAAAGCTCTGTCAGTTGGTAGCAATGTTGAGAAAACTTGAGCATTTCCTTTTTATCAAGTGATTCATCAAAACCCCCTCATTTTGGGACTCTTTTCTGCACACACAGTGTTAGATGAGGCAACTGCATAATGTTACTGTGTGCTTCTCTTCCCCTCTCTTTCCAACATGTCTCATTCTACAAGCTGAAGCTTTCCTCTGCTAGTGGCTCTGTGGGACAGTGATACCATCTGCATCATCTGCTCTGGTAATACAGTGTAAAGAAAAAAATATCATTTCCACAGCTTCTGTTTCTTCATCTTGCTGTTAATAACTAATCTGATCTTGCTTTTGTAAAAGCATGTATGTCTTTCAATAATACAGATGTTTTTCATCTCTGACAAGCATCTTACTAGAGTGAGTTTGTGACCTTAAGTTTCAAGTGTGACAAGGAAGTTCAGATGTTTTGTTCTGCTCCCCACCCTCCCAAGGATGCTGCTGACAAACCCTCATTTTCATAGTCTAATGGTTCTCAGTCACCTTGGTGAGTCACGTCAGGGATGCTCAAGGTTCCCAGCTGTTCTTTTTTCTTTCAAGGGCTTGTTGCTTATATCAGTTTACACTTCCAGCTTTTGTTTAACTTGAGGCAAGCAGGTATTTCCCTGTCTTCTTTGGGCCTTGGAATTCCAAACAAAAAATTCTATTACAGGATACTGTTGCCAGTGTTGGCAGTTCAACCAGTCTGTGTCATTAGTGTATAAGAACCTGAAAGACTGTATTGGGCAGACTAACCAGTGGCATAAACCACCTTGTCCAAGCTGAAAAAGTCAAACTAAATAATGACTCTGTGGATCATGGGAAGTCCATTCTTCCAGCTTTATCTGTCCAGTAGTCTGGCAGTGACTTTCAGCCCAACAGCATGGATAAGTCTATGAAAAAGCCTGTCAAAGCATATTTCATGTTCCCTGTCACCAGAATGCAGTGGCAAGTTAATGGAGTGAACTGGGTCATCAGATTTTGAAAAGGAGGGGATTTGCCTTGAGAAGTGTGGGAATCTGTGGAGGTGGTTCCCATTGTGAAAGTCCACTTTTGATATGATCTTTTATCTTAATACCTGCATAGTCTTGGATCACAGTGACTCCTGCTGTATTGTATTACATACAGCTGTTCAGCAGGGAAGAATAAGGATTTCAGAAGGATTTAATTTTGTGTCTTAAAGACGCAGGTACCTTTCTTTTTTTCTTTTTTCTTTTTTTTTTTTGTCTTAAATCTACTGGTGATTTGGTGTACATTGTTCAGTTGTATCCTCATTTGTTGGGTCAAGCCAAGCTGTAGGCAGTCAGTGGGGAAATTCTAATGTCTGTTTACAGGGCAAGTGTAGAAAGTATCTGTGCAGACAGTGTATTAAAAAAGATATATCTAGTCTATCACTTTTCATTCATCACATCATGATAATGGTCTTGAATCTAGCACAAAGCAAAACATTTTAAGGGCCAGGATAACCTCACTTGACAGCTCTAAGGTTGTATTTAATGAAGAGCTGTGTAATTACTGCCTTTGTTATGTAGCTTGAGATGCTGAGATGTTTCAGCTTGGGGCAGTTCCTTTGGATCCTATTTGCATCTGTCTGGTAGTGCTGTTTATGCTTTGTCGTGATGGTGGCTGTGGCCAGCTGGGAATGCTAGTGGACCAGCCTCATCCCATGTCTGACCCCTTGTTTCTTCCAGTGGAGAGAGGTGATAGAATTGATGCCATTTATACAATGTCCAAGGACAGCCTGTGTAGAGATATCTCCTGATGTGATTAAGTAATTGCATAATTATATGCTTTTTCAACTCTGTTCAATGTATGCAGCTGTCAGGAGCCTCCCACTGACAGTATTGTATTGCTTCTGCAACACCTTACCTATCATCAGCAGTATTGCCACAATAATTAACATGATTCAAAACCAGGCCTCATTTTGCAAATCCTTGTCATTCAGGATTTTGTTCTGCTAACCAATTTCAGTTTGTATTCCAGGGTTTGTAGGCAGTAGTGATGTACAGTATCGTCTGCATTCGCTCTTAGGATTAGTAAATGATAAGTAGGAATCAGTCACTTTCAGAATGAGTCATTCTTCTCCATGACAAAATCAGTAAAAATAGGTGCAAAATGTGCTGTTCCTTTGTGGGTCATCTAATAGGAGCTTTAACAGAACAGTCTGTATTGAGTCAGGCTTTTCCTGTTTGTAAAAACAGAAAACATGTGATGCAACCCCAAAAAGCAATTTGACTCCACCCCAGCAGTGTCAGACTTACCCCTGGAAGAGTCAGGGACAATTGTGTCATGCTTTAAAATACCTGCCTTGCAAAGCACACACTGCTTGTGTTCTCATGCTTTCACAAACCTTCTAATTCAAGCCGTGACCATAGTGTGCTTGGCTTCAAGCTTCTATTTCAGACTTCATCTTCTTTTTGTGTGCTGATAGCCCTTGAGTGACAAAATAACATCTGCAGGGAACACTAAGGCAGCTGATCCTGCTGGAACTCTTAGTTGTCCATGAGTGCTGTAACCAGGTTGAAGACTAGTTGGGCCCAATTTGCAAAAAATACAGAAATAACTACAGAAATACCTGCTGAGTTCTGCTGGGCTTACATCTTAAGACAGATTCTCACCCACATTTCCAGTGAGCAGCTCAACTCTGAAACACTGATTTGTGTTTCATGGAACCTGGCTACTAAACAGTGACTGTGCAGAGCCAGCTCACACTCTCGTGTGTCTTGGGATGTGCAAATTCAAAAAACAGCCATCCTCAAAGAGCTTCACACAGACTCAGCTCACACACAGTGGAATTTCTGCAGAGCCACATTTTCTGTGTCACATTACCTAATTCTCAGAGCACAGAGACAACCCAGCTCCAGGTACATGCAGTGCGATACAAGGAGTGCAGAGACACTCTTGAAACTCTGCTGGAGTAGGCTCAGGTCTAGCACAACACAGGAAAGCTCTGGCCAAATCTCAGCACTACTGCTGTTCTTTTCTGTCCATGTCATCCAGGTTTTTCAAGAAGCCACATGATCTTTGCTCCTTATCTCCCTGACTGCTGGAGTGTTACCTGCCTGTGTGATAGATATTTGTCACATTCTATTTCCAAATGGATGTCATTCTTTCTTTAGATATTTAATGAGAAAAAAATAACAAAAACACTACTTCAGTGTAACCAGCTGACTTACTGCTGTTCCTGAAACTGTTCTCCTGACATTTATATTTGTTTTTTTTAATGAGTTCTGCTCCATGATGAGGGTAAGATCATCTTCCTGACTCATCATTCTTGTTGAGACATTCTAGCCAGGTTTCTGTGTTCCTCCATTCATCTGCCCTTTGTCCATCAGAGTGAACACAATTTTCTTGTTCCATCCATTGTAATTCACTTTGTATTATTGTGCCATCAGCTTGTGCAGTGCAAATGAGGCAACATATTCACTTGCCTAATTTTTTTCTTCTCTTCTCTGATTACAGCCTTATTCATAGGGGAAATGCTCTGTCCGAATCCACAGGCCACTCTCTTTTCTTCCCCACAGATCATCCTGTAAGAGTTCTTCTGCTTTGGTCCCTGCAATGCACAGCCAGGCAACCAAAGACTAGAGAGCTGGCAAGTTGAGATGATTCCTTTCTGTTCAAAGCTATCTGTTATCTCAGTCTCTTAACACCACTCTTTTGCTTGTTTGCCTTTTGTATTTTGTCATCCTCCACTGCGAGATGAGCAGGAAGGATACTGCTTTTGTTGGATAGTTGGAGCATCTTACCTGTTTGGAGACTTCAAGCACTAATATTCGATAATTAACATGCAATAAAGAAGTATCTCTAGTAATTGTGTTATCATTCATGTTTGCTGTTGAGAGGAAAGAAAGAGCGGAGTTATCATCAGTTATGGGGAGTGGAATAGCTTTTACTTTCCAAGGCAGAAAAATATGGAGAATGCTTTTGTTTGTCTGTCCATATAAAATCCTGATTGTGAATTTTGTAAAATATAGGCAGGCAGTAAAAATAGAAAAAATTTGTTGTCACCCATTTTTGTTTTCACATCTTCCGAGCACTCAAGAACACCTTAAATGTTTGCCCCACATTTCCTGCGAAAAGGAGGTATTTTTGTCCTCATGGCAGGGAGAGAAAAAGACAAAAAATTAGTCTTCAGAATAAACTATGTCAAAAGTTACTGTGGGAAAAGGAAGCTTTTTCCCATAGCAACTGCTTTGCTGCCTTAACAGCAGCAGTATTTGTTACCTGGTTTGCACCTTTGGCATTAGCCCACATGCACAGGATACAAATGGAAAACTCTCATTAGAACTTACTGTCACGTAGCTTAATGACACGCTTCTGGCCTGTTCTTTTGTGTGTTTTGTGTCATCATAACTTTGATAGTTTAATGAGATTTAATATTCCCTGTGCTTATTTTTACAGGCACCCTAGACAAGCATGTAGAACTAGAGAAACTTGTGGCCACGTTCCTAGGTGTGGAAGATGCAATGGTGTTTGGCATGGGCTTTGCAACTAACTCCATGAATATTCCAGCCCTTGTTGGAAAGGTGAGTACTTCCTTCAGGAACATGCAGAACAATCTTTTATTAATTGTTTTAACTACTGCTGCAGTATTCTGGGCTTTCAATGAGTGGAAAGGCTTGATTGAGGAACAAAGCTTGGTATCAGGAATGTGTGAGTCATGAAGCTGATGACCTTGTGACTTTAAATATGCTCCTTTATCATCTGAGTGTTGCTATCACACATGCCTGGCATCTGCTTAAAGATCAGTGATACAGCTCTCTAGCTCCTCTTAATGGAGTTGGTTCTCCCTAAAAAGTAACCAAGTGTTGAATCCCATGTCCAGGTGTTGTGGGATAAAGTATTCAGGCTACTTGCCGAGATTTTGCCCAGCTGCCTGTGACGAAAGATGATGATGAGGATAGTTTTTACAACATTTTGAGAAAAGGAAGAACACAGTGCTTAACATTCCTGGTGAACAGACTTCCAGCCAGCCCTGTGAAGAAAGCTGGCAGCAAATGCAAGTCTAAAGATGTGAGCATGTTACAAAAGTTGGGTTCTTACTTGCTACTGAAGGGACCTCCTCTCCAGAGGTGGGGTATTTAGATACAAATGGCAGAAATAATGATATTACTGTGAGTATTTTTTTTTGAAAATTTGGTATATATTATTATATAGTATTATTATGTATTATATATATTACAAATATTATTCAACTACCCTATATTTGAGAGATTTAATCCTATGTTATTCTTTATAATTAAGCCTAGCAGCTACATTTTCTTGTCAAGCTGCATCTACACTTACTGTTAGTTCTGCAAACCAGTCTCTAGGGAGATTATATGGGTATCTCTCAACCTAGGCCTGATCTGTGATTCCAGAATATGTTTTTACTTAATTATGTGTTGCTCTTTGGGTAATTAAACACAGCAAGGCATGTTTAATAGAAAGCAGAGCTAAACAAGGGTTCAAGCTTGAATTTCAACTGTGAGTCCTGCCCCTTGTTAATGTAATAGACAAATTTACTGCTCCTGCGTTTCTGTTTTCATTTCTAAAAACAAAATGAGTTTTCAACTGAGTTAATTAATAGAAAGTATGCTACAGGTCAACTCTATATGCATTTACCAGAGAAAGACTCTGGTTCCTAAACTTCACTCACATCTTAATGGAGGTGCAACTTAGAAGGCATCAGTCTCTCCTGATCTCATTTCTGCAGTCCCAAGTGCTGATATCAGTCCAGCCCCAGGATTACTCCTCCTTACACTATTGCCATACAGCCTTTATATGTGGGGTGGTGGCTGCATTTTTCTTAGAACTCAAAATGGGCTGTAAACAGGTGATAGAGGAAGCAACATCCCCTGATTTTACTACAAAGCAGTCAGTCTTTAGTAGGGTTATTTGCTGCTTTCCAGTTGCAGGAAATATTGGACCCCCATGCACAACCTGGGAATGCCTGAGAATCTGTTCCCACTGTTTCAGCCTGCCTTTGCAGTGCACCCAGCACCTTCAGGAGAGTGGCAGAAAAATTCATTTAATGATTAATCCTTACAGTTTAATTAGCGCAGTGCTCTGTCCTAGACACGTGTGCATGCTGGCACACACAGGCACACGAGTCAGCAGCCGCCCAGCTCATGCAGATGCTCACTGTCCTCCTTCTCCACAGGGCTGCCTCATCTTAAGTGATGAATTGAACCACACTTCTCTCGTTCTTGGTGCGAGGCTTTCAGGTGCCACTATTAGAATCTTCAAGCATAATAGTGAGTATTGAAGCTGGAAAAATTTAGAGACAGAGTTATTCATACCTCAAAGGCAAGAATGATTTCTTTCAATGCTTACTTTGCTGTCAGTTCTCAGATGATGCGTTTATCCGGGCAGGAGGATCAACTGTTTAATATTATGAGTGGTTTCTGATGGAAAAAATTAATAGTGCAATACTGTAATTGCTATGTTGTCTTTTTGACTTGCTGAATGACTGTGTTCTGCCAGAAGAGTTTTGTTGTTATTGTCATTGTAGCCCAAACAGTAGAAACACACTTACAAAAACATGCCTCTGTTTCCAGCAGGTTCAGTGAAACCAGAATTACCTTAACATATGGCATTCCTTTGAAGTGGTTACTCTGAATTCCCAGGGATCTAATAGCAAAGATGCAGGTGGTTATATGAACAGCATCATCCCAAAAATTCTAGAAATAGAAGTTTAGTCTAGAAATAGAATTTTAATTTAGAAATCACACATTAACTTTGCAATTGTATAGTTATCTTCTAAAATGCTCATGCTCTTTAACTTCTCTTTTGTTAATGCTGTGGTTACTGTCAGAGATATTGGGACTGCCTTTGTTGACAAGAGCTTGTTTTTTTCCCTTGTACTCCATTGCAATTCCCTTTTCTATCCTAACTGCTGCCACCAGGCAGTGATTGCAAGAAAGGTTTAGAAGCTAGTGAAGTGGTGAGAAATCAGAAAAGTGGTCTGATTACCTTTCTTAATGGCTAATACAATCCCTTCTCTTTATTAAGTGTTGTGTTCAGCCCCAAGGGGACCAAATATTAATTATGCATATGCTGTAAAAGGCCTAAGCATGAATTGGAATGAAAAGCACACTGTAGCTATTAATATGAGATGTTGTTATAATTAATATCGATTCACAATTTGGGCCAAAAGCAATTTCTGAAGATCATTCAAGGATTAAAAACCATCTGAACACAAATATTTTTGCATAATTAATTATTCATTAATTAACCTGTAGCATACCCCAACTTGGTCCACTTCCACAAACATGGTAAGCATGGTTGCCACACCAATCTTTTATCAGCTTTTCCTTGGTTGTTCAAAGCCTTATCCCTTTCAATCAGGTTACATCACATCTTGCAGGTTGACCTCTTACTACCCAAATCCAGACGTTCTCAGCCTCTCCACCCACCTATACTGCATGCAGTCCAGCTGGCTTGTGTCACTTCCCACATCATTTCAGAAACCATTCCAGTCTGAGGAGTGTATTACTCTCACCTCTGAAGATATGACCTGGAGCTGTCATGCTGGCTTTAAGGAATTCAGTCTCTAACCATCTCTCAATATCTCATTCCCCTCCCCAGAACCTGATACCTAACCAGCTTCTGTTGCACTGACAGTAAATTAAAGCTGATGCTCTTCTGAATAATGGGTGAACCTAAAAATAATAGTGAGCTACCCAAACAGTGCTAATCTAGCACTGGAAAATGCAGACACTTCCTTTAAGGATCTTGGCAAACCTCAGTGGAAGCCCATCCAATTTGCTTCGGAAAAACTCATTGGTTTCTAGATTAGAGATCTTATTTGTCAAAGACAGTCTTGTATGCCATTGCTGAGACATCACCTTAACTTATTTCCAGAATGAAACTGTGGAAACTTCTGCAAACACTGTTTGGAATTGAGTGACAGTTTTTGTTGTCACAATTTTGTAGTCTTGAGCCTAAGCTACGTTTAGAGGCCACTTCATGTGAAGAAGCTTCAAGTGCTCATGCTTGCCTTCAGCCCACACTGATCCTCTCAGCTTGTTAGTTCTATGGTTAGACAGTTGTGTCTTTTAATATTTCCTTAATCATACCCATGAGTTACACATCACTAACAACTAAAATCACGTGTGCAGAGATGTATGTGTGTGCCTTTTGCTTTGGGGGAAATAGGATGTGTTTTGGGGGAGGTAGCAGTGGAAAGCAGAACCCAGCAGCACTGCCTTTGTAGTCCTTTTACCCAAAATGGAGCAGACAGCCTTGTGCCCTCTGTCAGGGAGTAGTGTAACACAAGTCAGTACAGCAAAAAAATTAAGGACCAAAACTGTATTAATTGAGTAGCCAAAAATTCCAGCTTGGGTGGGGAGGCTTCTTTTCAGTTAGACAGATGTTTGTCTTGTTAGACAGGAGCTGTGTTGCTTATGCTCCCAGATTCATTCTTGCTGATGGGTGGGTATGTGACATACACAGGCATGCCCAGATTGTCAGAGTGTGCTCATGCTGTCATTGTCGATCTTAGGAATAAGGGAATGGAGCTGTGCTCTGTGTCACACTGCTTGGTGTGAATGCAAAGTTCCTTGTGATGTATTGGCCCTGTGCATGAATAGAAAACTTTGCACTTTAAGCTACTGCTTTAAGATCTTTAATGAGCATTGATTTCACCATCAGGTTCTAACAAGTGCATAAATCTCTCTGCTCTTTCCTTTCCCTGCTCTTTCCTTTCCCTGCTCTATTATGGAAAAACTCTTTGTCAAAAGAAAAATTATACAAAACTCTGCCCTATGATAAAAATATTTCACAGAGAAGAGAGTAATATCTACCATTTTAAACTTGCTATGAAGTATCTTCATCTTTCAAAGGCTGTACAGTAACTAATTCTGTAAATCTGTTACTTTATTTCAAAGCATGAAATCTGTGATAGAGGATTGATTTATCATCTTTCAAAAGTAAATATTATTTTGTTATTAATAGAGAGTTATTTCATTTGTAAGACAAGAAAGAATCTCTACGTATTACCTTAATTATGGATAATGTATTATACATAATAGTCGCTATTCTTACAAAAGTTATTGAAGTTCTATTTCAATAATTGGGTAGTTCTCTTAGACATTACACTTCCCATAAAAAAATCTGAGTAGTTTTTCTAGAACAGACAAAATCCTTAGACCTCTATGCTTTTCCTAGGTGAAATAAAAGGCATCTGGATATCTTTCCTATTTTGACAAAAACATTGCATGGGTGTCTGAGAAGGTTTTCAAGCCTGAAAGTAAATAATAGAACAAATATGTGCTGCGGACTCATAAGTCTGCTTTTATTTGGACATAGGAACGTGCCCTGCATCCTGCCTACCAGTGAACAATCCATTCCTTGTAAACAGACAGGAATTTACAGACCTGGGCTGAGAGAAATGCACAGGCACACACACCTAGAGATCATCTGTGTGAGAGAAATGTAAGAGAATATTCCATCTTAGCCCAATAACTAAAAACTACTGAACAGGGCCTTCCCTTTCTGTGGGCTCTCATTAGCACTGTCTCTGGTCTTCACCCTGCTAAGGGCATAGCAGTATTGGCACATGGGTTTTGGCCTTTAAGGGAGTTTTTCTGTGTCAGGCATTTGTGGGGTTTTGTGGGTGCAAGCAGCAAAGTTCAGCTCTCTGGTGCCCCTGCTCTGAATCGCAGGTCTAGAGGATTTAAATTTTTTTTTCTATTTTATTGTAGGGTCTAAGCAGTCCTAAATGTATGCAGTCATGTTTTAGTGGACTAAAATCATTCTGGCCTGCCCATAAAGCACCTGCCTTTTGTCTCAGGTTCCATTTCCCAGGCAGTGATTTGTTTGGGAAGATAGGAAGAGCTGCATTGCTGCACTGGAATGCAGCCAACAGCCAGTGTGCAGTGGGGGAAGGTGGGAGGACAAAACATATCCTCACCACTGGGGCAGTAGTGGCCTGGCCTTGGTTAGGTTGTGTTTTTTTGCCAGAAGGTGTCTGATGTTACCCTCACCAGCCTTGGGCTCCAGGGAGTCTCTCCCACCTTCCCCAAGTGACAGGCGTGAGAGTCCTTCATCTAAATGGGGGCTGAACTCAGATGTTTTTACTTCCTGGCTCAGGGAGAGATTAACTTATCACCTGTAGGTTTTTGGCTTTTTTTTTTTTTTTTTTAATTTCTAAGGCAATCTGTTAAGAGCACCATACATTTAAAAGCCCTTTTTCAGGACCTCTGACCTTTATCTAGTTAAGTATTAGCCAAAATTCTTGACCCTTCCCAATAAAACCTGAAAAGCAAAACCAAATATTTAACTATTAAGCAGCCTGTGACTTTATCGAGGGGTTTCTCTCACAGCACCCTTTCTCTCACCCTTTTTATAAGGGGTCTTGTACTGGTGTCAGGTGTTCCTTCAGTGAACAGATGAGGGTGTTATGGACTAACTACATCCAAGTGAGCTCTGTTCTTAGCAGCCTGTAAAAGCAGGCACCATACAAGCCTTAGGATTTGTTTACTCTTTCTAATTCTTCTACATTATTTCCATGTAGCATCAAGCAACTCCATTGCAGTCCCGTTTTCAGGTTTAGGTTTGCAATTGCATGAACAGTCTGTGGGAATGTTGTGACAAGGTACAGAACTCAGGCCATGGGGGAAAAAATATTTCCAGTTCTCTTCATTGCAAGGGCATTTCACCAAGCAGTCAGAACAAGTGATCCTAAAGGGAAGGCAGGGAATTGCAAAGTGTAACCAAGCACATTGGTTAGGTGAAAATCCAGCCTATAATCTGGTGCTTGAATCCACATCTAATCAGGGCAATACATTCCTGGCTCCTCCTTATGCACCTTTTCAATGCTGTGAAAGTAGTAAGGGATTGATCAAGTGGTTGATGACAAGTGTGTGATGCAGGTGTGAGCTGTCCAGGTGTCCATACAAAGTGCAGTTCCCAGCTTGGACAACAATTGTGAATTTATGTTAATCCAACTCTGGCATTTCTCAGTCTGCTCAGTCAAATTACTGCTGTGGAGTTCAGATACAAGTGCCATGAGGACACCTTAAAAAGAATGCACAGCTCCCTGGAGGAGTTGTAGTTAATACTGAAGGAACTTCTAGATGGCAGGAGGCCTCCACTTTTCGGTGCAAATATATTTTCTAGCTAAAAAGAGGGAAAGGAAAGGGAAGAAAAAAAAAAAAGGAAAGCAGGGAACTAAGTGCAACTAATTAAGCAAGCAAATAAAATAGGGAGGAAATGAAAGAGATAAATAAACAGGTAAAAAGTAGAAAGAGATCTCTTTGGCTGCAAAACCCAAAGAGCTTGTGGTGGCTTAGTACAGGACAGTTTCTTAGTTTTTAATTTTTTTTCCAAGTGTGTAACTACTCTTGAATTTCAGAAGGGAGGGCAGTGTTACAGCCATTACAGAGCAGCATGAAAGGCACTTTGCCCACTAAGGTTTTGTGCTCCTTGAAGCCTCTGGCCACTATCAGAGACAAGACTGTTTCCCAGATAGGTGGACTGCAGCCTAATCCAGCTGGGTGTAATTCCCTGTGACACATGCAGACACCACCAGGGCAAGGAGACTGGTCTGTCCTGCTCCCTGCACACTGTGTCTGTGCCTGCCCTCTCTGCTTTGAGAAAGCCACATCTGACTTCCCAAGTGTGGACAGGGAGCTTTCTTGAGCCAGTGCCCTTTACTTTCAGAGAGATTGGTATTTATGGAGGGGCAGGGAAGGGAGTCTCAGGCTGTTCCTGTGGCTGCAGTGATCGCCACTCCCACGTTCCAAACAAAGATATGGGTGTGTAGCCACAGGGTCTGTGCCAGCTTGCATGAGAGTGCAAAAGGGGAGAACCTGAAAATCAGAGTTACAAGCCCAAAGCAAAAGGAAGAACGTGACAAGAGTAGTAGCAGCCTGCTTATTTTAATTAAACAGGATTCGGCTGACACACAGGAGGCTTCCAGCCCACGCAGAGGAATGGTGATGACATCCCCAGCATTACAGTGTAAGGATGAGGGGTGGAGACGCCGTGTCTGTGCTCCCTCCAGCAGCCTGCTGTCCCACCTGCACTGGAGGCAGCATGACACGCTGCCTGCCCAGGTCCAGACTCGCTCCAGCCCACTGGCAGTTTGTGTTCTTGCTATTACTCTTGAAGTAGCTGTGAGAGATCCTGAACAAGGATTATTATGCAAGTCCACCGACTCACTGAGAGATCCACTGTCCCCTCTTAGGACACTTTATCCTCCGTATCTGGGCAATGCACTAAAAGGACAAGATGGAAAGTGAAACATGGATAGATCTGGGTGTGCATTGACTGATGAATCCAGTCAAATTCTAACCACCACTCCCTGGGCTGGTGAGTGGTTGTTGGCCATTGCTGCTGAAAACCCTGGGCTGGTGATGGTCAAACAAGGAAGGACTGTTATTTTCTCTGTAACTGGTTATTCAAGATGGACTCATGCAGCTCATCATCTTAATGTCCTAATGTCTCTCAATCTAACTATATTTAATGGGTAAGTAATTTGATATCTGAAACTCACCTGGGGTTGAACTGTTGTTTTTCCTGCCATTCAGTATATCCCACTTCCTGAAAAGTTTAAGCACAAGCACATGGAGCACTTTGTTTTCACCTTGAAGAACAGAAGCAACCTTTTGTGGGGAGTACTAAAGGTTACAGATTTTTTTTCTTTCTGCCTATTTCCCTTTCCAAATGAGGCACAGAGTTAATAGGTCAGTATAATTCATTTGCACCTGAACAAATTCTGTGTTGACTATTACAGGCTTCAGAAAGCGTCACATATACATGTTTTTCAGAACAAGGCATCAAAAAGAAAGTGAGATAGCCCTGATCCTGAAAAAGGACATGTTCTTAGCCTGTACTCCAGCAGGACTATATGATGTGTAAAAAGGGAAAAAGGGGGAAACTCATCCCGTGTAGAGGTTCTCCCCACTCTGTGATCTCATGTTCCACAGCAGTTTGGACAGAGGACCTATTCACAGCCATGTATTTTTTAAAACAGAATTATATACATTTCATCTCCTCTTTCCTTTTTTTTCTTTCCATGTGGATGTGCTAAAACAACTGAATCTTCAAGCCATGCTTCTAGCTCAGAGGCAAAATTACTTTTCTGCATTCTGGACTGACACATAAACAGAACACTGAATTGAAAAACCCTATGTGATTCAGAAGAGGGTTTCAAAGGTCCCAAAAGGATTTAGATGACACTGACATCAGTAGAGAATAATTTGGTAGAGGAAAGGGGATGTCCAAGTTTTACTGTGAGCTCTCTGTCATCCTGAGGGAGCCCTTTAGGAGGAATTCTAAATATTATCTACTCAAAACAAGAGAATGTGAGCAGCTGCAAATGCTCAGCTTGGTTGTAGCTTTTCCTTATAAAGCACCAAACTTTCATTTCCTCGATTGCCATCTAGTGGAAAGTGTGTCATCTGCATTGCATCATTCCTAGCAGCATTTCCATCGGAGCTCACTGAGCTGTGCAGGCCATTGCACCACTGAAACAAGGGGTAACTGATACTGTCCATGCCTATTTTGTGCTTTGTAGAGTACAGCAGGGACTTGCTGGGTCAGGTGCAGAGTGGCAATTTCGTTGCTGACACCTTTACCTTCCATCAGCACCACTGGATGTTGCTAGGAAGAGGTGAGGCGTCAGGATGTGGAAGGGTTCAGGTCATAACCTGGCCATCTCTCAGGGCACAGGTTACTCACCGTGGGCAATTAATGTGCAAATGGCCCAATTGCCCTCAGGCAGAAACTAAGCTATGGGTCAGTATTAATATTTCTAAGGTGTATTTTTTTTTTTCCTCAGGACAATTCATTTTACACATTACTTTGTGCTATTGTAAAAGGTTGTATCAACTGTGTTAAGATGTGTTGCTGAAGCAAATGGGGTTATATTGTGAAAAAATGCCATTGATTTTCTCAGCCCACAGTCTGAGCAGATCTGTAGTGTTTCTTGGGTATTATGAGACTCTGTAGGATGTTCTTGGAAAACATTTTGAAATGCCTATCTGGATTCCTGAAAAGTACCAGAAAAATTAATTTTGAAGAGTGTCAATTCATTGGAGACACCATAATGCTGGTGCATTGAGAGTCACATTTGGCCTGATCCTGATTTGTATATTATTTTTTCTTGTTTCTTCCGTCTTTTTCAAAATGTCAATGCCTTTCCTTCAAGAATTTTTTTAGATGACCCACACTCAGCCCTTAAGGAAGCAGCTAAGGATCATATAACCTTGTTCCAGGCCTCCTTATATTGAAGTCCCACCAGTGCCAAGCATTTAGGCACCAAATTATCCAGTATCCATGCCATGTGCTTGTATCCACCTGTCTCTTCCTCTCTCATCAGCAACCTTCCACTTGCTTTCCTTCTTGAGAAGGACAAGAATTCTCTTGCTGCCATCCTGATGTGCTTCACGCAGCCTTGTCAAAACCTTTGCTGAAGAAATGCGTGTTGTTCGTGAGCTTGTGATTGGAAAGCAACCAAAACTCACTGTTGAAACCTTAATAAATTATGAGTATCAGCAGCCCCTACCCAGAACTGCTGGCAGTTAGCCTCTGTACTGAAGCAATGTGATTCCTTTTCGCCTTAAAATATAAATGTATGCTGAGTATTTTTAGAAGTTTCCTAGATCAGGTGCATAACTGGAAGCTTTTTATAACTCTTCTTGTCACTAAATTGCATTCACACCAATGAAAGGAATTGTTGGGTCTTGCCTACTAATAAAGGAAGTTTATCTTTAGGACATTTTTTTTTTTTTTTTTAAATGTTATCTTTTTCTGCATGGGAAAAAATAGCACCCAAGAGAAAATGGAAAATTCTTGAGAAAAATCTTTGTTAATGTTTTTCCTTCCTCTTTTTTCTTGCTTTTAAATAAAGATATGCAGAGCCTCGAGAAGTTGCTGAGAGATGCAATAATATATGGACAGCCTCGCACCCACAGAGCATGGAGAAAAATTATCATCCTCGTGGAGGGCATTTACAGGTTTGTGTTGTAGAAAGATGAGTATTCTGTCATTTCTGAGGCCAGAATGATGAATTGAGGGGGGAAAACTCTGACTCTGGGTATCTGAGGGAAATCTTAATGAGAGTGGAAGTTCCAGTAACATTCTGGGATCTCATAAATAGGTTGGTTTCCATTATGACAGCCTGAACCTTGTATCCTGTAGTTCCAATTGGATCCTCTGGATATTGATTCTGTATAATATTGTATAATATTATATTCTGTATAATATTGTTCTGGATATTGATTTAGCAAATCACAGTTGAGTGGGAGATGTACTGAGAGCAAGACAAGACTACTAGCCCTAGTCCCTGGAGGAATTCAAATGAGAGGATTGAGAATCCATCTGATAATAGCAGCATCAATAATACAATGTAATTATAGAGCTCCTCAGTCCGACAGCTACGGTTCACTCGTGTAGTGCATGCAGCCAGAAAGGCAGTCACTGGAGCAGCAAAGCAATGGCACCAGCCATGCTCACCATCCTGGGCTTCATCCTGAAAACTGCTCCAGTCTGGAGAAGGCCATTGGGAAGGCAGCCAGGGAGCTCATGGAGAAGGGAAGGGTAGGAAGGGCTGAAGAAGCAGGGGTTTGGACAATAAGAGGGTTTGCAGGGATCTAGACAAGGCTACTGGAGTGATGACAGGAGATGGGGGAGCAGGACAAGGGTGGTTTGGGGAGTAGCAACACCTGCCCCAGAGAGAAGGAAATGAAAACCACTCATTCACAGGACATGACAGGGTTTATAAAAGTGGCATTAGAACTTTATATGTAGGGATTGTATCATGTGTTGCTGAAATACAGCCAGTCTGGATGGGCAGTCTCTTACACCATTTTACTGCAAAGTGCTGGCACAGCCTAGCCAATTAGCTTTTTTTTTTGGAGGAAATCTTTTATGATCTCATGTCATCACAACTTCATAGTTGTCAGTGCTTTCTTTCTGCCTAACGTTTTCCATCTGCAAAGGGACCAAATCGGTCCTTATCTAAACACCTGTCACTCAGAGGTGAAACAGGTCGGCAGCAGATCAGCTGATCCAAAGCAGGCTGAACGTGTCCTTTCAACCAGAATAAACAGAGCAAAACTACAAATAAACATTGCTTGGCACTACTAAAAGAAAGCTCGGATTTAAGGACTTTGATCATGCAGAAATTAAGTGGACCACCAACATTTTATTGACAAATGTTCCCATTGGTCACATGGCTGGCAGAAAAGATTCCAGCTGCTGAGTTTTGTTCACTTTTAAATCCTTTGCTCTGAATATTGACCACTAGGGAGCAAGAAGGTAGACTGGTAACACAGAGGCATGGATCGGTCCAAGCAGTGGGACAAACCCACTGACAGCTCTTTAAATATACTAATTAATAACTCTATTTCCAGATTTATGTTTGGTGTAGAGTTTTCTTTTCCTGCAGTTTTGCAGTTCAATCCCAAACGAGATTTAATTTTCCAAAGTTCAAAGAACCTTCTGTTGGAATACAAAATAAAAGCATGTTAAACCTCAGAGTACCTACTAAACGGAACCATAAAGTTTCTTCAGCTCCTTAAATGCTAAATAATGTTAAGACCACTCATGCCCTGAGTGTCTATGCTTCTGAAAGGCATAAAGTAAAAGAAAAACAAAGCTCAGCTCTCTAATGGTCTCTTGTTGGAAACCATCCCTAGCAGTAGCTAGGTTGGTTGGTTAGTTAGTTGTTTCCACAGTCTAAGCAGATCAGAAACTGTAGAGCATGGTTTGTAAAGCCACAGACTTTGTAAAGTTTGTTGTTGTAAAGCAGATCTGCTGTGAGTTGAGGGTGAGTGCCACCACGTGCCACCGTGCCATGTCCCTGTCACCACTGCCAGCCCGGGACATGCATGGCAGATGGGCACTGCCAGGACCAGGCTCACAGCCCTGAGCTGGTTGGTAGCTAAGAACATTTCATATGCAAAAAAAAGGAAAAAAAAAAAAAGGCTGGAGAAGAACAGAGTAGAAATACCCTTACTCTTTTTGTGTGTATGTTCTTTCCTTTCTTGGCCCGGGGTTTTTGAAAGACTAAAATTTTCCAGCGCCGTATTGGCTAACGATAGTTTTCTTGAAGGTTTGCCAAATGCCAAATTAACATTCATCAAGAAGGTTTAAGAGGAGTTAGAGTGTAGTAAATGTATTCTTCTTACAATAGTTAATACTATTTTTTATTTTTTTTCCTTAAGTTATGCTTCAGGGACAGCAAATATAGAATTTAAATAACTTAGTCAGAGCCATTCTCCAAGTTATAATATCTTGATTTGCAAGTTTGGCTTGGCAAATTTTTACAGAAATGCTTTTTCCAGAGGTCTAAAAGAAAACACTGAGCTTTCCTTCTTTAAAAAAATATTGTTATATGGGACACCATAGTCTTAGTATGGTGAAGTTTATGGTATGGAAAGAAATTTGCCTTCTGTTTCCATTAGGAGTATCTTTAAGTGTTTACACTGTGCATAAGCCTAGACTTCGCAGCTGGCAAAATTTGAAAAGGGTCATTGTTAGCCAACATGAGCATTTCTGGAAATCAGACTTGTGTTTGAAACCATAAACCACAGATTTTGCTTGGTTACAACTAAAGGCAGAAATGGCCCCTCAACTTGGGAAGCACTCAAGCTACATGTCAAATAAATAGCATTAAGTATATGTTTGTTTGCTTTTTAATGTCTCTATTATCTTCAAAAGGAAAAAAAAAATCATCAAAAGTAAATGTAACTCCTAGTGAAAGCTGGTTCTTAACTTGGACCAGCCTAGGAGCAAATGTATTCCATTTGTGTTCCAAACTGAGGGAGACCATCTAGCCATCAATCTTGACTCCAGAAAGCATGAACAAGTTTTGGCAGTGACCAGGGCACAAGTTAAACGGACTTTCTAAATTGTGTTTTTTATTATTTGAACTCCAGCTAATGTTTTCCTTGGCTTCTACCATTTCCAGTTCAGGATTAATCAGTTACTGTGTTCTTACATGGTTTGTGGTGGGCTTCTGCTCTCTTCCATGCATATTTACTTAGGAGTCAGATAGGCCAAGGCCCAGGGCAGAAGTTATGGGGAGTTATCAGAAATTGATCGAAACAGATCGGTTTTCATTTGTTTTTTCCTTACTTTTAATTTAATTTGTGTATTTTCCCTTCCAGCTAAGAAAATAGCTTTGATCAGTTAGATATTGTCCAATGCCTTTTCATGTGCATTAGAAGCTCCTTGGGATTCAATGCCAATTGTGTAGGAAATTTAGCAGGGTTATTTTTTATTTCCTGGGATTAAGTGACTGGACTTCCAGAAGTGAATGAAGTAACATTTAATGTCTTTGGCCAAAGACCAACATTAAAGGTTAACATTTCTACCATTTCAGTGTTGAAATGGAGTTGTAGTTGAGGGCAGAGTTGAAAGATTACCTTGAAATTATTGCTCTAAACTATGAAACAGAGATTGTTGTATGAATGTATGAGGTTTATGTAAGAAAACAGTACCTAAAGTAACTGTTAAAGTGGAATGTATATGTCTTGTGAGTAGCAGGCCAGGAAAGGAGGGAATTTTCCCAATTACAAACTAGTCTGAAAGGGGAACAGATAAGCTCTTCAAATGTTAAAAAGATGGTGGTACTCTAGGGCATGTTTAGAGATAATGTAGATAAGTGGTGCAATATTTGTAAATTAGTTTTCCTGAGAGAAAAATAAAAAAGGAAACTGTGGTACCCTAGTAGAATGTAGAAACCTCTTTTCCCAAGAAGTTTCAAGATAAACTGGGCAAAAAAACATCAGTATTGTGTCAAGGGTGAGCCTGTGTTGTGATGAAGTGACCATCACAAGCACACACCTCCCATCTCTCAAAGCACCTGGGTCCGCAATTCATCAGCTGCATCAGGAGCAACATCAGTGGTTTGACCCATCAAACTTGATTGAATCAAGTTTCAAACTGGAGTGTTCTAAAAATTTGATATTATCTCCTCACATCTGGGAGTACATTCAAACTGAGTGTGTACTAACCCAAGTTTTTGTGCCTGTCCACCACACAAGCGATGATGAGGATCAGCTGCAATCTGGAAGCTTTCCATCCCTGCCACCAAGCTAGGAATTTGTGCTACAGGACAGGATGTCATACCATGTGATGAGAACACCTGGCCTGGGCAGAGCCAGCTTTAGCTCACCTGCATCTGGGGTTTTTTTATATGCCCTTTGTGCTTGAGCAGATCTGGAAACAGATCAATACATTCATACACAAAGCTAAGTGGCCCAGCCAGAGTGAGACAGAACCAGTACAGTTCACTTCAGGCTCTTTGGTCTAAGCCCACTTGATATCAACATTTTCTGAAGGATTCAGTAAACTTTCCATTTGGACTACCCAAGGGGTTATATGAAGTGAGCTTTATCTTGAAGGATTTCTAGACAGAGTGGTGTGCATATTATTAACCATCTCCCAGGGTCAAAAGAGAGACCAAGACCCGAGCAAGCAGCAAAACAGTTCTCATCTCTGCCATCAGGAGGGCTGAGCCCTGTTGGAATGGCAGCACAGAACACGTACACGACTCTGGCAGCACTTTGTCTGTTCCATGGACGCTTCAAGGCCACATTAGGAACTCTGTCAGCTATTGTGTTTATGTCAGTCAGCATCTTTCAAGAGCAGTAGATCAAAACTGAAACTGAATACAAGTGCCTTGTTTTGCTCAGCAGCTTAGTGTTCCAAGAGAAATCTCCTACTCATGTGAGAAAGAAAAGTTTTCATTCAGTCTTCTAAAGGGTTAAATCTTGCATCAGCCATGTACCAGCTCCATGTATGCTGGGATTCAGCACAACTTTCCTTCCATTGCACAAATACACAGCATTTTTAATTTACCATTTTGTTACTCTTTTTGAAGTTGAATGCTGTCTCTGCTGCCTGAATCTCCATGAGCCACTGAGCCTAACGATGACCATATAAATGTGGAAAAACTGTAATTGTCCTTCTCTGCCTGGCTGGTGTGCCCAAGCATTGCTGGAAGGTGGAGGGTGGGAGTGCAGTTTGCAGAGGTGCTCCTTGCCCTCCCTGCAGACCAGCCAGACACAGCTGAAAGCTGCCAGGCCCAGCACGTAGGACGGTGCACGTCCAAGCACACCCAGTGGCTCAGTGTCATTTTAGCTGACTAATGCTTTGACTCTGGGCTGTGTGAGGACTGTGGGCTCTGCCCTTGTGTTCACTAGGAAAATAGCTGTGGTGGTTTAAATTGCTTCTCCCCCATTGCCAAGTGCCATTTGGTAAAAGCGAGAAAGCCCAGTCCCCGGTGCAGTACAAGCCCACCCTTCTTTGCTGCAAGGGACCATGGTGCCAACACACAGTCCCACAGCTGCCTCTTTTATGGTTGGGCAAGACAGAAGGACAGGATTTTCCAGCAGTCACCAACAGCCAAAAATATGCCTCCAGGCATACACAGCAAGGCTCTCTGAACCTCCCAGTGTGAACAGCACAGGCAACCCTTGTCCATGGCTACTCCCCCATGCTGTTACACTAATGGAGACTTGCCTTTGGGCAGGTCCCCTTCAAAACTGGAGACCAGTTTCCAAGCTTACACAGGAGACCAAAGGATGAAGAAGGACTAAAATTGTCAGAAATTTCCCAAGTGCTAAAAGCACATGGTGTTCCTTTTGTGGCGCCAGATTTCCAGCTGCACAGTACGAGTAAAGTGGCAACAAAGCAGCCTGCGAAAGCCATCGGTCCAGTATCCAAAAACTTCCAAAATGCTATTGATTGCACTTCTCTTTTGTACTTGCTATTTGGGACCAAAGTCCATGTTTCTGGTCATCTGAAACTTGTTGCATTTGCAACTGGATTCACCTTAGCCTTAGCCACAGAGGCCTGGCTTTCCTTGCACATGGCACACTTACTTGATGTTTGATAGGAAGTTTTTAGCTTTTAAAGACCTGCTTACTAGAGCTAGTGGAAGAGAACACGATTAACTCATTATGAAATGAATACTGAGTGTATCTGAGCATATCCAAGCATGGCTGTAGTCATCTCACAAAGGTTTTCAAGACACAAGTCTTCACGGCAATATTCTGCATGTGTCATCTTTATGGGATCAGGGAGCATTTCTTATCTCCCTGCACTTCCATTTTGCTGGACACCTCCTCCATGCCTTCTCATTTACTGACATGACTACCAGCAGTGCAAAAGATTTATCATCTCTTCTCATTTCTATAAATCTCAGTACACCATTAATCTCAGAATCATGGAATGGTTTGGGTTGGAAGGGACCTGAAAGCTCATCTTGTTCCAACCCCCACGCCCTGCCATGGACAGGGACATCTTCCACTAAACCAGGTTCAGTGCACCTGGTTCAGAGCACCATCCAGCCTGGCTTAGAACTTTGCCAGGTATGGGGCATCCAGAGCTTCTCTGGGCAACCTGTGCCAGTTCCAGATACTTCATTTTTCTGCATGGCTGTAAGAATGTAAAAAAGAAAAGGAATGGAGACTTTTTTCCTTTTGATTACTAGGTAGCAGGCTACATTTCCTAAAAAGTACATATCGAAGCAAAAATTGGCAAGACTGCATTTCAGCTGCGTGTTCTAATCCCTGATTCTGTGAAGACTGGGAATGCTTAGAGTTTATGGCACCAGCTGTGGGTTTCACATGGCCCATCTCCAGTGTATGTTGGACCCAACTCCTCTGGACCAGATGAATTTGCTCTTGAGCTGTTATGCCCAAATATTGCCACAGTAGCTGACGATGAAGTAAGCAAGGACCAGACTGAATTATAGAAGTTCTTTATAATAGTTGTTTTGTAGAGTTGAACTGTAATGTGCTGCTTAGGGTAAGTATCTCTGCCTTGCTTTACACCTTCCCTTTCCTCCTCTGACATGTTGACAACTTACAAACATTCAAAGACTTTTTGACTGGTTTTGAACGTTTGAATTCTAAAACTGTTTAACTCTTTTGTACTCACCTGGAAGCGAGAACGGGTTGCGAGTTTTCTTTGGCTTGTAAGTAAAAAATTGAGATTCCAGAAGAACTTTGGCGGAATAAGGCAATTAATGACTATATTTTCTGCCAGTATGGGAAGGAGCCCAGGGTTTGTTGTTCACCCCTGATTCTCTCCACGTGCAGCATGGAAGGGTCCATCGTGCGCCTGCCAGAGATAGTCTCCTTGAAGAACAAATACAAAGCCTACCTCTACTTGGACGAAGCTCACAGCATTGGAGCAGTGGGAGCAACGGGACGAGGAGTCGTGGAATACTTTGGGATGAGTCCCGATGACATTGATGTGCTAATGGGAACGTTCACAAAGAGCTTCGGCGCAGCTGGAGGATACATAGCTGGCAAAAAGGTAAAAGGAAATCATAAACAATTTCACATCAAGGGTGTGGGGACTGCTTTTGGATGGTGTGTGATATATTTCAGTATCTTTTTGAACAGACTGCTTAACACAAGCACTGTTCTAAAGTTGGCATCATTTTTGCCCGGATCCCAAATGCACATCAAACAGTCAGACTTTCTTATTTTTGTCTCATGTTCATATTATGTAATTTGCTTGAGTTGGGTTATTCTGTGCCACCCTAATGATTGTTGTTTGTCTTGGAAATGTTTGGACATGTTGTGGTTGGCTAATATAGTTCCCTACATTAATTTGCATGCGGATTGCTCATTACTTTGTTTCACATTTGTAAACAGTGTGTGGAGCAATATTGAGAGATTAAAACCACAGTTTCATCCACTGATAATACAATTCCTAGAGTTGTGGATTGACATAGTTGCATTTTTTAGGAGAATGGAGAAAGAGGTTACTGGGGGCCTTTTGCAATAGTAAACTCTGTGTCCTCAGTTGCTCCATGTACATTAACAAAACAATCTCTTGCCAACAACAGATGTCAACAAAAAGTAGAGCTGAGCTTGCTTTAACTGGGGGTGTAGAAGAGAAAGCATAATCAGCACCATTGTGAAATGTCATTGGTTTTGTTGCTTGACAGAGAGATCAAATGGTTGCTGATTATTTTCTCTTTTCATACCCAGCTGAATGTATTTTTAAAGCAGTCTGCTGAATGAGTGGGAAGCCTGTTTAGACAGCCCATATGGTTGTTGTCAGGATAACATTAATAAGGGCAGCCCTACAGTAGAATAAAAGGGCTATAAGAAAGTATAAACTGTGTATTTCTTACTGTCTTTTTTGGGTTTGCCCCTGCTCATCTTAAAACCAAGTGTCATAATATATCAAGAATCAATTTACTTTGTTTCCTTGGCTTCCTGAATTTGTGTCTGTACCTTTGTTTCTTACCAAAGACAATGTGCATAATGTAGCTAGAAAGTATAGAAAGATTAGACCTGTGAAAAGTAGTCCCATGTAATTTATCCTCTAATCCTTGGAAGCCTTTTTAAGTGAAAACAGGTCACTCTTTTCATGCCTGTGTGCATCACTAAGCTTAGCCTCAGGCTTCTCAGCCTTGGAAGGCTGCTCACCCATTCACCCACTTAGTTCCTTTCTGCAGCCAAAAACTCACAGTGATGCTGTTTATTCTGCATCAGCTGGAGCACAGAAGCCTTCTTAGCTTTTAACCAAACCCTCAGGAATAAAATTGCAAAATGGCCATGCACAACCTGTGTAAGGTTAGGTAAATCTTTATCGTCAGCACTGGAGTTACTGCGTAGATTCATACAGTATTTTGGTAGTGATTTGTGTTACTCTCACTGGATTGTTTTTTCTGATGGCATTTTTTAATCAAAGTCAACTTTAAAGCCTTTCTCACTAACATGCACTCAACTTTTAGTGTGGTAGCTGTTACTCTGATATTTTGCACTAGGAGATATAAGTTGTTATAATGATGATGATCTTAGTAAGATTTGAATTTCTACTGCATGCCTGTATTCAGGAGAGTTACTGGTGTTTTATACATGCATATAGTATATCAATGGTTTTTCTAAGAGGACAGATTGTGTTCTTAGTTGTTGTGTTCTTAGGAAATGTTAAAGCAATTATACCAACTCTGACATGACTGTCCCTGCCACACTGATTGAAGTTTTGATTGGAAATTTATGTGCTTATAGACAAAGATCCCAGTAAGGTTGCTTTTCCTGGGCTAGCTCACGTGGCAGAAGACCTTTACTGATGTCATATAGCCTTTGTTTCATTACCAGAGGGGAACTCAGCAGCACTGTTTTAAGTGCAGCTGTTCATTGGTCTTGAAATTATTTTGGCTCCTTTATAATAAGTCNTCCCTTCCCTCCCTTATTTCAGCTGCTACCAGAGCATCTCTCTGGGTACAGGAACAAGCAAAACATCATCCAGCAGCAAAGAAATATTGCAATGACAGTGCAAAAGAACATTGTAAAATTAATACGCAAATCATCATACTTCTAAGTGCTGTCGACCCTGGGGTTTTTTCCATGATCATCCACATGCAGCAGGGATGGAAAGATTTTGGGGTTCTGCCTGTGTAGTTGCCAGCCCATCCTGCTTTGTAGCAACAAATAGAAATGCATGGATTTCCCTTGGAATATATTGTCTGACTTTGTAGTAGGGTTCATGAAAACATGCCTTCATTTATGGGCTAGGCACTGTCAGTTTAGCTTCTTTGTAAGTGTGACCCTTCGAAATGGCAAGCAACTCGAGCACGGTGCAGCATTTCAGAACAGGTATTGTATGTTAAATAACAGTATGAAAAAATGGTTATAATAATTCCTACCTCGCTCAGGCATCAATTATGGTGTCCTGAGCCTAGTTTTGT
>VXBB01019851.1:71292-118468 GCA_013399915.1 Illadopsis cleaveri
AAAGTCAACTTTAAAGCCTTTCTCACTAACATACACTCAGCTTTTAGTGTGGTAACTGTTACTCTGATATTTTGCACTAGGAGATATAAGTTGTTATAATGATGATGATCTTAGATTTGAATTTCTACTGCATGCCTGGATTCAGGAGAGTTACTGGTGTTTTAGATATGCATATAGTATATCAATGGTTTTTCTAAGAGGATAGATTGTGTTCTTAGTTGTTGTGTTCTTAGGAAATGTTAAAGCAATTATACCAACTCTGACATGACTGTCCCTGCCACACTGATTGAAGTTTTGATTGGAAATTTATGTGCTTATAGACAAAGATCCCAGTAAGGTTGCTTTTCCTGGGCTAGCTCACGTGGCAGAAGACCTTTACTGATGTCATATAGCCTTTGTTTCATTACCAGAGGGGAACTCAGCAGCACTGTTTTAAGTGCAGCTGTTCATTGGTCTTGAAATTATTTTGGCTCCTTTATAATAAGTCTTAGCACAAAAGTAAACATTATTCTATTCCAGACTTTTGTTTCAGCTGCAGTTGCCCCACTTATATGGTAAAGCATTTGCACCTGCCTGATATTTCTTCAGGCCATGTATTTGCAGTGGCAGCCAAGAATGCAATCCAGTAGCTGGTGAAACGTCCTCTTCCTTTTGCATGTTCCCACTCCTGCAATAGTTAAGAGGGAGATCTGCTGTTTGGCCAGCTCAAGGCTCATTCATGCTTTGTTTTGCTTGTGTAAGGGCCTTGTGGACTTTTTACGAACTCATTCTCACAGTGCTGTGTACGCCACATCCATGTGTCCCCCCATAGCCGAGCAAATCATCAGGGCAATGAAATGTCTCATGGGACTGGACGGGACAACAGAAGGTAAGTCAGTCTTCCCTTCCCTTCCCTTCCCTTCCCTTCCCTTNAAAACATGCCTTCATTTATGGGCTAGGCACTGTCAGTTTAGCTTCTTTGTAAGTGTGACCCTTCGAAATGGCAAGCAACTCAAGCATGGTGCTTGAGAATTTCAGAACAGGTATTGTATGTTAAATAATAGTATGAAAAAATGATTATAATTATTCCTACCTCGCTCAGGCATCAATTATGGTGTCCTGAGCCTAGTTTTGTACTACATTTTGTCCCAAAAGAATTGAGTACTTGGTGTCCTTATGAAAAATTAGGTGTATTTCTGTTCATCTCTTGAAGTTGCAAATGCAGCTGCTGTCCAGTCCTCTGTGTGACATGCTTTATCCTCTGTGTGATGTTTTTTTTATCCTCTGTGTAATACAGTTTTCTATGCAACAAGCCACAAAACAGCTGTGATATACCTATCTGTTATTGTTTCAAAGCAATGCTGATATGTGTTCAATGTTCTAGGAGTTAAATCCCAATATGGAGAAAAAGTGATTGAATTTGTGTAGTTTTTTTCAGGAATGCCTGAGAGTCATGATATTCTTTAATGTGCAGCTGAAGATACAGATTCTGGTCTGAATTGCAATCTCTTTTACACTGTTCCAGCGGTGCTATTTTCTCTTACTTTGTGTGAGACTAACAGAATTAATTCTGTATTAGTCCTCCCTGATAGATATGACTGAGCTAAGGTGGGAATGGAAGAGATGAAGGGTAGATGAGAGCAGGTAAGATACTGCTCTGCACTGTCCTGTTGCAGTGCCCTAGAGGGCTGTTTCAAACCATGATACAAGGCTATTAAGACATTCATTGCAGCACTTAGATGAGGCCAGAATTTACAGACCCAGAGTGCAGAAGGAGGGATAGATAATCCAGTGTCAAATTCTGCTGAGTACAAGGACAAAAAGGCAGCAAAACTCTGGTGCGACGCGCAGACAGCGAGGAAGCTTTTGTCACTTTGGCGGAGAAGCCAGAGCGTAAAAACTTCCTTCCAGCTTGAAATTTGGAAGGTCTCGGTTGCGTGTGCTGATGCCTACATGTGTTCGGTCTAAGGGACCATCCCTGACATCTTTGTCGTGCTCCGGCGCTTGCCGTGAGAGGGCGGTCTGACACCGAGCCTGCCCGCGGCTCGCTGACTCAGGGCTCGCAGATGCCGCGTGTGAAACACGAAACATGCAGAGAGAGCATTTCCAGCCCTTCAAAGCCTGTTAAAAAATGCTCTTCAGCTAGCGTGATCCTGCGTGCAGTTCAGCTGCAGGATAAGAGGAGAACTGGGTTCAAGATGGAGTCTTTTAAGATGTGCGTGTCTGTCTTAGGGCTAAGAGTTTGAAGCATTTTCTCTTCGACAGGCAGGGTTGTTTAATGACACAGTGTTTGGATTTCTGCACTAAATAAGAACTTATTAAGTCTTATGCAAACCTGTTATGAAATAAATTAGTGCTCTGTCAGGTTTTAAAAAGTTGTCTTGTAATATGAAATTCAAATGAGTAGAAAAACAAATGAATAAATCATATATCACAACTTAGTCCATTGCACAAAGGCTAGCAAGCTGGCTGTGATGTGTAAAAATGTTTCTTGTCCTTCTGAGCCAGACTCATTATTTTAGTCTTTTGGGTTTTCTTTCATGTGGGCCTCCCTTCATTAAGCTGTCTTGTGGACTACAAAAAAACCCCACAACCCAAAATACAGGAAAAAAATGCTATGCTGGACCACACTACAATGTGTTGCTTTGGCATCAGAGAGAGGAAGGTGGTGGCTTAGAAAGGAGCAAGGAACAGAAAGGAGAAAGCACCATCTCTCCTTAGATATTTTTGATTCTAAAGACAATGACCTTAGCAGAGTTGTTAGGTCCCCTGTCATAGAAGGTGGTGAATCCTGCATATGAGTGAATTCTTGTGAGAGCATGAGCTGTGGAGCAGAGAAGTTTCAAGTAAACCAAAGTTGCTGCAGGGTAGTAACGACCATGTGTTCTCTGGAGGCCTCTCAGATCCATAGGAGTTTATTTTAGTTTATTTATTAATTTCAAATGGCATTCTCTTCCCTCTTATAAAGGATTTGGGGAATCTTTTATATGCCAGGAGGGAGTGATGGCTTGTCCTCCAGAGGTCATTTCTCTGGGAGAGTGAGCCTTGCAAAAATCACTGGGAATGTTTTAGACAGCAATGGAATTACAGTTTGCTAAAAGGTTCTGTGTGAATTGAAGGGTGCTTGTTGGAAACAGGATGAAATAAGGGGACAACAAATGTGTTAGCCCAGCATGTTCTTATATCTGAACTTTGTGACTCCTTGGCAGATTAACAGATGACTAAGAGAAGGAAGACTGATTCGGTCATTTAAGTTGCCACTCAGAAAAATCCATATTTTTCAGTCTTCTTTATTTTCTCAATATAAGACTATTCAAGTCCCTTGAATTTCATGCTGGTTATTCTCCACTAATTTGCTAAGCAGCTGATTTAGAAAAGATTAGCACAGATGCAGTTATATAGTAGGTAATGCCAGAGCCCAGAAGTGCAGATGCTGCTTGTGTATCCTGATGTGTATCCAATTGATTGATCTTCCATATTTTCTTCCTTTATTTTCAATTAGTAAGAATGTGGTTGTTTGGAAAAGGAATCAGGATATGCATTTCCTAGATAGGATCTGCACAGGGGATGCATGGCTGCAGGATATGAACAGATGTTTGTGGGCCCAGGGGGTACTGCTTCATCATGAGGAAGGAACAGGTTAACACTTTCAGAGTAGTTCTGTGAAAGCTAAACTGTTCAGCTGGAAATTACCCACAGCCAGTGTCTGTTCCACACTGAAAATTATGAACCTGTGGGTATGTCCCACGTCAATGTTTGTGATAGTTGTGAGAAATTAATGCCACGATAATGTGACTGGGAGGGTACTGCAGAGCCCACAGCCAGCTATTACAGTTTCATTTATTTTGCCATGTTTTCTGTGGTGACTCGAGAAAATGAGGGGCAAGAAATGCTAAATTAGGAGAAGGTAGTAGCTCCCTCAAAACTGATATACAGCATTGATCCTGCCCAGGAAAGAGGAACAGGTTGAGGTCAATATTACCAGTATTTCTTGAGCAACTATATGCAAAGAATTAGAAACTGACTACAAAAGACGCAAATGTGAAATCAGATTTTTACTGAAGTAAAAGTCCTGTTTTACTCAGTGCCACATTTTACAGAACTCTGAAAATCTGTGTCTTTGTAGAACAAAACACATTTGTTCTTAGTACCGTAACACCAGTGATACTTTTCGTAGTTCCTATAATAGAGTTGTTCAAAAGTGTATGAACTTCTGGCAGCTGTATTTCCTCTTGTAATGTCATAAGGCAGCAAATTCCACAGTTCAGCTCATGTAGTCTATTAAAAAGAAAAAAAAAAAATTATCCCTCTTAAGCCTTTGTGGCCTTTTCATCTCAAATGTGTCTCTGCTCATTTATTAGGAAATATGGGGAGCAGAAGTTCCCATGGCATTTACTCTTTATAATTCATAATATAGATATTCTTTATGTGTTTTCTTCGTGGCTTTCTCTTTACACCACTGGAGATACCTCAGGAAACTCAGCAGCTGCTTTAGTGGTTTTATCCCATGATGAGTCTGGGGTTGACTCAGAGTGTGTGGACCCCGCACAAATTTACAAGTACACTTACTTGCATGCAACACAGCCCCTCCAGCTGTGACCTCAGACCTTTTCTTCCTCCCTCCTTTCTGCATGAGGATACCAAAAGCATATTTTTACACTTAAGTTTGATAGGTATAAAATAGAACCACTAGGCAGACAGAATTAAGACTGCTGGGAAGTCCAAAGCAATTTTTTTGATGACTAGTAATAGATTATACTGGTGTAAAAAGCAAATTGCAGCATTTGTAAAGGAAGCATTTTTTCTGTTTAATGCATGGCAAACAATAATTCACCAACAGCAGTGGGCATTTTTCATGTTTTTATGGGATGCTGAAACATTTAAAAGCTTGTCCTCTGGAATCTACTAGTAAAAGATATTTTGTTAAAAGATAATTCCTGAAGTTGTTTAGATTGTGTTTCTTTTAAATGTTCATTTACTTTGCTATTTGTGCTGATTGGTTTATCTTTTTGCAACTGCTAGTTTTCATTTGTGTTTTTAGCAAACTCTTGAGTTCTTGCATTTGAGCTCATTCAGATTGTGAGAAGTGGCAGAACGCTGCTTTCTGTTTTGGTTTGGCATTAAAGAAATTGTTTTTTAAAGGTTCCCTTTTAAGATATTTCCATCAGCCTCAGATTTTTTTGTATAACTAGAGGACCAGCTCCTTAAAATCATTTTCCATCATTTTCCTCTGCTATCTGTCCTCATCAGTCTTTTGAAAACACTAGTTTTGCTTTATCAGGATCCTCTGTAAATTCAGAAACCTTAGTTCCACATCACTGTGACCTGACATAAACCAACACTGGTGCAAGGAAGTGCAGTCTTGGCCTCAGTTTCTCCTCCCCCTACCTATCTCCTTTCTCGTGCCCCTTCTCCATATGTGAGTGTTCATGCAGCCCTGCAATGAACTGAATCAGAGCACTGATGGAGCTGAAAAACAACCAACCCTCCCACAAATGGTTAGCCTATACCCAAACTGGTTCCCAGAGCCAATCTGCCATGTGCCTCCGTGAGCCCCAGTGTCAGGACTTGAGCAGCTGGAGCTGAGAGGAACAATCCTTTTTGCAGCAAAATAAATCTGTGCCAGGCTGGACTGATCATGAAACTATCGCTGCAAACTTTAAATCTGCAAGTGACTTAGCAATGGACCCCTTGGACCTGCTCAAAACAGCTTGCAGAATCAGTCATGCTAAAGCCTGTCTTTTTCAAATTCTCATTTTGCTGCTTCATTCTGAGGGGATTGCTTCTCTTAGGTCCTTAGCAGGCAGAATGCTTGAACCCTGGCTTAATTTTAAGTTAATATTCCCAGTATGTGGTTACATTTCAAGCCCTTAAGCACATTTATTCCCTGTTTGCACAGCACTGGCTCCGTGGCTAGGGCTCCCAGTCATGACAACAACGAAGATATTAGTGATGATAATATGCTGCCACAATTATTACTTGTCTAAGCTGAACATCACAGATGTTCTCCCAGCAGAGGATGATGAAACTGAGCTAAATTCTGACATCTTTGCTCAAAATGAGTGTGACATGCTGCTCTAGTGGAGACATCTGCCATGTGATCCACCTGCCACAGGACGTCAGATGGATCCATGGAGGGATCTGAACAGCTGATCTGAACAAGCAGGGGCTTTGGACTAACAGTGTTTGCAGTGATTTCCAAGATCTCTGAGGATTAACCAAATTCTACCTCATTCGCAGTCACTTTTTTCATATTCAAAGTTAAACCAGTGCTGTAGTCCTCTAGCAGACCCTGCCTATGGGATAGATGTTCCCTGTGTCCTGACATAAGCATCAGCTGCAGGCAGAGGAGGGATGTCAGACTTGGCTGTGACCTGTAGCCTGTCCCCCAGTGGCGAAATGCTTTCCTCAGGGACAGCAACAGGCAGCTCCATGACACAGTCCCCTTTCCAGGGTGTTTTTCCTGCCAGGAGGGAGTGAGGATCCCTCATCTGCTGCAGATGCTGCTGGCGCTGCGGTGCCCGAGCAGCGCAGCGCAGTTCTCAGCCCGCCGAGCACAAAGCAGGGAAAGCGCCGTTCCTAGCGGGGTTGGGATGGATCCCTGGCACCTCAGGAACACCTAATGGGATGCAGATGGAGCTCTTTGTGCTCTGGCTGAGCTCCAGCGGCGGGACGGACCCGCTCTGTGATTAATCACCTGTGCTGGGAGGGAACAGGGCTCAGCCAAGGCTGGCTGCTCTGTCCCTGCGTTGTGTATCTGAATATAGATAAGGGGCTGGGCAGGCACATCTGACTCATTCGAGAAATAAAGTCAAAATGACCGAATCTTTACAGTTTTTCTCCTTTATGCTTCAAGTGAAATTGCTGGTTTTCTTCCCTTAATCTTCTCTGAAAAGTGTTTTGCAGCAGTTCACAGTTAAAAGAAGTCCTTAAGGGATTGTTTAGCAGCTGAATTAAGTTAAAATTTCTAGATTTCTAGTTAACGTTAGATTGTAGAAGTAGATGTGTTCAGTTCTCCCCAATTCATGGCAAAGTTATTTTTTATGAAGATTGTTTTATCTGAGAACATATTTCCTTTAGGCACCCCGGGTTTATAGCATTCTATTTGTGATTTAATGCACATGGAGGTACATGTGTGTTACTCTTACAATGGAACCAGAGGAAAAAAATGAAAATCTGTCCATCTGCAATAGTTTAGTGGGAAAGAGCTATTGTTTTCCAGGTTTTTTCCAGCCTATGGAAGATTGCTTTTTCCTATCTAGTTGTTAGTAGAGGAAGGCAGGGAGTTGAATGCTCCATCCGAGGAACACTGACACTGGTATGTAAAAGCTCAATTGTCTAACTAATTATCTAGCAAGACCCTATGAAACAACAGCTGGAGCGGATTAAAGCAGGTGGATTTGTGTCTTGAAGAGCCCACCACATGCCAAAAACCAGTACGGTGTGGGGTTGTCTTTCCTGGCATGGGTTCAGGAAAAAGAGCTCTCCTTCACCTCCTACACCCGAGATCTTGATATGAAAGGCTGCAGGTTGCTTATTCCTCTTTCCAATAGACTGAGTCACAACTTCCGAGGGCAGGAGCCTACAGGAAGAGTTCAAAGGTGGAATGTTTGTGCAAGAATTGAATGCAGACTGCTTCTCTGCTTATGAGCATTTTGTGGCAGGCAAAAGCAGACATCTCTGGAAGAGGAAAATAAAGTTTTGTTTTAGAGAGCTGATAGTTTTATTGCCTCTTTTGCTGCCAGGATAAGGTCCTCAGCTCATGAACAGCAAAGTTCTGTTGAAGTGCACAGAGCTGTGCCACGTAAAGGCAGCCTAAGATCAGGCCCTTGGACATATAGTCAGGATGCCTTTCTGATGTCAGGTGCCCTGAAGGTGTGTGACAAAGCCAAGTCTGTTACTCCAAGTGGCTCTAGTAAAAAGCTTGCTGCTTCAAAGAAATTATGAGCAGGCTACTACATTTTATTATTTCTCTCTCTCTCACTCTTTTGCCTTCTTTTTGTATTTTTCTTTCAACTAAACCATGTTCATTTTGAGCGATAAAGCTTTCTAAAAGCCTGCGTAAATTAATGAGCTAAAGCCAGCAGTGTGCAGTGATGCGTGTCACATAAAAATATAATCAGCATTTTTCCCAGAATTGCCAACACCTTAGAACTTTGCAGTAAACCAAATATTTTTAAAGTGGTGCAACCAAATGAAAACTCTCAATTTGCCAGCAGAAGGTCGATTGCTGATGCAGTAAATCTGCTTTTCTTGCGCCATCCAGGCAATTAATCCTTTATTTCAGAAAAAATCCTCATAAACCAGCTGTGAGTGTTCCCAGCAACGTGAAGATAACTTGTGAAATTTGGGAATTGTTTGTCATTCACTTTTCTCTCTTTCTTTACCTTCTTAATTCAGTAAATAAGAAGATATAGAGCACTTAATAAAGTTGTTCTCAGCCTTAGTCAAATACTCTGGAGCATTTAATGTGCTTAGTTTTAAATAGAGGAGGGTTGCTTTTCCCTGTCCAGGCTGTTTTTTCCAAACATATGCTGTGTTGTGGTTCACATATTTCATGGAATATAACTCTCTGGATATGCTGCATGCTGTGCTATAAGCTCTTTGCATAGACTGTAAATCCTCAAGGATTTTGTGAAGTAAGAATTTTGTAACACATATATTTACTGTCTAGGGATCTGATCCTCTAATTAGTCCCATACAGGTAAATTCTTACACTTACATAGATGCAGCCATATTCTTTTAGCTCAAGGGTCTGCTCGGCAGATTTTCGCTCAATAAATATTAAAGGATGCAAGATCCCAGCCTCAGGAATCAAAGAAAATGCTTTCTAAATGTGGTGCTTTTAGTTAAACGTCCCACAGTGAATTTGGACTAGGACCTGATTCTAAACTGAATTCATCACCCTTAATCTGGAGCGTGGGGGCAAAATCAGGCCAGTGAGACAAAAATAAACATTTTGCTCAGATCTTCCTCCTTATCTGACGTTGGAAGGTCCCATAAAAGAATGAAAAGGAGTGTTGAAATACAGCTACAAATTGGAATGGTTTTATTGCTCTTATAGGGACAGCATATAAGAAGTCTGCGTATATGATGTGTGTCTGTGGTCTTTGACCACAAAACTTAACATGAGAAAGGAAAGTGTTGACATTTGGTAGAGAAATAGGTTCCTCCCAGCCACCCACCCACAAATGCAGTGTGTGTAGCAATCGTCTCCTAATGTGCTTCTTTTCCCTCCAGATATATGTGAGTGCTCTGATCTTTTATTTGGCTCTTTAATGCATCCCTGCAAATGAAATTAGTATTCTGGGACGTCGCTGAAACATTCAAGTGGCTCTTTTGCATCAGCACTGGCTGCCTTGAAATGAGCTCCATAGGGAGTCTTGAAAGGGGGGATCTCACACCACAAACTGGTTGAGGATGTAGGATCAGGAAAGGAAGATTAGAAAAGGAAGAGGTGTTTGACTTTGGCGGGGGAGAGGGTTGCCTGAACCTCCTCTTTCAGCTCTGAAGTTTCCTTAGCTGGAGTCTAAATTTCCAGCACCAAAAATAAGTAGAGACAAAAACCGTTCAACTCCGGGCCCTGCGCATATGGTTTGATAAATAGTGAACAGCACAGCCTGGAATCCTGCGTGGCTCACACTGTGTTTCCAGCTCTGTGGTAAACACATGAATAGAAAGGAGAAGGCAGCAAGTCTTAAACTGCACTCGCCAAGAACATCTGCATTTATGAAAAACTTTCCCTGATTGAAAATCTAGTAGTTTCAAATGCTTCCCAATTGAGAGTTTGGAAACCAGCTCAGGGGCTGCTAAGATAGCAAGAAACAGCAGTGGCTTGGAGCCCCCAGTTCAGGTTACTCCCCCACCCTCCTCCTCATAACTTGGACATTGAGGAGGTGCTAATAACATCTTTACAATTTCTAACAAGGGAAAACATCTCTCTTTAGACTTCAACCACATTATTCTGTAGTTCTCTAACTCCCTGTCCTTACCATCATCTCCACTTCCCTCCTCCTCCTCCTCAGTACTTCCTTCTCTTTCTTTGAGATCTACTACCCCAAAAATATTTTTGGAAATACCACAGACTATTGTTTTTATTAGTGACTGGAAAGCTTTGTAGTAGGATGCTTTTGTGTTTCATTTGTTTTCCTTGCTCTGGCACAGCTGTTTTTGCTTTAGCAGCATTAGAGAGATGGTTAAACTATTTGTGGCCTTTTCTAACCCAGCAGATCTCTTCCACTGTGTGCTTTAAACTGAATGACTGAGACTGTAAGTAACAGGTTGTCTGAGTGGGCAGTTTTGTGCATAAAGTTACAAATGCACTGTTTTTATGAGATATTTTAATTTGTTCAAGCAAAACACCGATCGCTGTGTAGCAAGTCCCAGTTTCCCTATAAATTTCCCAGCCAGAACACTGACAGAACCTTGACTCAGGAGGACACAGAACAAATGAAGCAGTAGATCTTGTTCAAACCTACACATGTTCAGAAATATTAATGGAAAAGAGGTTCATGTCGGTGTGGTGATCCCCACTTCAGCCAAGAGGGAAAAGAAAGAAAAGCCAGAGGAGATGGTGGGGGCAGAATGTGGTCTGAGAATAAATCTGCCAAAGGTGGCATGGAGCTGCTACAAATGCCTTACTGGCCACTGTGGTTACACAGAGCAAGATGGGGAATTAGGAAACGGGCACCCAGTCAGAGAATGGTGACAGCACCAAGTGGTAAATGAAGAATGGAGCGAACGAAACGTACGTAAAATGAAAACGTAAATGGAGAGTGAAAACATGACACATCTGTGCAAAGGCAAAGGGAAAAGCAAAGGGAAAAGAGGAAATGAGTTGCACTGGAGGTTTCAGTGTTCATGTCTGGTGACATAATGTAAGTGATATTGAAAGTATGGGCTGATGAACAGCAGGAAAATGAAAGTTAAGAGTGTAACTGTGTCCTGCTAAATCCCAGCCTTACCACACATTCTCACCACCTCTGCTGGGCAGACACAAGCTGCTGAACAGTGATTAGGTTGAGAGACTCAATCTGCTTAACAGTGGCTTGGCAGTTTTGTTTCTGGTGAGGTCAGGCACATGACAGACCTGGCTGAATTTGGCCATGTGAACTTGGTTGGCACTGGGCAGGTGTGTGGGTGTGGAGGAGGTGGCACCATCCCTGTCAGCACCTCACAGCAGTGGAAAAGCAGCACATAGATCAGCTCACTGATCTGATACAATGCAGGTGGAGTGGTGAAAGGATGTATTATATCTCCTGCTACAGTAACGTAGAGCGTGTTTCTGGCCTCTTTATGCAACGGGTTGGGAAGCAATTGCACTTGTCAGAAACCACCTCGTTTGTGGCACTGCAAAAGAAATGGCTGAAATGTCTTTTCAAGCACATTTTTTCTCTGCTGTTTTTTGTCTTTTCCCTTCATTTAAAAGAATTGTTTTCAACTCTCCTGTCAGTTTTTCTGGAGATCCCATCTGTGGATCCATGACTCAGTGAGGCCAGGGACAATGCAGAGATAATAGTTAATTATGTTGAGAAAGAGCATACTCGATTTACATGTCCTGTCTGCACTGTTCTCTGTAGGTGTGTGTCATCTGGGAGGTTTTATTTAGAACAGCAAAATCCAGGGAATTATCGACATCTGTCCCCAGACAGAGACTGTTTCTGCCCTTGGGAAGGCACCTCACAAGTACAGGAGTATCAGCCATCCATCCTACAATGCCATAACAATCAGTGTGGTTGCATTTAGCTCATTCCATGTTTTTCTTCTCAATCAAATGGCAACATTTTTGTTTCAGCCAAACTGTTACCCCCAGCCCTGATTCTTGCCTGTTTCTAGATTCCAGTTGTGAGTCTTTGCACTGAGTGTTCTCCTGACTGGCTCGTTTCAGGGCTCCAAAGAGTGCGTCAGCTGGAGAAAAACACAAGGTACTTCAGACGAAAACTGCATGAAATGGGCTTCATCATTTATGGCAATGATGATTCTCCTGTTGTTCCCTTGCTCCTTTATATACCTGGTAAGATAGGGTAAGTACTGAAAAAAACTTGCTACCAAAACAAGCACTATTCAAGTTTGTGGGTTATTTGGTACACGCTGCAGAAGATGATGTTCTCTGTGGTAGGTGCTTCTCAGGAGAAACATACACTGTTATTTGAATTCATCATTTAGTTCTGTTTTCTTTCAGATTTGCCCCTAGGTATAATTTGAAGTTGTTCCAGATGTCAGAATTTTAAAATTTATCTCTTTTCCTTTTTTAACACGGTCAGGAATAACACTTTTGATAACATTTTGAATTTGAATTTGGCTTTGAACTTGTAATCATTAAAGAAGATACATTGCCTGTGATGTATGAACTGGTTTAGATGGATGATTTTTTTTTCCCCCATCTGATCTTTGAATGGTCTTTGCATGTTTTATGATTCAGTTCCTCTCAAGCAGCACTTGTGCATTGACTTGGAAGCACAGACCAGGAGTCAGTAGTAGCATAATGTAAGTGTTGAGCTGTAGGGAGTATTCGTAGGTAGCTTAGGATGGCTGTTGGCTCTAGGTCTCATACATGCCACACAAGCCTTCCTAAGTGACAGAGTAATTGTGAGAGCAAATAAACCATCACACAGATTGGTTTATTCTTACTGGTGTTCAGGAACCAAGCATTCATACCTTCCACAAGCCCAACCTCTTCCAACCTTAGGGACTGTGAATGCCCACGTGGTTTGATTTGTACTCAGAGGCTTTCATTGACATAAATGAATCATGTCTACCCTGCTGAGCCCTCTCTGCCATCACATTTGTAGCATTTGACACCCACTTGGCTTCATGAGCTGCTGAGCAGCAAAGAATCTCCGTCCTGCTTGTAAAACTCTGGTTTTTATGGAAATCAGTGGAATATTCAATCAATTGAAAACAGGATTTTACCTATTGTTGCATTATATGTGAATGTTTTCTGTCTGTGTTCAGTTTATTGGGGATAATGTATTTCTGCTTTTTCTCCTTCTACCTTTTCCCTCCTTAGGGCTTTTGCAAGACGCATGTTAGAAAGAAACATCGGGGTGGTCGTGGTTGGGTTTCCAGCTACTCCTATCACAGAATCCAGGGCTCGGTTTTGTGTGTCAGCTGCACATACACGGGAGATGTTAGACACGGTAAGCACAGCAGATGTCCTGCCCAAATTAACTTCAGGTGCAAAGGAGGCCAGGAGAAGCTGTGCCTCTGTTACTTTGAATCTCAATAATTCATTTTTACATTTGTTTTTCTGGCCTTGTCACTTGATCTTTAAAGGCATTTGAGCCTTATACATTTTATTTTCTAAAATAAATTATGGGACATTTAGCTTCTTATGTTCTTCTATTTCTAACAGTGACCAAATCTGTCATCACTAATAAAAACCTACATGAAGAGCACAGCAAGAAAAAAGTTAAATGCTACGTCAAAACTATCAGAGTAGGAAACCTGAAACTATATGGAAATAACTGAAAATCAAGTTTTCCATACCCATATTTCCATTCCATATTTCCATGTGTTTCTTGAATTGCAGAAGTACATGGGACAGCCTTGGGGGTACAGGTGGAAATTGCAAACAGTATTTGGAACTGTTTGAACCTAATCAAGTTTAATTGGTGCTGTCTGGCCAGTCTCAGTTCTGTATCTTTCTCTGATATCAGAAATACCATTAAGAGTATGTTGAGACTTCCATCATAAACCTCTGTTCCAACACAGAAATGTGTTTAAAATAAACTCTTTGAAATTTTCCATTTCCTTTTTTTGCCGAAGGTGTTTTTGGCCTGGCTCGAGATACGTTCTTTCATTCTCAGACTAAGCCAACTTAGAGGCATGAAACAAAGAGGCTTAACAATAAATTTCAGGCTTTGTTTTTCCTCTCTTTGCATGGGTGTTGATGGTCAAAACAAAAAATCCTTGAACACGGAAAGGCATTTGAGTTAAATGTGCCACTGGTTCATGCAAACAAGCACTTGGGCCTGCAAAGAGCACCTGACTCTCTTTTTGCACCCTGAGATGGACATGGATGTGGAGGCTGGAGCCCTGCCCTGCTGACCAGCTCCCATACCACTGTAGATTGCTTTAAAACAACATGGCAAACCTGCCTTGCATGGGTGCAGTAAAATTCCTGCTGCTTTTGAAGGTGCAGTAGTTATTAACAAGGCACAGTACCATAAGGTATGTATGGAGGACACAAGAGGACACATACACATAGTATTTCATACACATAGCTACATTCTTGTCTTGGTCCTTACCAGCTTTTGCTGTTGGACTGTGAGGATTTTGGCTGATGTAACTGCGAACAGGCAACGAGGTTGATCATCTCTTGAGGTTGCTGCTTTGATTTTCTTCCATTCCCCCCGCCCCCTAATGTCAAGCCCACTTGACATTTTTGGGCCATTTTGGGGCCATTTTTGGGCCATTTTTGGGCCATTTTGGGCCATCACTGTGCATTCCCTCCCTGCTCCTGCACCTTGCTGCTTCCAGGGAAAGTATGACACTCACCAGTCATCACTGAAGGTGCTTTTGCCACAGTGCTCGTGGCACTCTTGCAGCATGGGGGAATGGAAATGCCCTGAGCTTAATTACTTGCGGGAAGAAAGCTTTTAGGAGAAAACACTTTGTGACTGTGCCTAAACCCAGGGTAACAACAGGTAACAAGCACAATGAAAATGTTTTCCTTTGGCAAAATTTGTTTTGTATCTCAGCCTGGAACTAAAGAGGAAAGATCCATGAAAGGGCAAGCTCCGAAGAATAACTTCCTTAATGACCTGGAAGCTATCTTCCTGCATAAACCATTACTAAATTACTTCTTTTTGTTCCAAATTACTTCTTTTTGTTCATGAGCTTGTTCTAGTGGCTTTACAGAAACAGGCTCAAAATCAAAATTGCTGTTTCTTTCTTTCATGCCAAAAAGTTGGCTGGTCTTGAACAGGGATCAGATGCTGCTAAACACTGAACTGGTTCCCTGTGGTAGAGAGTTCCTTGGCTACTTTTTGAATCTCCTGAGCTGGGGAAACAGCTCAGCAAATTGCATTATAGTACTAGCGAACAAAAATTATTTGTCCCTGTGATATATAAAATGATGGCACTCTCTAAGATTGTCTTAAACTCTTCAGACTATTTATGTTGACTGTGCTCAGCACTGTGGGCTGAGTACTACCTAAGAAAATGCATTGGCAATTCCAGTCTTTTGGAGCTACGGAGGAGTACTGAAGTATAGCCTCACATGTTTCTTTTGCACAAGCAAAGATAACTTTTTATCTTGGCTTTTACCTCTCTGTGCTCGTGGAAAAAGTTTGGGGTTTTTTTGTCTGTGCTCAATTAATGTACTTACTAATAAACCATAACCTACTGAAGGAGTAAATTCCTTTCTCATAGATGCTGTTGTGCATCTACAACTACTCTGATGTTCACTGTTACAGAATGAAAGCAAAATTTTCCCATTTGTCCTTTAAACTTTCTTTAATTGATTTTTTAAAAAAAAAATAATCTTCTTGTTCTGCAGTAAAGTAGAAGCTACTAGAACTTCATTTCTTTTCCAATAGAATTGACAAAGTATCATGGTCTTACAGGTTTTGAATGCTCTGGATGAATTGGGTGATTTTCTACATCTGAAATATTCCCGGTATTCCAAGTCAGCTCATCCTGAACTGTATGAAGAATCTAGGCTTGAACTTGAAGATTAAGTTTTCCACCCATGAAGAGAACATTATGATGCTATGAAAGGGCGGAAAACCTGAAAACTAAACACTACAAATGCATTTCTTCCCTTCTAAGGACAATTTTTATTTCTCAGTTAATTGAAAGGAGGGGAAGCTCGGGTGTTGCATCATGTTGTATCAAATTTCTGTGTTTGAGAGACTGAAATATTGATACAGATTTGCCTCCCCAGGAGATCTGTCCTTTTTAAGGTATTTTTGGTGCAGAACGAATGCATCCATTGATCCAGTTGCTAAGGTACAGCTTTTGATATGGCCCTTTTTTATGAAGAGGCTTCAGATAGTCTTAATTGTGACTGAAATAATAAAGTTTAAAAAAAGTTAATAGATTCCAGTGTAATATAGCTGAGCTTCATCAGTGAGACTGACTTTGATCTGTTAAAGAGCATAAATCGAGACACCAGTGTGGACTGCTACAAAGGAATGATCAGAAAGTGACCTCTTTAACTAAGTTGCACTATCATGCATTTCTCCAAGGACAGAAGGTGTTAGAAAAAGGCTGATGCTGAGAACAAGAAAAGTAGCCTGATGGGATCATGTGTTTCTGACAGCAGGTTATGGGAAAGGGAAAATTCCTCCTCTCCACAGACCTTTTCTCGGTCACCTAAATGCACTCTAAACTTTGAATTGTACAAAAATTTGGGCTTAGACATAAACAGAAATGCTTTTCTGCCAACTCATTTGACCTACGACCTATCACATCTTATCAGTAAGTTCTTCAGCGGGCTTGCTCCCTTTTTGTGGAGCAGTAGTAAATAATTTTAATAAACATTTAACTTCCCCGTAAAAACCTTGATCAAAACAGTCAGATACTTAAAATTCACAAACTGCAGATGACATTTATGGGCCCATTCCTAAGTTTCTTGAACTACTTATGGGCCTCATAAATTCACTAACAAGTACATAATGCTGAAGCTGTTAACTTATGCAGAATGTGAAGTTCAAGATACCATAAGCAGTTCTGCCACCTGTTAAATAGAAAATACCACCATTTTTATACATGCTACAGTCATCCGTGAAACAACATTTCTTGAAATATTCTTGTCTGTTTTATGCATGTCAGGTGTTGTTCTGTCCAGGGGGTTTTTTGAGTCGTTTGTTTTTTAAATAATTATTGTATCTCCTGAAGAGGAAGATGCCCTTGTCCCCTTGTCCACTGCCCGAGTGACAAATGCTCAGAGCTACCTGAAGGAATTGTTCCAACCAGCAGTTTCCCTGCAATGCCAGCAGCCACAAGCATCAGGGTTGTGTGGGCTGAGTTGCTGGAAGGAGATTGGAGCCTTTTTTTCCTTTTTTTTTTTCTTTTTTCTAGTGTTGAAAAGCAGTTCTGCAGCTTTAAGAATGAACTCCAAACAATTCCACGCTATCAAATGTCATTGTAAACACATCAGAGGAGAGATGTTTAGCTTTCTGTTGCACAGATGTACCACACTTTCATGTTCTCTTGAAAGCTGTGGTGTAAACTTAACCCACAGCTGCAATATTAGATTTAAGAACAGAACAATTAAATTGCGGAGTACCAATTACACTATATTACTCCCTGCTTGTTAAAGCAGCTTTCAGGATATAACAAGGCTGACTGATTATGAGGGCCCATTTTTTGTTGGATTTTTTTGTTGTTGTTGTTGTTTTTGTTGTTGTGCAAGTTAATAAAAATCCAGTGGTGCTGTAACTTTAAGATTTGATTACAACACATTCCATAATATCAAACGTCTGCTTTAGGAAATGTTTATCAGGGACTGGGGGAGGACTGAGTGGTGTGTCATGTGATTCCTCACTGTGGTAGAAGGACTTGAAAAGCACTGCAGAGGTTCAGGGGAGCTGTGTTTGTGGATAAGAGCAAACTCACTGTATAAATATTTAAATACTCAAGCACAGGGCGAGGAGAAATTAGGAAACACGAACTTCATCTTGGAATAACCTGGCAGTTCGTGGTGCACAGCTTTGTTACGTGCAGGGTGAGTGCACTCACTGTGAAAGGAGATGGGTTGAGAAATTTCTGCAACCTGTTCCTTGAGGAAAAAGTACTGGATTTGATATATTGCTTTTTGATCTCTATTGCTGAACATCTGTGGCCAGATCCTCAGTTGACTTCTGACCTTCCATCTTGGGGTATACAGCCATAGTTTATATTTCAGCAAACATTATTACACGTGCTGTTGCAGGCAACACACTATTTCTCTCAAAGAGAGGCCTGAGATTGATTAAACTACAGAGTGATCACTTTCTGTACCCCAATAGGGGAATGTTTTCAGTCTAAAGCTGAATTCTTCCTGCCCTCAGAACATTACTCTCACTCATATTAAGGAGACAGGACAGCTATTTTTTAGAGACTGTCAGTTGATTTATTATGTGCTCTCTTCTGATTTCTTCCATCCCTTACACACCAGAGAAAGTACAGACTGACTGCCCCTGGGCTTGGGGAACAGTTAGGGAGAAATCTCTGCTCCACTCATGGAATAATAAAACTCCCAGGAAAATTCAGTCTTTTAGATTTTCCCTGTGAGGTTTATCGTCCGGCACTTGCTTTTTTAACAGTGTGGAGTTTTTCCTGGTTAACTTCAGTTTTAATAGATTTAGAGTTTATCAGCATCTGAAGATTCTATTTTAGCTGGGGTCTGTAAAAATCTGATGGAATACCCATTAGGGAATTTGCACCTCTAGCACGGGATCATGTATTTCCTAGAATGTGCTGCCTCTTCAGGCACACATGTTCTTGGAAAACATAGTTCTCTGTAGTTGCTTTAGAAGGTATTGAAGAGCTGCCTTCCGTAAATTTTAAAAAAAATGCTCAAGTTGTCATATTTTAATCCAGTGGAAACGTAAGTAAAATTGCACTAACTTTTTGTGGGCAAGCTGCATCCTGTTGTCTTATCTAAAATCTTGATTGACCTTTATGATATTGGAAAACTCTAGAGTTTCTGTTTGACAGAGAAACTAAATAGTTTGCCCTTTCCAGCACTTTTATCCATCCTCATCTTTTAGAAAATCTTTTCTCCTGAGCTTATCGAACTTGTCAAGGTGGATCCCTCCTGCACTTTTGTCTTTTTCTATTCTCTGTTCTGCTGTTTTCTGTTGGGGGAAAGCACACAGGCAGCTGCAGTGGAGCTGGGTGCAACAGTTGGGTTTCTGGGCATTGCCTCACTGCCTGCTTTTCCTGGTATTCTCATCAGCTCTTGCAGACTTTAATCTTTCTTTTTCAAGTAAAAAGTTTTCTGCGGATGGTGCCGAATTTCTGTGCTGAACCAAATCTGAACTGCCCAAACTGTGGAACCAAGAATGAGTTTGTTCTGTCATTTCTGCAAGTGTAGATCAGGTCAACTCTTGCTTTGAAGTCAGTACTGTTGGTTTAGAACTAGTAGAATTTTGAGAGGAACCTGTCAGTGTGAGGTGAGCTGCCTGCATTTGTTTCAGAGGGGTTTGAACACTGGTGTCTCTGGACTGTTTCACAGCTGCTGCTCTTCACAGGGGACCAAGATATGGAGTGGATCTATTTAAGGTAGGATTTCAGCTGGGTTTTATTTTCTTTTTTTTTTTTTTTTTCCAAAATGTGTTTGGTTGAAGGTGTGTTGCGTATTTCCCTGTCCTGCTGAGACTGGGAATAAAGCAGTGATGTAAGAAAAGCAGTCTGTACTAAAGGTGTTTATGTACTTTCTAGCCTGCTTCAAAATCCAATAGAGATTCTCTAATGTATGATCTGCTTTTTATTTGTGCATGAAGTTTAATTGTTCTTCAATTTAAAACACAGATCAGGACCAAATTTTAAAGAAAACCACACCACCAGCTGAGACATGGCAGATATACCATTATTGGCAGCTGAACATTCGAGCCTCCAGATGCCTTCACAAACAGAATCTAGGTGTTTCCCTCATTTACTCACACATCCAGGGTGGTTTGTGCAGATCAGTCACAAGGTAATGAGAACTCACTTTATCCATTTGGGAGGTAGAGCTTCAGACTTGTCAGGATGGTCCCAAAACCCCCATCCACCTGAGCACACAAAATAACAGTTCAGCACCATTGGAACAGGAGTTCGGGGTCTGAGTCAGGCTGGTTGCTCAGCCCTTACTGAACAGGGGAGTGTGTTTCCACATGTGTAGCATGTCACTGACAAGTGGCATAAGGAAGCAAAGATAAATCCATTTATGTCATGTGCTAACCAAATGAAAAGTGTAAGTGTAGTGGCACAGGATCTGGAGAGGTGTGGTGGACCTGGAGACTCGGACTACATCCAGTTGTGTACAGAGACCTTTTGTGCAAGCATTACAGGAGCTGTTAAATCTTTTTAACCAGCTAGGTGGAAGAGTGGAAAACATGCTGTTCAGTATCAAAACAATGACTTTGAAGGAGGCAAACAGAGACATCCCACCACCTGCCTTGCTCCAGTTTGTTTATGAAGAGAAGGAAGGGTGGATAGGCTGCCGTAGCAGGTGACCCTGATACTTGGTACTTTATTCACAGAACCTTTTCGAAGAGTCACTTTTGCCAGATGCTGTGCTAAGGCCCAAAACTGTTAATTGTTGTCAATATACCTGAATTCCACAGCTTGTGCTGCAGGGCTGGCCAGGGTTGCTTGAGCCACCAGCTGTAGCAAGCTGTGCTGATGCTGGAAATTACTCAGAGATTGTTTTAGTGACAAGAGTGCATGGAATCACTGATGGTTGGTATGCCCTTATTGGCCATCACTGCTGGGACTGCCTGTGCTGAGGTGACAACTGCCTGTGGTGCTCTGCCAGGCATACCTGATGTGGCTCCAGGACAGGCGTGACAGACTGTCCTCATCTTTGCAGATGGGGGACTTGGGCTGTAGGTCACTCCAGCAGATGAGCTGTTTTCTGGCAATTCAGCTCAACCAGAAGATTTAGCCAGGAAAGCAGGACTCTGTAGGAAGTCTAGAAGATCATTTGTCACAAGTCAAGTACTTTTTAGTAATGGAGAAATGCTGGTATGTGTTTTGGAGCAATGGTGCTTTGCTATTACTTCTATTAAAATTGCCTGAAGGAATTTGCTATAGACATGAGCTGACTCTGCTATCCTGTGGGTGGACAAGAGTATTTGTATCTTCCAGTTCCTGGAGCACAGAACTGATCTCTCATGCCATGATGTGCCATCAGGCTTGTTGCCCTGATCTTTGGTGTATCTGTCTCCCCAGTTCAGAGCACAGCCTGCTGTGCCTGTGGGGTTCTGACACGACCCCTCATGGTCTGTGACACAGCAGTGAGTAAATGTTCCTTGGCACAGGCTGGCTTTGGTGTGGCGAGATAGCCTCATCTGAAGTGGGTTTCTTGTCTGTTCACCTCTCAAGCAGCTGTTCTGGAATGCATGGAAGTGGTGAAATCAATGGGGAGATTTCAAAAGCACAGCTTCTCCTGAGTGTTTCCTGGAGCCTGCTCTGACACAAGGATTGTGTCCTCTCGTGTCCTGCTCTCCCCTTGTTGTTACCACACAAACCTCGTGATGTCTTGGCTCCCTGCTCTGTGCAGAAACTGTTCCATGCATTGCTGGGGTTCCTACTTTCATGTGGGAGCTGCTTTTCCAGCAACCCTCACACCAAGGACACAGCTACTCTCAGACAGAGTGGCCAGAAGAGGCATGATATTTTTTATAGTTCCAGGACCATCTATTTACACTTTTGGCATTTCCTGATGTGCTGAACATCCTGATACAAACTCTCTGACTCCCACTGCACACTCCAATATTTTAAAAACTGCTCAGTGAACCACTATAACCTAAGCATTAGAGCTCTGAACTGGATAAAAGAGAACCAGTTCTGATCTGCCTCTGTTCTGCTAAGCAATTGCAGATGAGACACATTAGTGTTCCTTGCCTCATTTCTATCCCTTTGTAGAACTCTGATAGCAATCCTAATTAGTTTGTAAAACAATAAGTTGAACTGATGAGAAGAGCTACAAGAGTGAAGTGTTGCTATTATCTGAGTGATCTTTTAATTTCCACATTTTGATTTCCACGTCTCCATTAATCCTGTAAAAGTCACGAGTACTTTGTTTACCAGACCTAGTGTATGAAACAGTGCAATGATGAAGACTAATTATAAATCATAGAAAAAAAAAAATCTGGTAAACAGATTCCTTTAACATTTCCATTCTGTGCAGGCTTTGTCAGTGTCATACGACAATGATGCCAGTTGGATCAGAAAGCTTTTTAAAATGTGAATCTATCTTTTCAAAGATTTGTAGCCAAGCCTTTCCAGTTTGTTAAAATGTAATTAGGGTCTGCTTGTTAATATAATGTTCATTGATTTTTAAAGTACACAGATTTTAAAGCTAGAAATAAATAAATAAAAAGAGAGATAATTCAAACCAGAGTGGAACAGCTCGGACAGTTTTACTCCTTTGCCAGGATCCCAAAGCTGTTGTGTTCAAACAATGCCACAGTTTGAGTGGAAATGTGAAGATTAAATCCAAACCCTGCATGTCAGCTTTTTTTGCAAATTACTATCCAGGATTTCAATAAAATGTCCAACCACAACAAGATTATGTTGCAGGGATTTTTATTGCCTAACAGCTTGTGATAGTCTCCTGTTTCTCTAACATGAATTATAAACCTATGCACCTAGCAGGGATCCATGGAATGTTGGTACCTAATTCAGTTAGGCTCTTCTGAAGAATAATTGGAAAAGAACAAAAGAGGGAAAGGTTCACAGGATGATGGATGGTTGCAGAATCTCCCAGTTGCACATCAAGGTGGTGTGGCACAAGATGGAAGGTACATAAATGTGGAACATAAGTTGGCCACACTCATGGACAAAATGATGCCAGTGCTAAGAAGACAAGTGGATGTGACTTGCAATTCAGACAGGAATTCAAAGATGTGACTGAGGAATGCCCTGAGGAGAGAGCAGAAGCAACACTAGCACACAACTCCTCAGTAAGAAGGTGGCCTTGAGAACAAAGAGATGGGAAGGGATATCTGTGGGACAACTCTAGCCATGGGCAGGAGAGAGGATGAAATTAGCTAGTGTGGGAGAGATGAAGCTGGGCAACAAATTTATTCAACTGGAGAAGGAAGACAATTCAGAGGCAAAGAAGAAAGGAAGAGAAACTACCCCCCAAAGACCAAATGACAAGACAGTGGAGACAGCCAGGATTGAGACTCCACAGGAGAGATTGAAGGGGGAAATAAAAGACAGACTGATTTTCCCAAAGAGGGAGAGGAGATCCCACCACACCAGTGGTGTCCATGGACAGTAGACAGGTTCCTTGGTGGTTTGGAACAAGGGAGGAACAATGTAGAACCAAAAGCAGAGAGATGCCTTGTTCTTCCGTGAGTAGGAATGTTAGATGTGAACCAAGGGCAAAGAAAATGAGGAAAACTGGTGGAATTAAGGATTGTCTTCTATTCAGGACAAGTGATACTGTGGAAACAGGTGAAGAACAACCCCAACAGAGAGGGGACAATGCTTTAAGTTACAGATGCTCTGCGGTTGTTGTTTTTTTTCCACACAACTCTTCCAGTCCCTATGGAAAATGATAAGCTAATAAAAAAGTTATATTTCCTCAGAACTCACCCTGTGAAGGAAGCTGCTGAGAGGCAAGCAGCTAAAGCAGATTCCTCTGAGGGCAGGCTCCATTTGGCTACTTGTGATACTTGCCTTCCAGGACTGAAAATTGCAGTGAGTAAAACCAGCTTTCAAGTGTGAAATAGTGAGAAAAGGGCACAAGAGCCCTGTCTGATTTTCATGCTGGGTTTTAACAGATGGGTAAAAGAATATTCTGGTGGTGAATATAGCAAGGGACAATGGGCCCCAAAAGAAGAAAGGAATATTGGCAACAAAGTATTCATTCTGTGCTGGTCCCAATACGTGAAGATGGGGTTTTTTCTAAAGGTTTTGGAATTGCCATTCACTTTATAATTGCAGATTTGCTGTGTGATGCCATCGATGGAGAGCACAGAAGGAGTTCAGCTGTGTAATAACATCTAAGCTTTGTATACAATGAAAGTGTTCTGGTCTCTATCTGTTCTTTAAAAATTAAGAGGCCACCTAAGTTTTGAAACAGTCATGCCAGACAGTATTGACAGGAGATGTAGTCAGTGAAAACACTTTACCAAGCAGTAAAAAAGAAAGTATGAAAGGGCAAAGGGGAATCATTGAGTTCAAGATTGCCCAGTTCCTTTAGAAACTGCTGTTTGTAACAATCTCCTGGCCTGCATCTTGTCGAGTCATCCCACCAGGCTGCAGACATGGCTTGGCTTAAGCCATTTCAATAATGAATCTCCATTACCTTGGCTTGTTTTGACTTAACCAAGGTGTAGATAAGAGCACCTCAGTAGGCAGACAGGAGATAGAAGATTGTAAATTGCTGCAAAGTTTAGGTGATGGTAACTTCCAAAAACAGGGATGGTGCTGATGACCACGAGGGAGCAGCAACTGCTTTCTTTGGTACTTCTGAAGCCAGCAGGAATATTTGTCCATGGAGTTGCCCATGGATGCAGCACGCTGAGTATGTTTCTCATCTACCCAAGATTAAATCACCAGCAGCCAAAACAACAGTTCCTGAAGAGTGGAGAGCTCAGAAGTTTTGAATGTGGAGTCAGGGTCTTCTCTAAGTCAAGTTTTATCTTCGTGATTATCTTAAGGATTTGCATCTCAGTGATGTCGCTGGAGGGAGGCCTGGGGGAGAAGAGTGGACAGGGAGAATCTTCTTGACCTCACAACTTACATAGTCCTCTCAGTCTGCCATAAGAAGTAAGGTCAGATCTTGTAGGCACAGGACAAGGCAAAGGAAAAGCAGTGCTGGGGCAAGAAAGCACCAAGTGAGAGCTCCGAAACATCAACCTGACAGAAATGGTGCAATGAAATGAAAGCAAATTCTAATGGGCCTGCTAGCCGTAAAAAGAGAAGCAAAAAATTGAGTCATGATTAATGAAGTTTACTGCCTATTGCAGCAACAAAATAGAGTCAAAGATTTGAGTGTGAACGTGCCCTAAGGAGCCCAGCATGGTGGCAGAGGTGTGATGAAACAGAACCTGCAGCACTGAGATGCACACAGAAAAGGGATGAGAAACCAGGAAAAATAAAAGGCAATTTTGGAAAGACTTAAAATAATTGAGTAGAGGCAAGATAGCCTGGATCCAGACACCCTAAAACTCATTGGCACAGGGGAACTGAAGACCTAGAGGAGCAATCAAGTGCTTGCTTAGGCAACACACAATGGAAATTTGCCCATGGAAGAGAAGTTGTAGGGTGGGTCACAATCAGTCAGCAAAGGATTAGATAACACACTCAGGAGAACAAGGCAGGGATAAAGTGATGCTAGGTGTACAGGGCTGGATTTGGGGTCCCACAAGGCCCTGTCCAGCTTAATCATCTACGATTCCATGGAGACAGCAATGAAAGACCTGCATTGTCTCTCTGAGAACTAATTTCGCTAGGTATGGGCTTAGGTCACGTATTACAAATAAGTCTCTTTTATGTAGGATTCTGGTTTGGAGTTTGCAGTGATTGATGGGTTCATTAAAACGTCATCACTGCAAGGGACAAGAATTTTCTGTTTAAAAATAAATAAATGACGACAGAAACAGCTAAAGAGCCTTCTGCTTTTTTTCTGATCCTCCCTGCAGCTTAACATGCTTCAGGAGACCACTTGGTGGGAGAGAGAGGAGACAGGATAAGAAAGGATTAGCAAGGGATATCAGCATTTCACTTAGATCTTTGGCTACCTGGTCGTTCTTGGATTCTACCTCCCAGTATCTCTCTCTTTGTTTCTTTGAATGTCACACAGGTATCATTTTGGTGCCTAATAATACTTATACTCTGACCTCCCATTTGGTCTGGAAAAGGCACTTGGCCAAATTCTCACATGGTTATAAATGAACTTTATTGTACAGATGTGAGCAGAGTTGCACTTGAAGATCCAGCCCACTGGATTACTGCTTGTACAGCTGTGCTGTCTTTTTAAAGCCAAATTAGTCTGTACAGAAAGATTTTCTCCACAGAATCTGGCTGTCATCCTTGTGAAAGTATGTTATATTTTCAAGTAGATCCCATGGGCCAAATGAATTGTACTGCTCTACTGATGTCAGTCATGTTACCCCAAGTGTGAATTTGGCCCCATTGTTCTAAGGCTAATAGAGATTTTTATTTTGGGGGATTTTTTTTTAATGAAAGTGGATCATAAAATATTCTCAGATTTTCATCTGGTTTTGCTTATAATAATTATCCTTTCCCAGAGCTGAGTAGTAAAGAAAATATTCATATTCTCCAATGTCTGGTATAAATTGCAGAGGTTGTTTGCTGCAGCCCAAGACATGGGCTAAGGACAGAAATTGATGCATTTGTCCATGTCTCTACAGACATGGCAAAGCTTCCTAAAGTTTTCTGGCCTATGTCAGTGAAACACATTGATCTTCAGTGACTTTTTGTGCTTTAGAAGAAACTCTTCTGGCAGCAAATGCATCAAGATAACATTAAATTCCACCCCTTGTTATTAATGGAGACAAAAGACATGTTCTTTTTAACTGGTTTCCATCTTTTTGAAATAATATCTGTATGGCTGACAAAATTAATACTGAGGGAGAGAGCCAGCATATTTTTGCTGACAGCTTGCACCCAATTAGGCCAGAGAAGATGTGGGGTGTGATTACAGTAAAATTAGCTGAACCAGGCAGTGGCTACAGGTGGTGCCTACTCCTGATCTAATAACATACCTGAGGGGAAGTGCAGTTGGAATGCCACTGCTGTCATTTTGGAGAGAGAGGCTGGCTGTCCCTGCCTGGCCACTGCTGGATTGCACTTGCTGTGTGTCACACCGGGTGCTCCCAAATTTGTGTTGTGTGAAATGCCAAGAATCAGAGTGGTCTGGTTGAATTATTTCATCACTGCTCAGTCCAGTTCTGAGGAACATCAATGACAAAGCTTAACCTGATATGGGATATGTCCTGAAATGCCATATAAGGATTAGAAGGAACTATTAAAAGTATAAATTTATTTATAGCAAACCTTAACAGCTGGAGCTCTCCATCCCTCTCTAAAGCACTGGGATGCCTCACAAACTCTTGTTCACCAAACCTTTTGGTCAATTTGATGTTGCCATGGATAATCACTGAACAGGAGTGCCCCTGATTTACAGAAAGGCATCAGTCAAAGACCTTGACCTCCTGAATAAATCTTTAAAGAAATAGGTGTGAAAATGAAGCACCTGGAGCTGGTACTGCCTCTCCAGTTTGGGAATCTGTCTCTGTAGGTGCATTTGAGGCTTCATCTGGGGCAACCAGCCTTCAGAGTCCACAAGAACTGCAAGGAACTTTTGACCCATCAAAAGGAGCTCTTTCCCTCTGAGCTCAGCTTCCTTCTGCCCTAACACAGTCCTGCAGGGTATCTGGCCCTCTGGATGTTTAATGAAGAATCAAGACCAGTTCTGCATCAGTGGTGTTGAGAGTGGGAGTTATTCTTGAAAGAGGATTGCTGATATTGGATCAGCCCTAAAAGCAGCAGTGAAAGCTCTTCTGTGATTATGCAATTTTCTTTTCTTTCTGTTGTGAGCAGTGGTGGAAGAAAATGCCCAGAGATTGACCCTGTGCCCATGTAAACAGTGTATCTGTGAAAACCATACTTCTTGATGAAAGGAAAATAATATCCTGAGCAAACAGATAGGAGGTGCCCTAGCAGAAAGAAAACAAAACAAAAAAAGACAAGAGGCATCTCTAACTCCTAGCAAAGTATTTTTTCTTTTCTTCCCCCCCACCACAAGAATGAGCTAAAGCAGCTGAATCTATGTGTTTTCTAAAAGTCTATGGGGAGTCTTTAAAGATGGATCATTAGCCAAAAAGCTTTCTCTTGCTAGATTTGTCCTAATTTGAGATAAATGTTTAATACCCTTTTCCCTTCACAATTTAGGATTTTATTTCAGATGATTTTAATGTCAAAGACAGGCTCAATTTTCAGTAGCATAAATTTCTCTGTGGTGTTTATGGGAGAAATGTCAGCTGGACATAGCTGCATATACTGCAGGGCATTCTTCATGCTGTTCTTCAGAGCTCTATCTACTGACTGCTGCTCCTCACTGCCTAGGAACTCACTTTTTTGCTGTCTGTTTATCTATCAGGCCTTCAGGGGCACTCTGTTACTTCAGTGCCACTCTGCTGTCCCATTAAAATGGTTCCATGTATGCACAGCCTAAAATACACAAGTGCAAAAGGGGAGACCATTCCTTTCCTGTGGTAAAATAATTTTAAAGGTTAGCCTTTAAAATTAGGTTGACAGAAAGTTAGAAAAGCAGGTCTGCTGTCAAAGACTGTCTCCTAGTGATGTCTCCATGCAGTGGTGGTCTCCTAAAGGATGGATCATTGTCTCCAGTTTTAACAGGCAATGCCCTGGTACCCTTAAAAATGGTTGAAGCTGGAGCAAAGCTTTCCTAATGAAACTCAAAACCAGGTAAAATTGCCTGCTTTAGGAGCCCTCATAAAATCCTGCAATGCTGGTCAGTTGTGCTGCTGTTCACAAGCTGGGGCACAGTTCAGTGGAAATGCAGGAAATTTACTGTAACAGGTGGAAACCAGGCAGGGCTTGGCAATCCAGCCACATCACGCTGCTGCTGAGGTCAGCACCACTCAGCAATTTGCCATTGGAGACTTTAGATGGACTTAAATTGCAGAAATCCAGCATACCTTTGAGGAAGCTGAGTGCATCAGAGTCAAAACCAGGACAGATTACTAGTCCACAGAAACAAATATTATCCATTTCCATCCTGATCTGGCTGAAGCCAAGTGTTACAACATTTGTGTCCAAGCCTCAAGGATGAGATTTTTGTCTTTTGTTTATAATATGCTCTACTCTATACCAACATCTCTTGGGAACCCTCTTGGCTCATAAGGTACTAGGGAAATTCCAGAGAACTGGAACTGAGCAAATGCTTCACTATTTCAAAAGGATGAAGGAGGTGACCCCTTTCTCCCAGGCCCCCCAAGGAAATACAGGCCAGTGAACCTGATGTCAGTTCTGACAACTGCAAGAAAATCAGGTGCACGAAGGAGCTAACATTAAGTTCAAGAGATGGTGACATAAATAACACCAGTCAATATAGTTTTGATCATAAAAGTGGTGGTACAAAATAATTTTTACAAGTCACCACCCAAGATGCAGCACATACTAAGGGAGTAAATTGTTATAACAGAAAAGAATCAGGAAGGTATTTTCATCAAGGTCCTGCAATGATTTGTTCTTGCCCCCAGGCCATTCATTATTGTTATCAAGGATTTGGAAGAAAAAATAATAAATAAATCGGCTGCTGGAAAAGTTACAGATATGCCACAGTGGTAAATAAACAAGACGGGTCAAGCCTGCGAGACAAACTGCAACACTTGGCAAAGTGGACTGCTCTGAACATGTGTTTTAAACCAGCAAAATACAAGGTCATACATCTGAGAACAAAGAGTGCAGATGACAGTTTACATCCTGGAAGCAGTGACTGTGACAGCCTTGGCCCAGACACAGGCTGTGGGCTTTGTCAATGCATGCACAAGAACAGATTAAATCCAATCTCAGACCTCCTAAAATCTGTTTGTGTTAAATCTCTATAATCAGTTGTTCTCATTAGCCAGACCACTCTGTTCTCAGCCACTGTGTAAACTTCAGTGAAAATTTGCCTGCTTAGGACAATTTTTTCCCTATTTTCCCACAAGTTGGAAAAAGGCAGAAGTATCTGATTTTGAACTTGTTTCTTCTCCTTCAGAAGTGCCTTATCATCTGTAATGAATATCCCAAAGGTTGCCAGTTATCACACCAATTACCTGACAAGAGGCCAAGTTTTTAGGGCAGCTGTGCCAATTTTAAGGGAAGAAACAAGGCCCTATGAAAATCAGAGTCAAAACACCACTAAAGATCTGATTGATAAACAGTGATGTTTGATTGGAAAGGGTCACTCTTGCACTCTTGAAGCTCATAAACCCTTCAAGACTGAGCAGTTCATATTGTTCTTCCTTTTAGGTAAGGAAGTATTTATCACGTATTCAAATGGTAAAAAATGCCAGGATCAAGTTATCTGTACAAACTAAAGTAATTTCCTTTGTGAATAGGGATTAGGATAGCTTCTCATCACATGATTGCTCTTGATTTTTCCACAGGTCACCTACCTTAATGATTTGCCATTTGCATTACTAATTAATACAGGCTCCCAAGTTCTTTGTGATGTCTGAAAATGCAACACAATCTGTAAATCACTGGGGTGCTCTTGGAAAACATCCCACTGAGTCATCACTGAGCAGGTAAACTGCCAAAAATGAACATCAGCCAGCCCCACAGGTGGGGATATATGACAGGTGGGGGGTCAGAGGGATTTCCTTACCCTCTTGGACTCCTCCAGAAGCACATGAACCACAGGAGAAGCTGCCACACTGCACTGGCAACAATCCAGCTATTTCTCTGGAGATTCTAGCTTGTTGGTACAAATACTGTTAACATGTATTGTTAAGCTCTAGAAAGGGGTAGTGCACCCTTACACACTTGCCCATACTCCTTTCCCAAGGAACATTCCAAGATTTTTTATATCTGAATTTGTGTGGTTGATGGTAAAGCAGGCACCCTCCGCACCACCCCCCATACCCAGAGCAGGGCTGCAGTGCTTGCATTTATCACTGGAAGTGCCATATTTTCCTCTCTGGATAAGGCTTGTGGCTGGTAATTTACAGCCTTTGCCAGCCCATCCTTGTTAAAAGATCCATGTCTTTCCAGCACTGGTGAATAACATCCCTTTTCTGAGCTTTTTGGTGAAGCTGGGTTCCCTCTGTAGTCCTAATACTGTACATTCCTGCTGCACCTTTCCTTGCTTTCTGTGAGCTACAGCCTGTCCTTCCTTCTGGCCTGATCAGCTCAGACCTGAATAAAAGCACAACATTTTTACTGAAGGGACTTCCAAGCTCAGTCAAACCTCTCGCAGTTCCTGTGTGTGGCAGCAAAAGCAAGGACAGAGGCACAAGCTGGCAGAGCAGGACTGGTTCAGGCTGCACCAAGGGAAATATAGGCTGGATATCAGGTAAAAGTTTTTTACAGAAAGGGTAAGAAAGTATCGGAATGCTCTACCTGGGGAGGTGGTGGATTCACCATCTCTGGATGTGTTTAAAGAAAGACTGGATGTAGCACTTTTTGCCATGGTTTAGTTGAGGTTAGAGTTGGGTTGGACTTGATGATCCTGGTGGCCTCTTCCAACCTAATCATTCTGATTCTGATTCTGATTCTGATTCTGATTCTGATTCTGATTCTGATTAGATAGCTCAGCACCAGAGCACAGTGCTTATCCTGTGTGATGGTGACACATCCCTTTTTGCCTGGTTGGTTGTTTTTCTTCCTGTTTCAGTGTGTTTGGATTGATATTAGGGGCTCTATCAGGAGGGGGCATGTCACAGAGCCTGACTGCTCTTGCCTGTTCCTTGTTCTTCCAGTTGCAGCCTTCTAGGAGAGCCAAGCTACCTTCTTCTAAGTGTCCAGGAACTGGAAATGAACGGGGTTTTCTTAATCAAAATGCCTCAATGTGTTCATTTCTCAAGCAAGTGGATTTGGCTTTCTGACAGAAGATTGTGATTGTGAGAGCCCTCCCTGTATCGACTTTTTTCTTTTGCCGTCTTCCAAGCAGATTTGCCCTGCTATGACTCTTGTCTTGCAAAGGCAGGAAGGCTCCTGGATTTCCTGTCTTTGCCCAATGAACATCACTTAGCATCCAGCCAGAAGGCTTGGTCAGGATGAAAACAATACTGAATTTTTCAGGTCTCATTTATTTAAGAGAGTGAAACGTCTTTCTTCTCAAAGTGCTTCTCTTTAGCTTTCATTTCCTGTGCACAGAGTAGCTTTGTCTCGAGTACAATAATTAAGTTGTTGACCTTCCTTAGAGGTCAAACATAGCTTCCCTTTAGAGAAAGATAAAAACAAGCAATAATAGATACTTGGACTGGTTTAAGATACTTGGTTGGCGTATCCCTGATGTTGCTGTAATTTCTGCTGGATAATTTTCTCAAGATAATTCAGGATGACATGCTGTTGGTCCATTTATTTTGGTAGGAACATAGTATTTACTGGAGTTGCATTTTCCCCACTCTTCAGGAGAAAAAAAATTCTAATGTAACTTAATCAAAGAGCATGAGGTAGCATGCATATGGTCTAATGAGAACGTTTTGTGGCATTTTAAAACGCCATTTTTACTCTAGATTAGTGATTTTTTTTTTTTCTCTAATCATCTGAGAACATTTTTTCAAGATCAAAAATAGCAATGGAGAAGCCCAGACATTTTCATGCCTTATACAGGGAAAATTGCCATTCTTTTCATACTGCTTTTTTCTTTGTATGTCAACATTCACATTCTCCTCCTTTTAAAATTGCACATTTCTAATTTTTATTGTTTTAATTCTTGTTTACTTGTTTTTAATATGACTGCTAGTCTATATTAATGCTCCTAGTAGTCTGATGTGACATTCCATATGGGATATGAGGTGATGCCAGCAGTTCAGTTCCCAGGAGCTGTGTCTATGCCTAAGTGAGGCACTGGGATCATCTGATCAGTCTGAATAAGTATTAGCAGCAAGTTTGACTTCCTTTTTATGGAAATGTGAGATCTTGTCCATGGCATGGAAACTGGGGGGTTGGACTATGCCTTACAAACTGGGCAAGAAATAGAAATTACGGCAGGTGTAAGAAATCCGTGAATTCCAGTGATAGGAGGCTCTGCTGTTCATTTGTGCAAATGGCAATAGATGCTGGAATTGTACAGCATGTGGGAGGAGGGAAAAGCAAACAGGCATCCACCCCAGCTACTGGGATAGGATGGGGCAGCCTTCATACTTTTGAATTATGAAACCTTCTATACTAAACCCTCATACTCCCTGTACCTTTCTTATTCCTTCCAGAAGCTTTTTTTGGACTTTTAGATTTCCTTTTCTGGAGCAGGCAGTAGAATGAAGTCTGAAAGGGCAAGGTATAGAGCCATAAAGGAACTCGAATGTACATGTGCTCTTGGAAGAAAGAGAACCAACTCCCATCACAGCTGAGACCAAATTCACTCCATTTCTTGCTGTTGTTGCACTTCATAGCTATTAATACATGAGCCATCCCCTCCTCATTCACCAGAACCCTTAAATTCATCACACTGCCCCATCATGGCAAATTAAAGTCAAATATGCCTTAATGACAGGGGGGGTTAAGTGGAAAAAGTCAGGCCTAAGCAAAGCATCTTTTTTTTTTTTGTTTCCGAAGCAAAAGAGCAAGGCTGGTATCTAATTCTGGACCCCAGGGAAATGCCTTGATACTGAAGTGGTCAGCACCATGTACAAACTCAGTGAGAGCCTGATATTCCCCACTGCCAGCAGTCATTCAGACTTGTGTGGGCACCCCTCAAAACCCCTAAGTAGAAGCTATGGTTGCAGCTCCTCCAGCCATTTTAGGGCTTTGTAGGTAAATGTGGTCCAGCAGCATCAAAAGGCAGTTCTGTTTCTAATAAAGATTTAAAAATATTTTTGAATGACCGTCCTTGTTCCTGACTATTATACGGTATTAAAATATAAGAGCGCAGCCAAGGAGAATAGAAAACAAAGAGAAAAGCCTTTAAAAAAAATTCCACATTTTTATATCCTTTCCCTACTAACCCACCACAGAATTCAAGGGTGGGGGATTCGAGGGCTGAAAGAATCTTCATATGGTGCCAAAAATTCCCCACAGATCTCTCTGGTCCCTCAGCATTTGGCTATTTAAAGCAAACACATTGTGTTTTAGATGCTAGTTTAGATCCATTTTCCATATGAGGAGGTGGGATGTAATTAATTAGCTGTTCTTTTGATTTCTAAGTATCACATGTACATTTCATAAGGGCATGTACTTTTGACAGAGGCTGGAAAAAGGAAATAAAATACAAGTTGCACCAGTTAAGTCTTCTGGGTACAAATGATGGATCAGCAGGGGATTATCATGTGTATTTTATTGCTACCAATGCTGATTGAGTCACATGAGTGTTAATACAAACCTAGGGGGAAAAAAAATCTGGATGAAATCACAGTAACAGAGTTTAAAGTGTTTATTTTAGTCATAATTGCACTGTTTTTACATAATGCCTTTGATCTGTAGGTTGAAAAGAGGCAAAGCCAGTAGTCCACAGTAGAAGTAACCAAAGATAAACTTCTCTGTACAGCTTAAGAAAATGAAGTCCACAGTCAGAGATACACACAAGAACACACAGAGCAGGGAGGTGAAACCCAGGCTTCAGCACGCCAAAAACTACAATTCATTGCCATCTCAGCTAATGGAGTCTCTCTTCTGGATTTCTGCATTTATTTTAACCTTTATGTGGATCATGTACCAGAGGAAATCCCACGTAACAGAGCAGTCATGAAAAAGGAGGGAGAAACCTTTACATCTCTCATCCAACGTGACAAAAATAAATAATAAATCTGCAAAACTGGAACAGACAGCAAACTCCTCCAGACCCTTCATCAGCACAGATGTCCAGCTGCTCTTGCTCCATGACCCTGTTGGCCACAGATGGTCTTGGAGACCCCTCAGAGGGTCACCTCCAGACTGGGAGCCAAACTCACCAACAGCAATTTGATGTCTATGGTGACTTAACAAAACAACCAAAATGTCTCTTTCTTGAAGAAGCAGACAAGTCCTCTGTGTCTGCTCTCACACCAGGACTGGATTTGCTCATCAGCCTTCAGACCCAGGGAGCTGCAGCACCAAAGCAACTGGCCTGTGACCACTTGGGTCAGAGGATGAACCAGAATAAACAAGCCCCATAGTCCCATTTCTCTCTCTCTATTTTTTGCCTCTTTATTTTGTTTTCTAAAGCTAAGGAGCACCCCCTGACTGAAATGCTTGAAGACTGAGGACATAATGATACTCTTTAATTGCACAAGTCCTTTGTCATCTTTATCTCTACCCAGAGGAGAGGAGGTTTGTAGAGGAGCCATGGCCTTTATGTGAGGTCTGCTGATGTAGCTGGCAAAACAGATTCTGTTGCACAAATCCTTTCTCTTGGAGATGCTCTCTTCTGCTTTGGAAGACCAAATGTCTTTAGGGTGTTCAGTGTGTCCCTCCCTGTATATTTGGTGAAAATATCTGGGCATCATTTTGTGAGTGGTCTTTTCTTCACTCCTCTGCTTGCGTGCAGTTTTCCAAAACTATGCCTGGAGGGTTTCATGCCTGCAAGCTGGTTCTCCCAAAGCCCTCTCTGTAAGAGCAGAGGGAAAGGCAGGTTCCTTTGTGGGGCGTTTCAGAGCCAGAGCCCACCACAGCTGCACCAAAATGCTGAGCAATTCTCCTCTTGCTGAGCTCCAGGGGGGCCCAGGGAGGCTGAGAGAGGCCCACTCCAACCCCCCCATCAGCCCACTGTCCCAAGCACTGCTGGTCTGTGAATGGATGTAATTGCAAAAGTGAATCACACTACTTTAATGACAAATGCTTCAAAAACAAAGCTATAAAATTCTTGACTCAGTTATTAACTTTAAATGAATTGTTTAGGTTGTTTCCTTCCACACACCCCACCCCCCATTAACTTATTCTTGAGGGGAATGTATTTATGGAGCCATGTGCTTCTCACATGGTTGACGCTAAAAATAGCTTTAGAAACTCATTCCAGCTAAAACTTAATTTAAAATCCAGTTTGTCAGCCTAGCACATTGGTCTTTTAGCCTGGTTTCTTTATTTGTAATGCTAGCCTTGACCAGTCTTTCGAGGGCTGATTATTTCCGGATTTCCTATACTGTTCCTCTATTTAATAATACATAAATAAACACATTCCTGAGCTCAAGGAAACCCCCAAATTACATGCAAAATTTATTTTCTCTGTATGGCCTGGACTTCCACTTGGGCAACAAGCTAACTTACTCTCATAAATACACACGAGCACTGTGGAGACAGGCAGCACCAGCCCAGGTTTCTGGCTTGTTTTGAGTTTTTTGGGGGGAGAGAGAGGCTTATCAGTCATTGCAAGTATATTGTCTAAGTACTGAATTATTTTTCCCTTTTTTTTTTTGCCAGTGATCAGCAAATCAGATGCTTCGAAATGTCTGAACCCTCGTGGGTCAAATCCTTCGCCTGTTTATTTCAGTATGAGTTTTGTCACTCATTTTAAAGCAGAGACTGCAGCCCATAATAGACAATTACACAATTCCTGGATGAAAGGGATGTTTTCTCCTTGCCCTAGATAATTAAGCCCAATGCAGAATCTTTCCATTCCCATCACTAGTTGTTTTTTTTTTTTAATTGATCTTCAGATGACCGTGTCCTGAGCTCCAAGGGTTGAAACCCTTTAGAAAGGAGATTTTCAGCCTGCAGTTTATGAATCTTTGGGGCAGCAACAGGCAGCTGAAGAAAGCAGAAGTAATGTCAGTAGGCTCAGGAACTGCACAGGGATCCATGTGAAACAAATGCAGCATTCCACATTAAAAACCAGATGGAATGCCACTGATTTTGCTAATATTATGCTATGCAGGGGAGGGATTTTGGTCACTTAAGAATGCTTAGATTTGCAGAGAAATTTTTTGTTCTTCTGGTTTCAACACTTTTCTGTCTGAATCCCACTACTCACGTCTACAGTGTGAGGCATTATTTATTTAAAAGCATGGTCCTTTTTGCTTCCAGAATTCATGTCAATTAATGATGCTGCGTTCTCTCTGTCCAATAGGATGGAAGAGGTAATTTCCCTTTGTGCAAACCAGTTGCTGTTTTAGTAGACCTTTTTCAATCCACTTGTATGTCTGTTCCTTTCCTTCCTTTTAGTCTAGGTCCCTCCTCACATGTTTGTTTCAGCTTTGTTTGGCTTTATCAGTTTTGGGTTACCTGCTAAATTTAGCAAGCACTTCTTAGGTTTATATATACACATATATGTGTGTGTGTGGATTTTTCAGATCAGTCTACTTTTTTTTCCAAGTTTACTGTTTAAATAATTTTCAGTCAGTGGCAGAATTTTGCCCTTTCAGCCCTGATTGTTTGATTCATGCCATCAGCTCTAGCAGGAATCTCTCTGCAAGGCCAGGTAAGCATTGTCTGGTATTTTGCTGAAACAATCAAAGAACATCTGTGGACTGGAGAGGTATCAAATCTCTTTTCATGTTATTCTTGCAAGTCCTCTATTTCTTTAAGGATTGTATCAACTATTTGACTTGATACTCATTTCTACAATAAGTAGATGCCATTACAGATACAACCACTGCTCTACTCAAACCAGAACTGTTTGTAGCCCCACTGCTTCCCAGAGGATTGCCATGTGTTTACTAGAGACAGAATTAAAGCTGCCATACTTAACTCATTTGTAAAGATACTGTAGGTTTGATAACCACAAGAATGAGACAGACCAGAGTAATTTAAACATTTTCAGATTGATTTTTCCCCCCGAGATGGTGTCCAGTTATAATCAGTTTTTCAGGCAGTGATATAACACAGGTGAGTTTGCTTGGGATTCTTGGGGCAAGCTGCAGATTCAGCACCTTTAACCATTGCTAATTTTGTTTATGAATCTGCAATCAGCAGCTTGAATTTCACACACATCCAATTGATCTCTTCACATCTAATGTCTCTAATTGCATTATTAGGCAGGAATGACCATGCCTTCCAGTCCTTTTATATCCTGTATCTGGTTTACAGATTCATTCTCTATCTATTTCAGTTGGGGGGTATGGTTTTTTTTTAGTTGAAACTGTTAAATTAGTGAAAATTCTAACGAAACTGAGGTTAACAGCAAAAGGTGCTTTATCCTGGTATTGATTATTCCTGCAGATTGGAAAACACTTTGTTTGCATCATCCCTACCCCAGTCATTCCAGTTTCAAAATACAAGAATTAAACTGATGTAAAACCACTGTGTTCTTCAGCCTCGAGGAGCAATCGGGAGTTAAAAAGGCAGAAATCAGATTTCAGGCATGCTAAACCCTAGCATTTAACATGAAATTATGTCTTAATGGCATTTTAATGTGGTTGGAAGGGGCACAACACTCGCTACAAAAGGCAGGAAATTCAGAGTTAGCACCTGTGCACCATCACCTCCTGTGTGCTGGAACTACTGCTCTGTGACACGTTTGGGGTTTGGCTGCTTCTCTCTTGCCTACACAGTCCGGTTTCTGCAGTCCCCTCTGTCAGGGGTGGCCTCCAGACCCTGGGTGCTCTGCAGCAGCAAATGCCACCAAGGGTGACACTCCCAAATGCAGCTTTCAGGCCTCTTGGTTGAAGCTGGAGTGCTCAGAGCTGAGGAGCTGGGAGTCAAATCTGCAGCTACCAGTGTTTGCCTTCTGCTTTGGAGCCCCTTTGCCTTCATTATTTCCTCTGTACGTGTCATCGTTAGCAATGTCAGTTTAAAAAATACCCCACCAGTTCAGTACACTTAAGTAGCTCGAAGTTTGAAGGCTTTAAGGGGGGAAAAAGGTGACCGTGAGGTTCAGGGTGAGAGCAGAACAGCAGATAACAGCCCAGGCTTTAACTCCCACAGCCTCCCCAGCGATTAAATACACAGCCAAAAGGTGAAGTGTGGCCCAAACTCGGAGCAGCTCCAGGAGATTAGAGGCAGGTAGGAATGTGAGGACAAACTCTGGCTCGCTGCTTGGCAAGGGACAGGGGTTTGGAAACCCAGGCCACCGCCACAATCACGAAAATCAAAGGACAGCAAGCAGGACACGGAGCTCTGTTCTCTTTGAAACAAAATGTTCATGACAGGGAATTTTTTTTTCTTTTGCTTTGGGCAGGAAGAGCAGCTCAGGACCTCCCCAAGCCCAGGGACCAAAACAGAAAGTGCAACAATGGGCACGTGTTTAAGGGAGCTCTGTAAACACAACCCCTGCATACAAACTGTTAAACATAATCAGGATTTGGAGTTTGGGCTTTGGCATCTCGTTATGCAATTTAATGAAACTACTGGCAATGAGATAGTCATTTTTTTCTCCTTTGGTTTGAATTTCTAAAAAGCATAATTTCAGCAATTTTTCTCTGTTCTTACACACACACACAAATTGCTTTAGACAGGAAGAAATTGCTTTAGACAGGAAGAATTTTCTAAATTGAGTTAGACTTGAATCAAATAATTGAAAACCTATTTTTAAAAAGCACTGTGGTACTTTGCATTCTTGAAAAAAAATTCTTGTATTCCCAATTGTTTTTCAGTAAACTTTCATCGGTCTGTTTAAAGTTCTGCAAGTGTGAATATTCAAATTTCAAACATCTGGCTTCAAAATCGAGCATTTCAGAAGTACCATATCCCCCCTTACTGCAGAATTGTCAGTAAAACTTCAGCAAAGACCAACTCTTTTCTTTGCCAAGGGGCTGGTTCTGCATTATTCACTCAAATACTTTTTTTTTTCCCCATTGACTGGAATGGAAGCAGAATCCTTCCTGAAATAGTAGCCCCCCTGGTTTAATCCATGACAAGAGACAAACAAATAGACCCTTTGAAATGAGTTTCATCTTTTGTGTCCCATTTGTTCTCTGAAGCAGGTGTCAATTGGATCTTTTCCTGTCTGTCTGTGGTTGAAAAGCAACATGTTGTAGTTAAACCCACTTGTAAATTATAGTATTTTACAGAAGAACTCCCCCGGGGATCTACTAAAAAGCTACTTGAGTTTAAGAACCAGAAGTCAAAAAAGGGTTAATTTGCTTTCCCGGTCTCCTTCTCTCCCTTTCTCATTCTGTTTCAAGTGGTTTCTTGTTTAAAAAAGATCTCTCTACTTATATGTCTCATGCTGTATATGTCTCCATATACAGTAAAAAGATTCTTCATGCAGAGGGTCTGATCCTGCCTGCACCAAAATTCATTTATTTGTAAATCACAGAAAAGAATTTCCTTTTATAATGGGCCCAGCCACAAATTTCCTACTTTCTCGAGCCAACAATCTTATCAAGAACCTGCTTTGTGGATCTAGAGCTAGAAACTGCCTCAGAGTTTTTAATCTTGTGAAAAGGTGACTCTGGAACTAAAACTGCAAGAAGCTGGCCCAACTGCCCTTCCAGCTGGACAGACTGGTTGGCTACCCAGAAAAAAGCACCAGTAGCTTCAACAGCAACAATAAACCCACAGATGTCACATTTTGAAAGAATGGCATTGTGTGTAAGAAAATTCACTGGAAATGCATCAACTGTTACGTGATATAAAATGAGCAACTTTATAAAGGCTTGATCAGAGGGCGCTGTGCTGTTTACAGTGACATGTGCCCCTTTTTTGTACCAGTCTTTCTAAACCTTTCCACGAGGATTTATGTAGCATTGCACCACCTCCTGAAGCCAATTCCAACTGCACAAGAGTGTTACTAATGAATAGAGAAGGAAAATCTTAGTTGCTCAGTAGCAGCCAGTAACGTTCTCAGTCAGCAAGGTGGAGCTCCAGGTATTGCTTTTCCCGTGCTGTTGTGTTTCACACTTGCTGCTGTCTTCGGGGTACTAGAGGTGTGAAAATCTCCTACAGACAGGCCAGCTGCCTTGAATAAACACCTACTTTGATCTGCAGTGATTTCCTCCGTTGCAGGTACCAAAGTGCTGCACATTCAAACCATTCTCCCTCCCTCTCTCTCTGAGTGCTGGGCATGGCTTTAAGGCCACCACAGCCGTGTACAGAGGAGCCCCCAGCCAGTCCAGACCGGTGTGTCCAGCCAACTACAGCACTTTTCCCAAAACTTCTGCTTCTGGTAGGACCAGGGGAGACGTTTTTGTGATTTCCCCAGTGCGTGGTGAGTGTCTGTGCTCCCTGCCGGCACCAATCAGTTTTCTGCAAAGGCTGTCTGGGCACCTTTCTGCAGCTTCTCTCTGTGGTCTGACCATCTCATTCAGGCCAACTCAGACTGCCACCATCCTACCATGGACAGCAGGTGAAGCTGTTGCTATCCAAACTGTGCCTGAGAGCACCAGCAATGTGCACATGTGTTTGCCAGACAGCACACTGGAAGTCGGGTAGCAGAGAACGGTTTTCTTAAATACTTCACGAGAGGTCCCAGATTCTGTTTTCTTTCTCTGTTGCCTTATTTGACATAAAGTCATCCTCTTTTAAAGGCAAATTCTCCAGTTATTCCTGCCCTCTCCTAGCTGGGACATTCCCCAGGGAGTCCCTCACTATTTGGTGTTGAGATTATTGTTATTATTTTAGGTACTGAGGTATCGCAGACATGGGCACTGCTATGAGAAACACTGCACTAAGGGAGGACACAAAAACACCCTGCTGGAAGGAGCATCTAATCCAACTGCCCATCCTTAGCCCAGCAGAAATTAATTTGACACCTCAGCAACTTAATAAAAAGCATTAAACACGTTTGCCAGTTAAAATGATTTCTTCACCTGCTGTAGTAACTCTCAGCCTATTCTTGCTGTTTCCTTACAGCCAAACGCCTTTGCTGAGCACGTTGTCACAATCCCTACAGAACAAAGATTTCCTTCCCATAAGAGCTTGTTCCCTGCATTTCAGAAAATCTGTGTTTTAAAAGACTGGTCACAGATCATTCAGATGTCTCTGCAGGGAATACAGCTTTTGTCATCAGGCTCAGATTTGGGGTACCAACAGCTCTCAGAGAAAGGCAAATGGCAGGTAAAGAACCTACCCTCACTCTCCATGTTTCTGCCACCTTTGTTGAACAAAGTCCTTCCCTAATGACAGGATTGTGGCATTTTTCCTCCTATGTCAGCTTGTGGTATGCAGTGCTTGCCTGGAAATTCTTGCTTTTTAGAAGAGAATGTTTATCAATGGCACTATTTGGTTCCTAAAGCACTGGCTCAAAATTGGGCTGAGAAACTTTAGTGTGAATTCAGCACTTCAGTATGTAATTACTGGAGTATTAGAATATGCAGGTTTCAAAACCAAATGTTTCACTGATGTGGCATAATTTTGACTTGACAAAGCACTGCACAAAGATCTTAGGAAATACCAAGTGTTGGCAACCAAGCAGAGGAACTGACTGAGCAAAACCAATAAAATAAAGCCCCTTGATACCCTTTCCAGGAGGTATAACTAGACTAGGCAGATCCTTAACCTGTGCCAGTGCAGCAACTCACTAACAGGAATTCAAGTCCCTTTGCACAGGCTGTGCTACAGGTGTGTTAAATCACCCAAGTGAAACCAGGTGACACTTAAAACCTGAAGCCATCCAGAAATGAGCTCTATTTTCTTCGCCTCTGGGAATGAATGCCTTCCTGCAAAGGACACAGGTAAACTCTTCTTTTAGGAGACAGGCCTTCATCTTATCCACCATCATAGGATTCACTGTGAAATCCTCCTTTCCCTTTCCTGCTGCAGAGCTGTCCTTAAACCTGAACTGGCCTTCTGGTTCCATTACTATTATTATTATTATTATTATCATTATTATTATCATCATCATCATCTCCAGAGTCACAAAAACAGTCTTGAAAAATGCCAATTGCAAGCCAATAATGTGATATTTTCTCTGCAGAAGTGAAGGGTTGAAAACTATCGGTGCAGAAGGTGTGAATTGCTCTGTTTATCTCTATTTCTCTTTTTTTTTTTTCCTAAATCTCAAAAATGCTGACTGCCACACTGCTGGACATAGGACAAAACCTGTCAGAAGTGATCAAGAAATTCAAGCCTCAGTCAAACAACACCTTAGGGTAATTTACAGCTTTTTCAGCCATCAGCTGTGCCAGGATCACCTCATTCTCTGTACTCAGCTTCCATCAGACCTGTTTGGGTACTACAGACAGTCTGCATACACACAGGGTGAGCTGCAGCCTTATCTGTTATTTTATGTAATAATTTGAATTTAGCAATATGTTTGGCTGCCCTTGGCCAGGGGGCCAGCTCTGTCACATGGCTGGCACTGCTGTCAGAAAACCACAGTAACTCAATCCAGAGTCAGAGCTTTTACTCTGAAACACTCAGCTCCACTACACCAACTCAGGCACTTCTGCAGTGTTAAAACTCTCTTCAGAGGAAAGGCGCTTGCTTGTTTCACTGTATTTCTCCAAAGAGGCAAAAATTGCCTTGTGGCAAGCTCTTGTGAAAGTCAGCAGAATTTGGAGTCTTTGGGCACTCCTGGAAAACCTTGCCTGGCATGCTGGTTCCCACAGTCCCACACTGCCACAGCTTGGCAAACGCTCCAGTGCAGTTGCACATCATCAGTACAAAAATGTGCAGCCTATTGAAAAGTGAAAATGTGGCAGAGTGTAAAATAAAGAGAATTTGGTATTAAAAAACCCAACCTAGCAGTTGGGGAACTGGGCTGGACTGTTTTCTCTGTTTTCTCCATTCCCATATTCCATAATCCAGACTTGTTATACATTTCCGCTTTGGCTTCAAGTTTTAATAAAGTGGCTGCTGAATTTCCAGCCTGTCACACAGGCAGGACAAAATTCAGAAATCTTGACCCCAGCTGGTGGCAAAATATGTAGATGGGAAGAAAAGCACCAGTCTAGGCGAAGCAGGAAAATGGAGAACTCTAAGCTAATCAGTTCATTTAAAAAGAGGGTGGTTACTATTCAAGTAGTAATTTATTGAGATAAAGGAACCATGAGTCACAGAAAGACTTAGGTTGCCTGCAGGGGAATGTTATTCTTTTTTCTTTCCCTGTGTTTTTTTTTAAGAGAAGACCCTTGTGTGTGCATGCAGCTTACAGCTAAGAGGTTGGAGCTAGAAGCTAATCAGCCATTCTGTCTCCTATCTGCTGATCTCCTGGCGTTGGGGGAAGGGGAATGTGGGCAAACAGGCATTAAATTCCACCGGCAGGCAACGGGAAGGTATTCCTTGATAAGCAGCATCCAAGATGATGAGCTGTAAAGCAAAGCCCCTGCAAGGAAGCAGGGGAAGAGGTAGGGAAAGCTTTAACCATCTGTCTCAACCCAGCCTTGCTCAATGCTTGCCAGAGCAGAGGTCACCACCAACAATAATAACCCTAGAGAAGCCAGACGTATGCTTTCCATTCACCAATAATCTACAAAGCATCTTAGGGTGAAATCCTGGCTCCTCTGAAGTCAATGGGAGCTTTGCCAACGACTTCAGTGGAGCCAGGTTTTCATCCCTGATAAATTCAAAGCAACCCCCAGGCTTAAAGATGAAACGGAGGCATCCTGGGAGTGGGTGCGGGCTGAGGACCAGCAATGCTTCTCTGAAAAGCTGTCAGATCTTACAGACAAGATTCTTTCACAGTCCTGGAGTAATACCAGGACGGACAGTAAAGGGGTAAAGTGGACAGACAGGTAAACACCAATAATTTTTAGCTGCTGGGAGTGCTTCAGTACAGGACCCAGGTGAGTCTTGATACTGTGACAGAAAACCCAGTGGTCCTTCTCACTTCTGAGATAAAGCATATAAAGTGAGTTATGTTGGTTTATATTATATCATACTGAATTTTTTTTTCTCTCCTCTTCTTATCCAGCCATTTTCATGTTGGCCTTGAAGGTTGTCACCTCGTGGCACTCATCCAAAGTGAGGATTTTTCACACTTGACCAGGTACAATCAACGAAATGAACTGAAATGTTCAGTTCAGGACCACCCAGCCTCTGCAATGTGCTGTGTCTCAGTTCAGCAATACTTTGGTTTTCAGGACTCAACACCAAGTGCAGATGCCTGCACAGTGATGAAGAGGGGTTGGCCCTGGGCATTGTGGTGGACAGTACATGGGGTGATAAACTGTGATGGCCACAGCAGGAGACAGGAGCATCACCACCCGGACATGTCAGCAAAGACATCACAGAGTTTGTTGGCCTGGAGCACTGAAGGTGGTACAGTGGCATTTTTGTTGGCAGCCTGGTGTAAGGGAGACCCTGGGCCCTCCTTCTGGCAGTGTCACAGCTGTAGCCACAGGCTCCTGAAACACCTCCCAGGAGTGAGTCCTCACCCTGTGGTGGAGGCTGCAGCATGGACAGCCACTACCTGCTCTTGGAGCTGTACCATGAGGAATATGGGATCTGTGAGCTGTGGGAGTATCTGTGAGCTGTGGGGTATCAGGGGAGCTCTCACAGCTTACTGACATCACATGAGCTGAGCCACACCACCTGACCAGGCACTATGGTGGTCATTAAAGAGCTTGAGCTCAGGGCATCCTCCCTGGCACTGGTGAGGAGCTGGGAGTGCACAGGTGCACAGGAGCTGAGTCTGCCTTTATCACTGACAGGAAGAGAAATGGAAGGTAAAAGCTGGAGGTGGAGGGGTGAGCTGTGAGCTGTGAACCTTCGCAGGGAAGGAGGTATCACAGGAACACACCTCCCTTACCCCAGCACCACTGTCAGACCCACTTGCTGATCCACCTCCCTGCTGAGTGCCCATAACCATATCCCAGAAAAAGTATCCCACTCAGGCTAGCTATGGATCTCGTCTTCCTGGTGAACCCCAACTTCATTTTCCAGGGACTAAATGGCAGCTGCTTGAGCTGGGAACTCAGAAAGAGAACTTTCCCCTTCACTTTTAAATCCATCTCCCCTCCAGGTCTTGATTCAGCTGTCTGGGTTCATCGATGAACTCATCTACTGGTTGAACAGTGTTTGTGAATTTAAACAGGCATCTCCAGAGCATGTGTGTGCTGGCTGCCCCCAGACAGCCACACAGGCAGCAGTGCCATTCCCAAGTGCCACTTTTTCCAGTGGGAAGAGGCTCTGGTTCCTCGCTGCCATCCATTCGCAGCTGAGAGCAGCACTGCTATGTCCCTCCCTGGATTTGCACAACAGCTCAAGGCATTAATGTGCCAGGAGGAGACGAGCTCCAGTACGGGCCCATCTCATCTGGATTAAAGATGTCTTTTGGTTCTGTTTCATAAGGCAAGGGAGAACTTGCATTACCCAGAGCTCAGCGGCAGATCCATGTGTGTGTTTCAAACCAGACTGTCACTCAGACTGTTTCGCATTACGAGCCCTCAGTCTTGCTCTGGCTGTTGATTTGTACTATTAAGCTCTGAAATACGGAGCTCATGTGCCAAGTTTCCACTTTTCTTCAACAGCTGGGATCCACTGACAGCCACTAGGTACGGTCAGACTTTGGCAAAGCTGGAGGACACTTCTGCCTCTTGGGTGCCAAGCCTGCCTCCTGTAGCTGCCCTGCTTCTGCTCACTGCCACCAGGATCACAGCAACGATGGCAGGAGAAGAGCCAGGGCTGAGCGATCACAGCTGAAGTACAATCAGTGGTTTTATCTTCTCGATATTTTGATTAGTCCAAGGAATGTTTGGGTTAAAAAAAAAAAAAAAGGCACCACATTTTTTAAAAGCCACGTGACAAGCTGTTATGGCTTTATGCAGTATGGAATATCTCTGTATGATCCCAGAGCATCGGTGCCATACAGGGTGTTTGTTAACAAGTGATTTCACGAGATGGGAGTCGTAGCTCTGATGCACTCAGGGCAGACCCGTGGGAGTCCCTACCCTGCACAATCATCTGTGCTGATCACTTCTACTGCAGTGCTAACATGTTTGTGGATTTAAAAATCCTTAAATCTGAAGGGTTTGAGGCTTGTGGCTTTTGGTCACGTCTTTAATGATACCCCAGTGCAATTATTTTAACCGTATTCTTGCCCGATTCCTGCGCAATCACTGACAGTGGTTATCACTGGAAGGGTATAAGACGTCATTCTGACTCGCTCATGACCACAGTCTTCAGATGCTCCAAGACCGGCAAGAAACCTCCCATGAGCTTTCCTCATGCCCCAAAAGTGCCTGTTTTCCAGGGTTTTTTCAAGTTTTCCAGGTTGGGCATGGTGTGCTCTAGTCCCCGCTGGCACTGCACACTGGAAGAACATCTCACCCGTACCTTGCAGGAAACCCTGTGGAGGATACTGGTCTTCAGATGAAAATGTTTCAGACTGGGGGATATTTCTTCCCCAGTTTAGACATTTTAGACCAATTCAGCCTCCCAGTTGTCACATACTCACAGATTGTTTGTATCCTCATTTTTACACATTCCCAGTCATGCAAGAATGACAAAGATTCCAAAACTCCCTTCTTTTTTTTTGTTAGGTGGCTTTATTTATGCTTCAAGTTGATTTGAGCTGTGTTTGTTCTTGTTACACTGAGCTGCATCTTGAGCACTCACAGGAGTCCAGCTCCCCCAGACCGGATGCTGAGATAATGACTTATAGCAAGTGATAATCCAACCCTCATTTTCACATATTTTCAAACCCACATTACTTTTAAATTTGAGGGTCTCCCATCTGAAAGAGAAAGCTTCTTCCACACTACTGACACAGGTCAGCAACCAAGAGGAAGAGCAGGGAGTATCAAACGCCAGGGGAGTTCCACCGGGGATGCACAGACCAACTGAAAGGGACGTGTCACTCCAGGGCAGATCCATCCCAGCCGAGCAGAGATGGAAGCCGAGCAAGGTGCAGCCGTGTGTGGGATGGGGTGTGGGTGCAGCAGTGGAGTGTCCTGGCAAACCACGGCACGGAGAGGAGCAGGTCGGGACAGGGAGGAGGGGAGCAGCGTGGGGGGGGACACGCGAGGCTGAAGCAGGAGCTGCAGAGAAGGCGAAGGAAAAGGGGGGGAGCAGGGAGGGAGGACAGCAGGGGAAGGAGGCAGGGCAGTATAAAAGCATCCGACACGTACCTCTCCCGACACAGAGCGAGGGGGCGAGAAAGTGGGTCTGG
>VXBB01019851.1:119297-153155 GCA_013399915.1 Illadopsis cleaveri
GCCGCCGTGCACCTGCCCCGACCGCCTCCTCCTCCTCCTCCTCACGCCGTCCCGACTCCGAGGGTTCCCCCGCCCGAGGGCTTTCCCCGGGCGTTTACGGAATGTCCCCCGCTTCCCTTGGCTTTAGCCTGTCGGGGCACCGGTGGCAAAGGCAGAGCTGCTCCGGCGCCGTGGTTCGATGGTTCGATGCCGTGCGGGAGGCGTCGGGGCCGCTCCCACGCGTGTTCCCGCAGCGGGCGACAGCCGGCGCACCTGGGGAGCCTGTGGGGCAGGCAAGGGGTGGAAGCAGCCGTGTCAGGTGGGGGACAGCATTCCCTAGAGTGAGAGGGGAGCAGATAGGTGTACGGTCTCGGGAAATACTGGAACTGTGTGGCTTTCCTTGGAAAGCATCAAGAGGTAGGCTGACATTTAGTCCTGAAACAGGCACGAAACTTAGGGTGATAAGTGCTTGTGATGCGAAGGACAGCGCTTGTAACCCAGCTAGCCCATTCCAGTCTTTTGAAAGACTTCTCCCATGAAACCATACTGTGTATTATATCTGACAGAGGTAAAGGACTTTTTTTTGTTTTGTTTTGGTATTTTTGCAGGTCGTTCTTTTTATTCGGTAGCACGTGTTGCCATTCATTTATATAATGGTTGGAGACAGTGATCAAAGCTGCAGAATCACCAACATCCCCAGACAAAGCATGTATATCTCTGGCCAGTTGTATGTGCCCTGGCCAACTCTCTTCCTCTGTATCCAAGTGGTAAAATAAAATCAACTACCAAGTCATGCAATGAACTGACAGAAAAATGTCTAATTATTATCACCATAAATTTATGTGAACTGTCCATCATCTGGGTAAGAATCACAGCACCAGCAGAGTATAAAAGCCAAGGAAAAATAAGGAGAGTGCAGGCTGTACTGGTCACTTGTATGCATGGGATCCCCAGCTGATGGCCCACAAAATGAACCCACTAGCCACAGGAGGGAACCCAGAGCTGCAGGCTCAACATCCCAGTCACAGCCTGGGGTCAGGTCCCCCTAACTCGGAAAAACCTCCTGCTGAACTTGGTGGGAGTCCTGCCTGGGAGTGCTGAGCCCTGAACTGCGGGTAAGGCCCCACCGTGCTGTCTCTGCAGTTTTATCACCGGCTTGACATTCCAGGATTTTTTTTTTTTAATATCTGCAAGATTTCTGGTAATAATGTTTTATAAATGATGCTTTCTTTCCTCATGGGCACTGGGAATGCTTTTTAAAATGATGTTCCTTGGAAAAGTAAATTTGGAGAGGTTTTTTATGAGGTGTTTGCTATCATTAGAATAACCCTGAATTTGCCTTTTCTTGACAGGCTTGTAACATAATGAGAGAAACATCTGGGCAAGTGGGAATGCCATTCCCTGAGGAGCTCCTTTTAGAGCACTGTTGTGAGGTTAGGGTGAAACAAGAGGAAAATCATCTTCAGATAATTATCCTGGATTATTATCACTGTAGTTGGCTGTCTCATGAAAACCTGTAGATTGTTGACTTAAAGAAATTTTTTTCTGTCCAGTGATGTTTTACAGATTACCTTAATAAACTCTGTGCCTTTAAGCACCGTGATAGCTTTAGCAGTTCATATTTTCATAATGTTTTGCCATTTGTAGAATTGAAATTTTTATATACTTCCCAACTCAATTGATTCTGCAGTTACATATTTGAGAGACTGTGTCTGTACAAAACATTATGGGGGGGGAAAGGATATTGATTAGAGCAATTGATTAAACAGATGGAAGTCTATCAATTTTCTGGTTTTATAACTTCCAGGGATTCTATTGCTTAGCTGGATTCTACTGCTTTAGAAAGTTGCACTTAAGCAGGCAGGTGCTTCCATTCAGAGCATCACAGCATAGATCTCAATGGGAAGTTTGCACTGGGATCTTCTGATTTTGGCAGGTTTTGGGCTGTATCATGGCACGTGCTGAAGTGAAATGCAAAATCCTCGTGCACTGCACTCAGAGGGGGAGAATCAGTGTGGGAAACGGCACTGCACAAACTCAGACCTGTTGATATGAGCACTTAGACATCTCTCAGGGTTTTTCTGTCTTGGTACCTCTGTGGAGAGGAGTGATTGTGAGAAGTGAGTAGATGGGTGTTGCATTTGATGAAATTTCACTTGAAGAAGTGTGGCAAATCCCGGAAAGAGTGGTCTTTGCAACGACTGTTCACAGATGTCTTTCGACATGGCAAATTTGTATCACAAGTCCCTGGCAATTATCAAACGGAGGATATGGTGTGTGAGGACTTAGGAATTGTGTTTGCACAAATGAGGTAGTCAGAATTGGTTCCTTTTTGCATAAAACGGATTCAGGAAGAATCATTAGTAATCTTAAGATATTGTTGGAGATTTAAATAGTCTAAAACATTTGTAAGCATTTGAAGTCTGATTCAGTAAGGAAGAGCTTCTCTTCCTCCCATCCCTTGGTCCTTCAAATGAAGGAAGGATGTTGTAGGATAGGTTTTGATTTCTTTTGGTCTTTCAATTGGGTTAACCCCTGCAATTAATTAGACTGAGAGATGAAAGAAATATAGAAAAAAATCTTCTTCCATCCTAAAATTAAACAAGTTTTTTTTTTCCTCCCTCTTGTTTTTTTCCCCTTTGGTGCCCTTCCCCACACTGTGTGTGTCTCCAGAGGTTCCAGATGTCTGGGATTGTCTTGTGCCGCTGTGGCTGGCTGTGAAGGAGCAGCAGTGAGGAGAAAAATCCCAGTGTGGTCCTCTTTTGGGATGGGTGAGGTACAAGCAGAGGCTCCCTGGGTTCACTCTGCAGCCTTGGTGGCTGGACCTCCGCGTGGCTGCGGTCTCGTGCTGCTGTCACAACTGGGTTGTGGCAGGGCAAAGGAACACGAAATGGGAAATCCACACTGGAGCTGTAAAACAGCTCACAGCCTTGAGTTATGAGAGGGAATCAGCCTTGTGTTGCTCAGTCAGATTTTATTTCCCTCCTTCCGTCTCTTTCAACGGGAGAGAAAAAAAAAAAAAGGAGAATTGGGGAGGGTGGAAGATTTTTCTTCTGCTGAGAATTCTACTAGGTCTAATTTGATTATCATCCAGAAGCTGTTCTGGAGCATAGTTATGAAATAAAGAAGTACAAACTTTCTTTTCTGAAGAAGAGCAAATGAAGCTATATTAAGAGATGGAAAAAAGCAGCTTGGGTATGTTTTTATCTTTTTACATAGTTCTAAAACCAAGGGAAGGCTTGAACATAAATTTTGGAAGACATTTTTAATGCTTTAAGATGTTCTAAAATCTGTGCTTTCATTCTGAGAGAAAATATTTCATCATGAAGTTTACCCCCATCACTTCTAATTTTTCCATAGCAGGCCTTGCACACCAAGAAAAACAGTGTTCCCACACCAAGAAAAATGACCTTGTAAAATGCAGTAACAGAGCCACCAACAATATATGCCATGGCACATGAAGTCAGATTCTCCACCAAGACACTTGCAGCAGTATTACATTAGCCTGAAACTTGGTAGTTGTGCTTAAAACTGGGGCCGTGTAAGAAAACATAATTTGAAAAGCAGCACAATGCTGTAAACAGATTTTTTCCCTTTAATCACCCTGCTCCTGCCCTTGCCCCTCTCTTCAACAAGCGTGCAAGCAATTACAGCGTGTCAGAAACGCTCTCTGAGCCCCACCAGGAAAAACACATTCTGCTGCTTATAAATGGTTGCGCAAGAGCTGCTCTCCAAGCTGCATGAGGAGCCCTGTAATTTTCTCCCAAGATCCCCAGATCAATGCCATGGGTAGGTTAGCAATGGTGTGCTGCTGTCTGCTACCTTTGCTGAGGTGCATTTCAGTCTTTCCAGGGCTTCTGTGTTCTTGCTGACCCTTGTACTGCGTTCAGGCAATTTGCAAAACGATCTCCAGTCGGATACAGTGGCACATTTCAGCCTTCTGGCTTCCTCAGTTAAGTAGGACTCAAGCTGTTTACTTTGGGAGCGTTTTAGACTCAGTTTTTTTGAAGCTAATTTCAGCTCTGGAGCTTTACATTTGGTTTGCTCTAATAAGAACCAATGGTCTAAGTCATCTTTGAAAACCTGTCAATTCCACGTTCTGCCTTCTTGCTTTCCAGACTGCCTTTAGCCTGTGTAAGGTGCCAGGAGGTGGATGTACATCATGTATTTACTATGAACACTAAATCCTTCTCTGCCTTAAGAGAAGTTTGTGCATTACAGGAATAGCTTTCAGAGCAGGTGGCTTGTGAATTGGACAGGCTGATCCTCTGCAACCCAGTGTCTCTTTTGGTTCCTCATTGCAGGGGATGCTGTTTTGTGTTTTTTGGCAGTGACAGTGAAACCTGCCTGCTCTCATGTTTTCTGTGTAGGTTCTTAGCTAAGGCTCACCCTTTGGCATATGTTCCCCCAGTTATGCACTAAGATTTAGCAATGGCTCAGACCATGTGCAGTTCATTCTCTCATCTCCCAAGGGAGGGAATTATGTGTGCTCTTTAGTGGCTTTGCTGATGGGCTGTGGCTTGTTCCAGGATCCAGGAGGAAGGAAGGATGATTAGCTTTACGTGTGCTGCTGCTGCATGTGTGGAAGCAAAGGATACAATGGGAAACAAGGGTAAAGGACTGAGACTGCTGCACTGAGCAGAGGACCATTTTCTGGCATCCAATGCTCCCAGGAGAGATTCTTTCGCCTTTCAAACCCGGCTCCCAGAAATCTCCAGAAAGCATTATTTAAATTTCTCTTCATATCGATCACTTTGATTAATTTCCTAGCAAACTAAAGTATCCTTGGTGGAAAAGTACCTTCAGGGTAAGATGTGGCAAGATTTTTAATACCTTAGACTACTACAATAATTCAGAACAGGTATCCAAGAATATTTTATTTAGTTATGGCTGCAAGGAGTAGTATTAGGCAGGTATGAATGTAACTTCCTGAGTTAAATTTTAGCAAGATGTTTGGATGAGGCACATTTTGCTAAGCATCTCTTCAGCTCAACAGGTAGCAGTTACTGTACTGCATGTCTTGGATCATCACTGATAAACATCTGGCGTTAAATCACAAGGTGCCTCTATTTTGTCTCTGTAACTATAAGTCAGAGCTGTTTTCTCCTAGTGCTTCCTACTGAAGAGCCTCTTTGAGTTATTCATTTCTGTTTTGAGCAAGATTTAGGGTTGTTTTCCAGCTCTTTATAGTATTGGGCTATTTGTAAGAAAAAAGCAGAGTGTGTGTTGTTCTAAATTCAGTCTGGGCCATCACAGTGTCTTCATGTCCATTCCCATGGTCCACAAAACACAGTGGCTACTACAGGAAGAGATCCAGTGACATTCCTTGTCTTGCCTTTCTCTTCTCTCAGCTGATCCTTACCTGTGCTCTGGGGCTGTGTGTGAGGGCAGAGGGGTTAAAAGGAGACCTGCTACCAAGAGCTTGAGCCCTACAGCTGAATGGATCACTCATGGCAATGCAAGCAGTGTTAGGTGTGAAATTGGCTCCTGGGCCAGTCCAGAGCTGCAGTGATTGCCCTTGATGAGAGTAGAGAGGCCAGCTGTAGGTACAGAGATCCTGGGTGGAGCTGCACTGGTACTTCCCACTTTGATTCCTCTAACTTGGACAACCAGCACTAGTTCTGGAGCAGCTTTTATTTTTAACTCTTGTTGATTGTGTAGACAAGTTTGTTCTCCACAGGAAGACAGTTGGTGGCAGCAGCTATAACAGTGATATGACACTGCTACTGACCCCTTGCTCTTACCTGACTGGCACAAAACTCTCTCCATTGCTTCTCCTGCTTTGGTTGCCAGTCCTAAGGTTCAGTCACATTTTCCTGTTCTGTCCTTTCCTAGTGCCGGCTGTGCACAAAAACAGGAGGCCTAGACCTGCAGCTCTGCTGGAGGCCTCAACAATTTTGTCATCATTGTGCTGTGTGGTGCTGGTCAGTGGGTACTCCCCTGTGGTTTGTAACATCACTGTTATGGCCTGCAGGTAAATAACAAAGCCCCAGTACTCAGAGGTGCAGCATACTGAGCTGTTTGACACCTTGCTCTGCTGTGGAATTCCTTTGCTGAGGAGACATCTGTTTAACCAGTACAGGTTATGTTGGATGTAGATTGGTAACTGTGGTTTGAATTCAGCATTCTTCTTTTTTCTCTGCTCATATCTACAACATCTTTATATCGGTAATCGATGCTGAATTGTTCCAAAATGGTGGAAAACACAGAAAACAAGAAAGAATTGTCAATAAGGTGGAAACTCTGGCTGTGTTATGTCACAGCATCTGAAAACCTCATAGAAAGTGAAGTGCAGGAGGCAGTAGTACTGATAATGATGCAGACAATGCAGGCTTGGCCTGCCAAGGTAATGTGTGTGTTTGAAAAGCTTTCTGAAATCATATGTGATAGAGATGACTTCTGAAAACCCAGTCGTTGGTATGTATTCCAGTGGGAAGAAAAAATCAGTTTGCAAATCTCTTATGTTTTCTAAGATGCACTGATTTGTGACCATTCATGCTTAAGAATTTCTCCTTTGTTTTCCTTTATTATGTAAAAGTGCACAGAGTGCAAGTAATGCTAGGAAACTATTTCCCATACTTTCCTTATGCTTACATTCTTCTGCATCACTTTAAAACTTTGAAATACACTCCTGTTTCAAATATATAGACAGACAATTGAGATGTTCCCTTACACAAGCATAAACCTAAAAATTTGAAGCAATGTAGTTTTGCTTAGTGCTTACATCCTGATTTAGCAGCTTTGGCAGGTTCAACTGCCAGAGTTGGTTGCTTTATGCTTTTCTGTGTGTTCTGCCAGTCGTCCCTGCAAACAGATGTGGTAGTACCCAGTTGTGCCTCATTTTTTCTCTTCACTGTGTTGGTTAGTGCTCATTTGGTCCTCTTGTTACAGCTCTTACCTTGCTGTCTGCTTTAAGACCACACTCCATAAAAGCCCTTTGAATTGACTGAATAATTTTCAGTTATCAGAAAAATGACTTTTTAAAGTATTATTTTTCAGCGGTGTCTTTTTTTTCCCCCTTATTATACTTTCCAAATCTCAACTCAAGCTTATGGAGGCTGAGGTTCCAGTTTTTTGGTGTAGCTTGTGAGCAATGTGCAGTGCAGTGGGTCTCCAGCCTGAATGGAGGCCCTGTCAGAAATGAATAATGAAGTGTAGCTTTAAAGCGAAAAATACAAAGTGCTTCAGTAAAAGGCAGGAGGAAGCACTCAATGATGCAGTGGTTACTGTTGCACTTTAAGACCATTGTGCCTATTTTACAAGTTTTAAAGACAGTAAATGCCAGGCTAAATTCATACTCCAAAGCGCAGAGGTGAACAACATTTCCAAGAAACAGCGTAGTGAGCTCATTGGTACATCAGCAAGAGCAGAATGTTTCCAGTGTTGGTATTTCCATGTACTTTCGATTTGAAATACCAGAAAAAGAAAGAAAACAAAGTGAAATGTAACTTATTATTGTAATAAGGGATGGCTGGCCACAGTGGTCACTTCTGTGGCACCAGAATGCTTGGTTAGAGGAGCTGGTGTGGGCGGTACTGGTAAGCAGTTCCTTTATCCTTTTGTCCTTGTTTTTCGAGTGCTTGGAGAACTCATAGCCATGGGTCATATCTTTCTTATTCCTCTCTTCTAGCAGTCTGGCTGGATGAAAGCAGGCCTGGAGTTGTTCATCTCTAAGCCTTTAATGCAGGGAGGTGCTCCTGAAGATGAGAGGGGAAAATCAGAGTTTAAATCTTTCTCTCACTCTCTTGGTGCACATTGAAAGGCAGAAGGAGTTCAAACATCCCTTGGCTTTTATGCTTCTGTGCTAGATCTGCATTCTCAGTGTGTTTAAATTGACCTCGTTCTACTGACTTCCACAAAGCAAGGCAAGCCAATGATTTGTGTCAGCTGCAGAGCCAAGACCCTCTTGAATATGAATCTTTCACAGCTCAGTTTTTCCACAGAACTGATAAGCACATAGCACATGTCATCGAGACCTCCGTCCATAAAGACGAGCTGGGCTTTCTTCATGTTGCATGAATTAATTTCCATCTGTTGTGTTTCATTGCACTGAAAAATCCAGGACTGTTTGTTCCACAGTGGTTCCTCTTCCTTGGGAAGAGTAACATTTCCTCTTTGCCAGCATGGCTGTTGAGATCAGTTCTCGTGACAAAACCAGCGAGTTCTGTGTAAGTATAAAAGCCAGATCGTGCCCCATCTGCTTCTGCCACTGGGGCCACTCTGACAAAAGTGGATTCCTCCTCTTCTAAGGAGCAGTCACTGGCTCCATGTCATCCATGGGGCAGGTTTAAATTCCCTAATGCTCCTTTCAGGTATCTTGCTTTTGCATTCCCATTGAGTTGGGTGCTCAGGTACTGAGGTTGGAACACTTTCTCTAATAGAGGAATGNTCTCAGGTACTGAGGTTGGGCATTCAGTTGAAACACTTTCTCTAATAGAGGAATGCCCAGGAATGCTGAGCAGGAGGTGAAGTGCTTGCACTGAAAGAGCTGTGCTGCAGGCTGTGATGGAAGGAAGTGACTGATGGCAGAGAAATAACAGGGAAGAGACCTAGTGATAAGACATAACTATTTTTTTAAGCTAGTGCTTCAAAAATATTTACACAGCTTTGGTATCTTTATTGCCTTAGATCCAGACCCAGCATCAGCAGTTTTTGCCTGAAGAAACCATCATTACTCCACTGGAAGCAGCTGCCAAAGTTTATAAAGATAAAACATAAATTTGCTTGGTTTTACCTGCCACATGCATCAGTGCAGGATTTTAAAATCAGCATGTCGTTGGTCTTGATGTAACATTAGTAATCATATATCTACTAATGTCTGTTTGCACAAGCTACCCAAAGAAACAAAAAGAATTAATAGTTTAAAACAGAAATAGTTTAAAACAAAAAAAAAATTTAGCTGTCTAGCATAGGTTCTGTAACACCCCTCTATACTTGCCTCCTACATCATGTAAATTGTCTATGCACTGTTTAATTTCATAGCCAGAAATTATTCATCTTCTATTTAGCAACACAAGAGCAATAAAACTGCCACTGTCTTTAATGTCTGCTGATACAACTCTCATCTCAAAGTGCCTCTGGAAGTTACCTCAGTAATCAGACTGGAGTTGTTTAAGATGCAGTCTGTATATCAGCATTTTGTGCTCCTGATTTTAAGATTCTCTGGACTGAAGAAGTCTGTAAAGGCTCACTGCACAGAGCAGGCTATAACAAAGCAGTTAATGATTCTCATGATGTGAATGCTGCCATTTAGGTTTATTTGAATGATACTGACATTCTGTCTTACATATTTATCACTTTTTATAGTGATAAATTTGGTTGGTTGGGGTATTTTTTTGGAAACCAACTCACTATTAGGCAGGGTATGCATCTTAGCTAAACTGTAACCTAGCCAGTCCATGCCTTTTGCCCTGTGAAGTGCCCGGAGTTTTTCAAAACATGTAACCACAGTGATATTTTTATAAAGGAATGTTCACCTCATGGGATTTTTTTAAGGTGTTCTATTTTTTTTTCCAAGTTACAGCTTCACTTTATTGTACATGATGTCCAATAAAAAAGATATATGTCTGTGATTGGACTTTGAAAAAGGGCCATGGTGCCTATTCCATTTAAAGGGAATGAAGTCAAGCAGTAAATTTGCTGGTCGCCCTTTTCATATTGACTGTATCTTGGCCAGCAGTTGGTCTTTGATGTTGTAACAATAGAGCAAAGGCAGAGGAGGAGGAGGATTAGGACCTCCATAATATAAAAACAAGCCTGCATTCATCATGATTTTTATAGAGCACAGTCCCTATCTATTGGAGTATAGGCTTAATGTTCTGCAGAAGAGTACAGCAACTTTAACATGTGAAGGTGGCTTACAATTCACCTATCCTTACTCTTACCATCTCTACTTAATTCAGTTTCTTTAGGCATTCAGCATTTAACTTTTCTTATCTTGTTATTCCTTTCTACCATAGGAAAACAGATTTTATCACGACAGAACTTCTGCAGTATCGTTTTCCAATACGGGGGTTGATCGTCGTGTCATTTATGAAAGGCTCACTGCAGCTGGCCAGTAGAATATCAATTCCTCAACTTGTGCTCTAAAGTCCAGGCTTTTATTGGGAAAGAATAGGGGGCTTGATATGTGTGTGTTTAACATTTGTGAATATATATCTCTGATGGGACCCAGGGCAGCCACACTGCCTGTGACGTCAGGCGTATCAAAAGAATAGTGCCAGAGGTTTCAAATGAGCTGTTCAGCCTGGTAGAGTCCTGGAGAATTTTGATGTGTGTTGAAATGGTAGCAACTAGCTCTCAATCCAAACATGCAGGAGGAAAAGGGTCATCCATTTCCTGAAAACGTTCAAGGTACCAAGGTGTGCTGAGTGCTGGTGGGAGCAGATAGGCTTCAAAATGTGAGCAGAGTTTGGAAAGAGACTAATAATCCATAATATGCTGTTGCAGCCATGTGTGCAGCATAGCAAATGTGGAAGGCAGCATGAAGGGAGTGTGTCCAGGGATGCTGCAAGGGGATCCACGTCAGAAGCCCAAAGGCAGCTCTTAGGANTATCAGAAGCCAGAAGGCAGCATGAAGGGAGTGTTCCAGGGATGCTGCAAGGGGATCCACGTCAGAAGCCCAAAGGCAGCTCTTAGGAAACCATCTGGGGCTGCATCAGGTTAAATTGCTTTACTGCACCCAATTCCAGTGGCTCTTGCTTAAGGCATGATCCTGAAGCCCACTGACAAAGCAAAACACCTGGAAGCTTGTCTACCAGACTCCAAAGACACCTGTCCCAAAGAAGGAAAGGCGTGGGGGAAAGATGCCAATCTGTGATGCATTTGCCAGTTCAGCACTTGATTTAAGGTAGAGGATCCTGTGCCTTCTAGGTGGTCAGATTACACCAGTGAGTCCAAACTCATGATCAAGTTGCTGCTTGCCCACTGAGCTGCAGTAGCTCCTTAGATGTCTTATTCCACCTTCATCCCACACCAAATACGAGGTAATTTTCTATTTTTAGTAAGTCAGCACTGAGCAAACGAGCCCTGCCCAGAGCTCTCATCAGGGTGACAGCACTCTGTCCTCAGACCAAGCACTCCATGGTCACCAAACACATGGCTTGTCAGTGGGGAATCTGGTTTTAAGTTAATATCTACCATGATGGCCATTAGAGAGGCAACATCTGGTGCAGAAAATGCACACCTTCCATTTCTGTGCTCAGCTCTGTGTGTCCTTCATCGAACCCAGACACAGCATTGTCTTGGCTGTTTCTGCTTTCCTCAGCTGCTGGAAGCAAACTACGTGAGGCTCAGCCAGTATAAGGTGGGAGTTCTGGCTAGTTAGATGCATCACCCAGTGTTTTAAAGGGTTTGCCCTTGAGAGATCAATAGCTCTGAAAAAGCTGCTGAAATCCTTCAGTGGGTATGAACTTGATTCCTGCTCTTCTTTGATCTGGCATTCATGGCATTTTGAATAATGTAAATCAAAGCTGCCTTTCTCACCTACCCATCCTTCTTTCTTCTTCTGTCTCCTAAGAGGATCATTTTTTCATGTTCTTAGGAATACAGCTTTGGCTGTCTCAACATCAAGATAAAATGAGCTCATTATTTGCATAACATCAGAGTAAGGGCCAGATTAATACCACTTCTCTGATTTTTTTTTTCCTTCCTTTATCCTATTCCTACAATAAAATACAAGGGGAATATGCAGCTGAAATCATGTATTTGCACACATATGGACTGAGTGGGGGAACAGAGCTGCATATGCCAATTCCTTGATATGCACTGCTGCCATTGATAAAAGGAGCCACAATTACATTGTTCTATTGGGTTATAAACCCCACAATACTGCCATGACAATTATTGCAGTTTGCTTGTGAGAACTGTATGAGGAGAAAATATATATATTTATCTCTTTAGCAGGGTTAAGTATCTGGAAGTGAGTTTTGAGCCATAGCCTTCAGTGTCTCTGCTGTTTCTGCTTTGGGATCCCTCTTTGTATAGAGCTGTTCTCCCTCTCTGGATCTGGCTTATCCATGAGGGTCCCATCTCTGTTCCTCACCAGAGGAGGTGAGGATACACAAAACTGAGCTTCTTATCTTTCCTCTCTTACCTTGCTGCTGTGTTGGGCTGCTGGGATTAATCTAAAGATGCTTTTTGCCTGCTCCCATACACTTTATTATCAGTGGCGTCTGGGTGGCTTCAGGCACATGCTAAGACTATAACAAGTCTGAAAAATAAAACCATTTGTCCTAAAAATAGCTCAGAACTAACTAGCAATGGTGGGGTGGAAGGGAGACAGAAATGAAGATATTTTCATTTCACGTAAGTGTCAGATTCAAAAGCATCTGCCTTGTTCAGTGCATGTATGGTATTCATTTCCTGTCTGCAGTCGATTGGAATGCCCCCCGAGTCGTTTGAAATTGAAAATCGAGTCATGCTTCTTTAATCAGCTCTAGGAAATAGCCCCCTCCCTTACTGTTCTAGGAAAATTTATATATACATGCATAGAATTCATACTACAAAAGTCCAGGGTGGATCTTTTCTCCCCTATTAGACAGAGAAGGGTCTTCACAGTGTCTTGCCATGGTGTTCTGCCTATCTACTCACTTGCTCTTCTTCCCCATCATGTCACTGGAGGGAGGCCTTTCTCCTGTGAATCCACATCCTCTGCTTTCTTCATCTGTCTCTCAGGCAGCTCAGGGAGGTGGAGAGAGAGGGCATGATGTCCACTGCTGATGGCTTGATATGAAATCACAGCAAGCATTGCCTCTGTGTCCAGATGCCATTTATGCTAATTACTTCCAGTTGCTCCTGCATCAGCCTCCAAAGTTTTCTAAACGGAGAGGGTAAAGCCGTGCACTTGAAAGAGTGTTTCCCTGCAGGAGCTGAGGTGCATGGTCCTGAGGCAGCCGCTCGGATTTCTGCTGCTGTTTTACTGTAAACTCCTGGGTGCAGTAACCCCTTTCCAGCCAGTGTTGTGAGGCACATAGTTGGTGCACAGATATTGAAGGTAAACAAACACTGCCTTTCCTCTGCCTTCACCCTCTCACTTCTATCCAAAGGAAAGTGAGTGTTGGTGGGGAAGGCAGCTAAGGGAGAGGCACATAAATTATCTCGCAGCGATTCGATGGTGTGTGTGTGTGTTTTGAGCACCTAGACTCAAGTGATTTGCCTTTTTTCAGGCACAGAAGTAGCTTTGCCAGAAGCACAGGAAACATCATGTTTTTGGAATATAACACTTGTCTGCTTTCTTGCTTTCCCGTTATTAGCTTTTGCTTATGTGATGAGGTCATCATGTAACTTTTAGTCCACAGGGACTAAACACTTTCTAGTCTCTAAAAACATCTGCCAGTTAACACAGGCAGAGTCATAGACACTTTTGAAAGCATAGGGTGGATATTCAGTGGCATATGAGAGGGAGACACAGAGGCTGGGAGTAGCAGTTTCTTGGAAACTAACAGCTGAAGGCAACTTTGGAAATTGAAAAGACTTCAAGTAAGGTTACTCTTTTAGCTAGGGAGAGATGAAAACTTCACTTATTAAAGCTGGTTCACCTAGTGAAATCCTAGCTGTAGTGATTTAGTGGAATAAACTTGCAAAAGGACATAGTTTAAAACCCGGGAAAATAACTCGAGATGTATGTTTGTTCTCTTTCATTTACACTGACGTTGTGTGTGCTGATCTGCAATGCCTGACCAAAGGGTTGTGTACAAAAAGTATTAATATTCTGAAGTTCCTTTGCAGTTTTGATTGCAGCTTAAGGCAACTTTTCCCATTCTGTTGGAACCTAATGCGTAAATTATGATGCAGATTTCAGATGATGGGTGAGATTAAACTAGTTTAATTAAATTTAGCGAGGGTATAAGTAAATTCTATTTAAAGCTTTATTTTACTACTGATTTTATGCAAGTCTTTAATAAGGCCTAAAAAGAATTAGAACATTCAAAGAATTTGCATTTTGGCACCACAGATTATTGGCATAGAATACTTGGGCGACTCTTCAGCTGTACCTTTGCCCGTTCAGCCACTAAATCACTGTGTCCTGTGTGGAGAGCTCAGCCAGGCAGTGATTGCAGGGAAGATCTTTAGAGTCATGAAGAATAACTAAATGTTTACCAGCAGCTTAGGCAACTGAAATTATCTGTTAACTACAAGCACAACTTGGCACTGAGCATCTGTTAAAGCCCTACACAATTTAATTCTGTGTGCTTGACCATCCCCTGGATGGCTGAGTATCTGCTGAAGAACAAAGCACCAGTGTTGTATTACGTTAGAAAATTTGCTAAAGGGCCCCTGTTTTTTTCCAGCAGACATTGAGCTGTAATCACCACCAAGTTTCTATTATCAAAGTGTTTATGCAAACTGGCAGTTCTTCACCTCTAAGCTGAGCCATACTGTTTGTATTTTCCAGCTGAATGAAAACATGAAATACAAGCAAACAACAGAGCATAAAAAAAGTAGCTGTGATGTGAAGTGTGTGTCCACAACATGTAGCAAAAGGTTGCCAGATCTGAGTATAATATGGTTGGTTTTCTCCTTAAGCTCAGAGTTAAAAATACTGTCTGCCAGAACCATTCAGATGTGGACCCACTCTTTGCCAGTGGTGTGGAGGAGAGCAGGAAACTTGCTGAGCAAAACTCCCCAGCAGAATCTCAACGAAGGATGGACCAAAGCTTGACAACTGCCAGTGAATAAACTGGCTCAGTGGGGGAATAATGGTGTTAGAGCTGGTTTGGCACTCGGGGTGTATCAGTTCACAAGGTTCAACAAGGCCTTTTCCTCCACTGCGGAGGGTCCTGGCGTAGTGTTGGCCACGTGCCTCAAAAGAGCTGTCTGGGACTTCCTAGATGTGAAGGGGCCCTCAGCCCTACAGCCTGAGGATCTCTGCAGTCATAACACATGTCCTGGCTACACATTCAATCCTCAAGATTTTCTCTGTAGCCATGAGGGCTGCGCAGAGAAGTTTTTAGTGTAGAAACCCTAAAATTCAAAAGCTGTGATAATTCTGTGATAAATGTGCTCAGATGCTTTGAAATCCTGGTTCTGCTGTATATGCAGCTCCTGAGGGCTATTTCAGCATAAGGCAGACAACCAGCTGTGGTGGGCTGTGTGTGTTCTGGGGCACCCCAAGCACCCCACTGTGCCATTGGCACCCAACATCTACAGAGATCACTCCTCCAGCAGTGACTCTGGATTCATGTCTGTTGTGAACTTCTTACTTGCAGCAGGGTTTGTGACTCCATCCTGTTCTCCACAGAATCCACTCCCTCTTCAAGAGCCATGCAGCCCCCGAAGCTCATGTGTCCCAGAGCAATTCCCTGGGGGGTGACTGGATTTGGTCTATCCATGGCCACTTGGTCACATAGGCAGATGTACTGCGAGTTAGAATTGCATACACTGTCCTTTTACCAATTTTGCTGGAGAACTGGAGAATAATAGAGAACTTTATTTTAACTTTATGATTATTATTATTATTATTATTACCTACTGTTATCAGTGATTCATCTTTTCCTTGCACGATGTTTAAAGCAGATGCTCTATTTTGGACCTGCTTAATGAGAACAGTTGTGTACATACAAGCCAATGCCGTCTGTTTTAAATTATTTATTAGCAGTGATCATCTAAAATGCACTCTTTATTATTGGAACAATTAGTTTGTGCAGTTTTCTAAAGATATGTAAGGTTTTTCAATTCCCTGCTATATGTGAGTGAGGAAAATGAAAATATCTTAGTAGCAGAGTGGTTGATGTGACACCCCTCTGGTCTGACTTTCTGTCTGACTGCCTGGACTGTATGTGGCATTAATCATAGAAGAAATCTTTCTCTGTGTATCTCTGATAATGTTTCTCAGCTGTTACCCTCACTGTCTGCTTCTCTAACACTGCCCTCATACCTCCCCCTGATAGGTCCCGTGCTGCTTATACTCACCATAGATGAAAAACATAAATAAACTCCAGGAATTCGATCACCCAAGTTCGTTACAGGTCTTGGATCTGTGGAGGTGAGAGTCTCATGTAGTATCCTGGTGTGTTACTCGGCCTCCCAAGACTGGTTAATTTTAAAGTGATCATTTAGAACTAACCTGAAAACCCACGACAGCCTTCAAAATGAAAACAATCTGTTTGGGCAGGTGGGAAATGAAACCAGTCCTAATGGCTATAATGGTTTTCTGTGAAGGCCCCAGGCCTCATTTTGTCTCTGATAGCAATATAATCTTTTATAGCATCTGTGAAGTTTCCTAATAAATAAAAGTTCCATGTTGCTGGTGGTTGAAGATGCTGTACAGGTGCACCATGAAAGTGCAGTGACAGACCCTTGGTTTTCAACTCAAGACCTCTTGTCAAGATCATTTTACAAGATATTTCAAAGGAGTATACAAGAAATAAGAAAGCAATGTAGCTGCCGCCGGGATTTAGTAATAGATTCCCTTGCTGCCTGGGAGATATTAGAACATAAGTTGTATCAATTTTCCAAAATCCTCTCAACTCCATAATTAGCAGTGCTTGCAAATGTGCCCTTCCTCTGGCAAGTGGGGAGTGAATGAAGGCAAGTAATAAATATGAAGGGCAGAGAAAGAGCAACTGCTTCAGAATATTTTCTGTAGCTACAGTCATTCCTCCCTTATTCTCTGTCTTGGTTTTTTTTCCAGAACTGGAAATGGTATTAAAATAAGGAAGAGAGGAGGGAGATGGACTCCTTGCTTGCCAAAATTGCAGAGAAATTCCCTTTTCCCCTAGTTTGGTATTTTTACAAGTTCCCATTTCTGTTTAGCTTCTCTGTGGGGAAGAGAAGCAGTACATTTCCTTGCCGCTCATGTCTATGGTGACAGAGGGAGAAACATCATGGGAAGGCCAAGGAGGGAGAGTTAAACCTCCAGTATCCCACAGAACATTTTTCCTGCATGCAGGATTGTCTCTTGGGGCCTTAAACCCTGCCATAGTGCAAGTCCCACCTGGATCACCAGCACTGAAAATTATCCTCACAAAATCCCTGTGAATTGCTCTTCTTTTTGTGGTTTATAGATGGACACAAAGACATTGATATGTACTGACCTATTGCCCTCCCTTTTTCAGAGATGGATGTTGCAAGGTGTGTTATTCTGTAATGCAAACAATGTGTCAGATTCTCTCTCAAGGGTTTATTTCATTGCCTTGTCACAGAACTATGGATTATATGTTCCCGCCCTTACATACTGTCCACACTTAGAACACTCAGAAATCCTAAGCTGTTTTTTTTATTAGGAGCTTCTATAATTATCTGATCCCATGGGGTTTGCAGAACTGTAGTTTACAGCCAGTATGAGTAACCTCTTAAAATCATCTTAATGGAAAGTTTAAACATTGTGAATAATCCTTTTAAATGAAGGGGAAAAAAGTGTTTTATCTTAAAATATTTAGAGCAGATGCGCTATTTGAGTAAGAAACCAGTGTGCCTGAATTAGAAATGTCATAACTTCAAAGAAACTGAGTCAGTAGTTCTGAATGAAGTGACAGCTTTTAAAGGAAGGCAAGCAACACTGCTTTCCCAAAAGCACCAGGAATAAAATTGTGTACACTTAAAAATAAATAGTGTGAAATATAAACATGGGAGATAGCGTAAAAATAAGAAGAGAAGAATATCACACTCCCCACAAAAAAAAAATAAAAAAAAAAAATCATCTATTAGCTTTGGAACACAACCCTATTTTCTTCAGAAAGGATGCTGGCATTGGAATAAGGACAAACTTTTTCCTGCTAGATGAGTCTTGGAAGAGCCTGTGCAGAGCTAATGCAGTAGCACAGTGTAAGCATAGTCTTCCCTTCACATGCAGTTCAAGCTCAGTTTTATTTGTGGCAGCCTTTTTAATCTTTTTACCAGAAATGCACATTTCTAGTAATACTGCAGGTCAGCTTAGACATGACGCCAAGTATCTTCCTAAAAAATGGAATTGTGTTCATTTTATTAACTGGAAATAAATGTCTTTTAACTGGACAATGTCCTTTCACTCGTGGTACCATGAGCAGGTAACTGGAATGATCACACATGCTGAGGGTTTCCACTTGCTTGTGTTGCTGTAGGACACAGAGGCCCAAGGAGTTCTGTCTTGGGCTTTTCTAGTGCAAAAGGAACTGTGAGAGTGATGCCTTGGGAAGGCTGACCTGGAACAGAGACTAGACAGAGCTAAGAGAATAAAGTAGGTATTTATTTCAAAGCCTTTAAGGGTACACCTTGGGCAGGACAAGAGCCTGGCCAGGGCTACACCCGAGACGGGCCCAAAATGGTCACAAAATGGGCAACCGGTCACAAGGTCTCACACTTTTATAGATTTTGGTCCATTTGCATATTGGGTTTAATTGTCTAATTACAGCTGCAGATTATCAAGTCCCATCCTTCTTGTTTTCTCTCTTCAGCCCACCACTGTTTGTGCTTTCGGGCCTGAAAACTTGTAACAGTCATCCTTGGTCTCCAGCAGGAAAAGGATTTGTTTTGTCTACCCACTCTGTAAAAAGAGCTTACTAGCACTTAATATGAGTCTCAGAACTACACCCCTAGGCAGCGCAGAGTCTGAAAAACATGAAAGCTAAAGCTTAAGGCATCAAGAGACAGCACTGCATCTAGGCAGAGCACAGGGCACAGTTTAACCTGGGTCATTCCTGCCAGGCATTAGCCAACCCTGCTCTTGAAGTCAAGCTCCATGTCCCACTCCGTGTCAGCTCTGGGGCTTGGCAGTGGCTGCCATCAGAAATGTGAACCTCATGTGTCACTGGAGTCTCTGGGTCATGGCCACACTGGGCAGGCAGAGTGTTCCATCCTCCCTTTCCTGCAGCAGCCTTTGGGATGGAGCAGTTATCTTGTCCTCCCTGTGTTTTCCTTCCCGACGTCGAGCAGCCCCGTCTCGCTCGGCCTGTAATTAATGACAGCCCCTGCCCCAAGCAGCTTGGTAGTGGGCCCGATCAGCCTGATGTCATTGCCTCACCGTGACAACTTCCTAACTAACTCCATGTGATATTCCATCTGTTTGACACTATTAAAAACTTTTTATATAGCCCTTGTTGTTGTAGTTGCTGAGCTCCCCGCAAACATCACCGTGAGGGAGGGAAGGGCTGTTATCCCCACTGAGGCACCAGCACACTGTGACCTGTCAGGATCACACACCAAATCTTGTCTGAGAGTTAAATGTGGGTCTTCAAGGCCTCCAAAGGCCTTGGCCAGCTCTAGCTGCATGGTATGTTAATGTGGAGAATCAGGATGTTCCTGAAGGGGCAGACAGATAGGGAAAGTACGGGATTGTACGCGAGAATTCTATTAGTTTTTAATAAGATCTTACTTTGTTTTTAATAAAGGTAAGATTATGGGCATGATACCCCAGTAAAAATGGTAAAGTACCAGATTTTTTTTTTGGTTCCTAACTGAAGTGATTTAACCAGAGCGTTATTACACCCTGTAGTTAGTCAGGCATAACTGAAAAGCCATTTAATCCTCAAGCACCAAGCCTGTTAAATTCTATCTGAAAAGTGTTAAGTTAAAGTATTAGCATATGAGTAAGGATACTAAAGTTAGCTAAGTGGCCCTCAGTTTCATTTCCTAGAGCCTGCTGCTGTGTCATCTGCTTTCCGCTTTATATTGAATAACGGGTGGGCCACCAAAGGCATCTGAAAGTCCTTTCTGGTCTCCAGCAAAGGGAAGAGCTTGTTTTAGCCTTCAAGCAAAGCAGACTGTCAGGAACACACACATTTTTAGGACTGCACACATGCACTAATTCAGAATTTATATCTGTGCTGTAGATAAATGTATAAAATTACCCCCTTTGGCGCTTTCAGAGTGTTACCATTCTGGGCATGACAATACAATGTTAATTCTGCTAAATTGATTTTGCTCTTTACAAATAGAGTGCAGTGAGGAGGATAGAGGAGAACTACCTTCATTTTTACTGGAGACAATTTCACTTAGTCCGAGGTTAAATCTTCAAGTTTAGTTTATTTTAACTCAATGAATATTTTTCTGTAATGTGCATGGGTTATATTGCAACATCTCTTTAAAGTCAATTTAGAACTTCTGAGCACAAAATAAAAGAAAAGGCATTGGAGCTGTTATCTATCTGAGAGCTTAGCTAAAGGTATGCTGGGGCTTAATTTGAACCAGGGAAGCTGGATGGAGATTGCGTTTAACCAGAAATGCTGGCAAAAATATGCTTCAGTAGAGCCAGAACCACATGTGGCCATTCCATTTTAATTGTGCTTGTTTTAAAAGATAGGTCTTTAACATTTACCCTCTCCATGCTTGCTGTCGCTTTATGAACTGAAAATAAAAACTCCCCAGGCAGTCGTACTAAGACCTCAAGCTAAAATTTTTCAGCTGAGTCAAACCCAAAACCTGTGCTGAATCTGCCCCATGCTTTTTTTTTTTTTTTTTTTTTTTTCTTTTTTTTCTTTTTTTNTTTAAGCCATAAGAAGATTGGACTCCTCTGCTGTTTTTTTCCCCAAGTCCCTAGGCCATTCCTAACCCAGGGAGGCAGTGTTTTGATACTAAATGTGTCTCCTTGGTGAGGTCAAAGGCAGTGGCAGCAGTGCTACTGGTTCAGAGGCAGCCTGCTGTAATATACTACAAAACCCTAAAGTACGCTCAACAATAACAAAAGCATTAACCGCTGACCCACAGCTTGGTGAAATTCAATCCCACCATTAGGCAAACATGAAAATGAGATCCCCAGAGGAAGGAAGGTTCAGATGTTCAAGACCAGAGGAACTGGGTGAGGAACACAGAGACGAGATGGAAGTTGTTGCAGACTGAGGGGAGAGAAGGGGAGGTTGCCAGCTCAGCGGTAGGATCTTTTAATACCATAAATTTCAACATGGCCTTAGCAGTCAGTGTTTTTGCTTCACTTTGGAACAAAGCAAACTAAAATGATTTACAAGATGGATGCCTTTCAACATTTTTAGGGACATGTTTAATGTGGTACGATTTGATTTCCCAGGGGTTACTTCAAAGCCTCATGTTTCTAGGTTTGTTTTAAGTCTGATGCTTGTGTCCGTGTGTAGGTGCTCACCACAGGGCTGGAATGGTTCAGGAGCCTGGAAGAACTGTCCCCAAGTCTGACTCAGTTTTATCTTGTGTCAGCTGGTTACACATCTGTGTTTCAGTAGTGAGCCGTGGATCTGGGCTCTGTAAGGCTGCAGTCATTGGAGGGATGGGGGCACTGGCAGGACTGCACGCTCTCAGTTGTCCTTATTGGGCCTTGCTTTTCTTCCCCAGAACACACTGACTGCAGAGGACCACTCTCCTGAAGACAGTTTCACCCTGAACCCCGAGGAGCGAGGAGAATACCCCGACCTCCAGGCTGCCCACCGGCCATTTCCTAAGGAGCAATTCAGGCAGGAGAATGGGCACACATCCTTGCAAAGAGATGGACCCAGGTCTTTTCTCCTGGACCTCCCAAACTTCCCTGACCTGTCAAAAGCAGATATCAATGGGCAGAATCCCAACATTCAGGTACAAATTTATGTTAACATCTGACTTTTTTATAACTTACACAAAGTTGTTTTAGTGAGCCAAGATGACTTTCAGCCTGACTTCCATGACGTGCAGCCAGAACAATCCATCTCTACCAACTGAGAATGTCTATAGTACAATATAATGTAATATAGTATTATATATAAAATATATATAATACATATTTTTTTCTCTGTAAGTCAGTGCACATATTGCAAAATTTTTCTGAATTTCTCTTTGGATAGTGTTGATTGCATAAGTGTGGAGATCAGTGTAGACCTGTTTGTGATACTAAACCCATCTTTGTGATACTAAAACCATCTTTGTGATTGCCATTTTGGAGCATATTACCTTCACTGAAAACAGATGGGTATTTTAATTTCTGCCTTCAATTTGCTGTTGTAAAATTTGTTTGTGAACAGATTTGCTTTTTGTATGCTATTATAAAATGCAACCATCCCCAAAGGCTGACAGAGAGCAAGTCTTTCAGTTTCAGCTCAAAATGCATTTGTCTGTATGGAAGTGAGACTTAGATTTAATTTCTGCAGCAGCTGCTTGTAGTGTAAAAAAAGTTGCCTGCAAGAAACTTTGTTATATATTATTTCTCAAACTGTTCTTGGGTTTGGAACAGCCTCTTACAAGCCACTTGCATCTTGAAACTTCAAGGATCGGAAAGAGGAAAAAATGAGTGATTTGTTTTTAATTCAGAGCCTTAAAGCAAAATTGGCATTAATAAGCAGTCATTTTAACCAGAACAATAAATTCAAATGTTGTTCTGCCTAAGATGTGCTTATAAAAACAATGCACTAGTAGATCTGGTTTTCTGGTTAAATTAATTCCTGGCTTCTTATAGTTCCCCAGCCCACAAAATTACCATCCTTTTGATATGTCTAAGAAGTACGTATGTAAAGATGTAATAGATCTGCTGGTGAGAGGCCAACATGCTTAAGAGGGCTGGAGCACCTCTGGAGACAGGCTGAAAGGGCTGGAGCTGTTCAGCCTGGAGAAAAGAAGGCTCAGGGGAGACCTTAGAGCACCTTCCAGTGCTAAAGGGGCTCCAAGACAGCTGGAGAGGGACTTTTTACAAGGGCATGGAATGATAGGACAAGAGAGAATGGCTTTCAACTGGCAGAGGATAAGTTTAGTAGTTTTACGAAGCAGTTTTAGGAAGAAATTCTTTACTCTCAGGAGGGTGAGGCCCCGGCACATGTTGCCTAGAGAAGCTGTGGATGCCCCATTGCTGAAAATGTCCAAGGCCAGGCTGGATGGGGCTCTCAGCAGCCTGGTCTAGTAGGAGGTGTCCCTGCCCATGGCAGGGGAGTGGAATAGATGATCCCTTCCAACCTAAACCAGTGCATGATTCCATGACTGGGTGAGAAGGAGCTGCCTCCATGTTCCCCATAGATGAGTTGAAGCATCCCCTGGATGTGTTTAAAAAAAGACTGGATGTGGCGCTTGGTGCTGTAATCTAGTTGAGGTGTTGGAGCATGGGTTGGACTCGATGATCTTGAAGGTCTCTTCCAACCTAGAAATTCTGTGATTCTGTGATTCTGTGATTAAGAAATCTCACAGATTTGGATCAAGGGCTGGTCTAACACTTGACAGGCTGAGGGAGTAAATGTTCAACATGGGGTGATGGAACACATCTCTCATGCTAGGAGAACCATTCCAGAAAACTTTAGGAAGGGAAGGTTGGAAGCTGTAGGGGGCCCAGATTGTGGCATGAGGCAAATCGTGCAGCACCACTGTTTGAACAGTGTGTAAACCACAGAGGAGGACAGGAGGAAACAAAAACCTTCCCTGGGTGGTAACAGCATACAGTGTTTAGACACAGGGATAAAAGAGATGGAAACAGTTCCCTGGCTTGTCTTCATGGTAACTGCTTCTGCTATGACCTCTTTTTCTCCCACCTGATCTTGGAAATGTGTCAGCAACTATGTCAGCAAGTTTTGCTGGACTCTGAGAACTGGGAAGACTGGCCCTGTAAACTGGCAAGGGGCAGCATCAATCCCAGAGTTCTTGTGCAAAAGGATGAGCACTTTCAGAAACAGGCTCCCTAAGTTCTGCATTTTATTTACTCTGAATTTACTCTGCTTACTTAGGTGCGTAAATAGTGATTATACAAAGCTTCTTTAAGTTCTTGGTTGACAGTCTTACAGCTGGTCAAGCCTCATGGAGATAAAGCTCCCATTAATTCCTTACAGAGTCAGAGAAAGTTTATTTTTTTGCCTAAAGGTTGTAAAAGTTGGCCTACTCTTCTACAAAAAAATAGGATTATAGTGAACTCTTGCTTGTTAAACAGTACTGTACTGGCCTGAAGAGAAATAGTGACACTTGTTGACTTGCAAATTTCTCATCAGCTATTTGGCAGGTGAAAACAGAATTAATGCTTATTTTTCTTTTTGCACAGTGGCTCCCAGATCTGTAAGTTACAATCCTGAGAGTGTTGATTTAAAGAGTCCTCCTAGGACCAAGAGGTTGGATAGGAGAAAACAGCCTCTGTTTTAAGATAGCACAATGGCCACATTTTCTTCTCAAAGACTCAAAACCTCTTTTTCCTTCTACTGCATAGACTAAAAATAACATTTTTTAACTGGAAATTATACCTGGAGAATTAAAAATCTAAGAAAGAGGCATAAAATTCTTCCAAAAAAGCAGGTGGAAAAGATACTCCAGTAAGTTCTCTTTAGGGCCATTCCTTCTCTGGTTCCTGTGAGATGGCACTTGCTGTATCATGCCCTGGTATGTGCTCTTTCCGTGATGAACTGGTGAATATCAGAACAGCATCAGAGGAATTCAGATCACCCCAGGTACCGCCATATTTATTAGATGATAATGTAAGTACAGGAGGCTGTCTCTAGAAAACCCTCAGAAGCAACAGTCAGAGCTGCAGTAATCCAAATGAATATGACTCTTTGCATACAAGACCAGGACAACCCTTATTGGCCTTCCTGTGGTGTTCTAGCCTTGTAAAATCTCCCATCATTTAAAGTGGCATCTTATGCCTCAGCTGTACTTCCACACTGGTTGTTGAGAGTAACCACAGTAGCTGCTGTTGAGCACAGACTGTCTGCTTGGTTTGGAGTATTTTGTTTTCTTTTTTGTCATTTTAGCAATACTGCCAATGCCTGGAAGACTTCTAGGTGAGAAGGTGATTATGAAAACTGATTACACATTTTTTTGGATTTCCTTTCACAAGTGGAAAATCCCTGCTGTCTGGGTTTGCACTTGTTGGACAGACCAGCCAAGGGATGCCTATGCAGACCCTGTAATTGGTCAGGGTTGTTATTCAAAGTCAGAATTGTACTTTCCCCTGAGTAGCAGAATGCAATCACATGGGAGGTGTACAGGAACCTGTCTGTTTTCCATTTCTGATGGGTTTTTCTTGTCTGTTTCAAACAGCCTTTTACAACCTCTCCACTCTTTGCAGCCAACCCTCTGGAGCCAGATGATTCAACCTGCAACTGAACTCTTGCTCTTCTCCCTTGCCATTTCTTTTTACTACTGGTTTCCCAGGTTTGTGTACTGTAGCAGGGACAGGGAGTGTGCTGCTCTGTTGTTGCACTGCTTTGCTGCTTCCCTGGCAGTGCTTGACACCATGACAAATGAGCAGAAAAGGGAAAACTCAGAGAACCATAGAGTGGTTTGGGTTGGAGAGGACCTTCAGGATCATCTAGTGGTGATGGTCAGGGACACCTTCCACTGGATCAGGTTGTTCAGAGCTCTATCCAGCCTTATCACACCTCCAGGAACAGGGAGTTCAGAACCTCTTTGGGCACTAAGTGCATTTTGTTGATATTAATGCACCTCACTGAACTTAGACCTTGGTCAAGCTTCATGACCAATAGAGCTGAAACACAGTTGGGCGAGCTACAGTTGTAATGGATGTGTTAAACATTTTGATGAGGTGACATGTTCCAGGTGAAAACTGCACAGAAACAAGTAGGATTCCTGTTTAAAAGCATGTTGATAACCATGTCAATTGATAGGAGTGGTTTTAAACCAGAAGAAATTAATGCCTGCTTGGTCTTTGTAATTTGCCAGGAGGCCTGTGGCCATATCCACCAGTCACACCACTCCAGTGCTGCTGTGTTAGCTTTGTTACCTACTTGTTACCTATTTGCTCTCTTTGATACCTGCTGGGTTACTACCTTCTCTTAAAAACACATCCACACAAAACCACCCACTCTAGGAACATGCACAACTACAGAGAAACAAGGCTGTGTGATCTGCTTCGAAGAAAGAACTGCAGACCTCAGCTCTCCAGCTTCACCCATGGCCATTTCCCTCACCTCCACCTGCATCATAATGCCACTTTTCACACATTTTATTAGATGTACTTTTTAGCTATCACTTACATTTGCCGTTTGAAGCTGCTGGTTTCACTGCATTGGAAAGCAACACCCTCTTGGTATTGTCACAGAAGACTCAACAGGGTCTGACCAGTCCTGCCAGTCCCATCTCTAATTTAGCACAGGGAGAGCTGGAGGGCTCCAGAAGTGCTTGTTTCTTGTAAAGCCTGTAAGGTTTAATACCTTGAGGTAGTGGCAAAGCAGTTGCTGCCAGGTCCAGCACTGGAAGCACAGTGCAGGAGTCTTGTAGGAGCTGGTTTTTCCTCTGGCCAGCTGGACAGGCCTGTGTAGGCAGAGCTGAGGTCCAGGGGGCTGCGGTTCAACCACTGTCAATGCCAGAGCTGTGCAGGTTTCTTTATGTGATGCTGCAACAAGAGCTCACTGCAGAGTGCAGAATTCAGAGCTAGAACCACATTTTTATCTCTGGGGTTCAGCTGGGCTCGACAGAAGTTGCAAATTGGATTGACAACATTAAACAGAAATTTGAGGTCTCAATTCACATTGTTTTCTTTGCTCCCAACAAAGTTTAAGGGACCTTCACTTTTCAAGTCCAAAAAACTGTTCCAAGTGACCTGACACAACCAGCAGTAAATTAATGTCACCGCTGATAGCATTTTAATTAAAATTATTGATGTAAAGCCAGATTTACCATTTCAATCTCTTATACTGAACTTGTTTCTGTTCTCCTGTTATACTTACCTCATTGTTGACTTTCACGTGTCTATCTTACCAGAATGGCAAAGTTCTGTATTGAAAATTTGCATTGATTGCATGAAAGAAACTGGATAGAAATGTTGTAGGATCTGCTGCTTGCACAATATTGCAAACATAATCCTTCCTGAAACATAATCTTCCAGTCACTTAGGGCAATGTTTACACCCGTAAAGTGAATTCAGAAACATTGTCTCAGTAAACAGGACGAAGAACACAGAACTTTTTGTGCACTCCAGCAGGCTGGGATAATATTTATCTTCTGTATATTTTTGGCCAGGAGGAAATTGTATGTTGGTGTCTGGAGACATCTGTGCGTGATACACTTGTTTCATTAGAAATTGACTGCAAATCTGTTGTTTTAATGTGCCTACGCCAATTGCTTTTAACAGTTTTCAGAGGAATGTCCTTATTCCTAGCTCGTACAACCATCAAAGAAGTGGCTTTATTTTAGGTTTGGATACTTCTGGGGATGATTGTGGATTTATACGAGAACTGTGTTACCACAGACATTTTGGGAAGCTTGAGAAAAAAAAGAATCTTTACAGTTTTGATAATTGCTGGAAGAAGAAATCAGCCTCTAAAATGGTCTCCAAGATAGAATTGCTAAACCAGATCTATTTTTTAATTTTTAAGAGAACATGTTTTTGTTGGAATACGTATACAGCATGAAAGATTTACCAGAGCTTCTCTAAACGCCTGGTTTTTATTATTCTAGTTCTTGATCTTTATTCTCTAGTTCTTGATTTCTTTATTCCTTTTTATAAACAGCCCTCAATACAGAAACTGATCAAACAAGTTACATGTTTCAGTGCCATGTACAAGTGTGTGTGTAAGTGCAGTCACAGACTAGCACTGTAAGTCTATCTGTAAGTACTGGGAAGAACCCAGTGAAAGCTCATTTTTCAAAATTTTTAGACTGGGATAAGGGAGCAATTGCTCACCTGAAACAGCAGCCTCTTCTCACAATTCTGCCCTAACTTTTGGGTCACAGAGTGGAGGAGGGATTAGTAGGATTATGCACTGATTTCCTCCATGCCTCTGGAGGGTCCATTAAGCCAAGTCCCTGAGAACACCAGAGTTGATTGAAGCTGGCTTCTAATTTCCAAGAGTGGCCGTTCAGACAATCCCAGGATTCTTTATAGAATTTCTTTCACTGTATGATTTTTATGCCACAGTAAACACCTTGGTAATCAAAGTGTAAAGCAGTGAAGAGGGGAACATAGGTATGTGTCAGGCTACCACACTGGATTTTGCTTCTGCTGCTTTTGGTTTTTAAATTGGCTGTGTGTTGGAAAACTCATTTTAGAGGTCTTTCTAATAAGCTTCCTCAGAGGTAAAACCAGACTGAAGTGGTTGATTGCATGGATGCGTCTTGGAAGTAAGTTAGTGGCAGTGCTGCTGAAGGTCTGATGGGGTCTGAGGACACTGGAAACGTGTGTGTTCCACCTGCCTTTCCTCACCAGTGTGGCACCAAGCTCAGCAGACATTTCTCTGTCCCTGCAAACCCTCTTTTCCTTAAGCTGACTTGGCATCATCAATCATTACTTAAAATCAAGTTCCTGTAGTTCTTCAAATTGTCCCTGGCTGAAATAATGCCAGTTCATGCTGATTGACTTTCACACAGCTACAGATCATCAAAGCAAATGGAGCAATTCTCTTTCTTCTTTTTTTTTTTTTTAATCAGAGGGTTTGTTTTTTTTCACTTTGCTGAGTCATTGCTGAGAGAGTTAGTGTGGTCCTAAAAATACTTGCTGCTAAAGTACTAGAACTGTACTGATTTCCAGGTGGGGAGTACTAAAGCCCCACCACTGGCAGCGTTTGCTGCTCAGTAAGGCGATTTCCTTTCATTTATTGTGAAAACTCTGTTTTGCTTGGATAGAGGGAACAGTTTTGAATCCCTGAACTGACTCTGATGCTTTCAAGCTTATGAAATCCATTTCAATTTTTGGTCTGTAGAAACTGAGGTTTAATGAAGTAATCATTCCAATTCCATATTTAGGCTGGGAGTGGAATACCCTTGTGTAAAGATGCTATTAGGCTGACAACTGCATTTTCCCTAGCTCTTGCTCTTTTTCCCAGTGGAGCTTCATAGTAGCCTGCAAGTTTTTTCATTTCAATGGCCTGGTGTATGGTAAAATGCAAAGCATGAAATAAGTTCAAAATCTGTCTCCAAAGAAAGGATGTGTGGGCATTGTTTGTGTTTGCAGCTCTGAAGATACCACAGTTCTGCTTTGCTTCCTATGTCACACTCTGTGGATCACAGGTAGCTGTGACCTTTTCTGTCTTTTTCTTGTGTGTGTCTTATGATTTTACTAATAACACTTGCATAAAACTAGTCTTTTATGCACAATGCACATCCAGAGAGCTGTGTAAATGACTTTTAGCATAATAGTACATTATTTCTGTTTTATACAACCTGATTTTCGTTGTGTACCATCTTGAAAGGCTGGGAATGCCTCCGTACCTATTAAACATCATAGATCTATCTGACAGTCACTTCTGGTTGTTTAGCCAGTCTGGTGTAATCACTGAACCACTTTAGCATGAAACATCAGAGCATTTTATGATCTGTCTGTGGCCAGGCAATGCCAGCATGACTCACAGAGCCAAGGTTTCTGATGGCCAGTCTCTGCTTCTACCTAAATAGCCACCTATATGTACACACAGTATTTATCCAAGAGCTTTACAATTACACATGGTTCAGCACAGAAAGCAATAATCAAGGGTTGCTCCTATGGTTGCAGAATGGTATTGACATTTGTGATGTCTGTGAGGGAATTGGGCAGCAAACTTTGTATTTTGGTTCTGGGCTTCTGTTAGAAACCATAAACAGGTTGACCATAACAGGTCATTATACTCTTCCAGCATGACAAAAGGACCTACTTTAGAGGGCTTTGCAGCAAGTGGCTTACTCAGCAATGGTCAGAGGAGCTGCTGGCTCCCACCACTGCCACAAAGTGTGGTTTCATGCAGCAGTAACAGCTGGGCTGCTGCCAGAGGGGCAAGACAGATGCAAACCCAGAGATACCTGGGCTCTGCATCTTGACCTTCATACACATGGCCTTGCTTGTCTTGAGTCAGCCCAAGTCCTTAGAACAGGCTCTGAACACTGGTGTGCTTCATACTTGCCTCAAATTCAGCCTCAGGATAGAGTACAGGTTTGGTTTTCTTTTTCCTGGTCATATATGTTGGGCTCCAAACACATTTTCCCGTAAGGCAGAAAATTCTGCTGCAAAGATTTTAGGCACAGCATGGGTTATTATTTTGTGCAGTATTTTTCCTAGCCTTGGGTCCAAGGTCTGATTCAGCAGAGATAGCAGAAGGAATCACTCAGCCTCTGCATGTCTCTGGGCACAGTAATTCACGTGTGGGTTTACAACATGCAAACCCTGTGGCATCGCACAGCCCCTTTGCCAGGCAGCACCTTGCCTTTGCTGCATGGGAAGTTTCCCACTGCCAAGGAGGAGGCACTGACAGTCAGACTGGTCTGTTTTGAACCCCACAGGTTACCATTGAAGTGGTGGATGGCCCCGAGACAGAGACAGACAAGGACATGCAGAAGGAGAGCAGCAAGCCCAGCTGGCCAGCCCCATCTCCCAGCTGGAGGAACTGGTGGCAGAGATCCTCTACCTTGACTCGCATGAGCAGCGGGGACCAGGACTACAAGTATGACAGCACCACTGAGGACAGCAACTTCCTAAACCCTCTGGGTGGGTGGGATGGCCATGCACCCAGTCACCGGACATTCGAGCCCAAGGAGCAGCCAGAGTACGGTAGGTTTGGGTTCCAGGCCTCGTGTGGGCACCTCAGGATTGTGAAAACAAGCCTGGGGGAAATGAGGATGGTGAGGCATCGCTGAGAGCAGGCCAAGCAAAACAGGGTTTTTCAACATGTGGCTTCTGTTCATCAGCTTTCAAATACAAATCTGTGCAGATGCACAAGCTGTACTGTGGGAGCTGCATTCCACTAGTAAGTCTATAATCTTGAAAATCATACCAGTTATCCCAGAAGAGGGCCTTTTTTTAGTCCGACATATGCTTTTTTTGAAAGTAGAGGAAACAAGGTTTCGTATTTATTTTTAGAGTGAGGGTAAGTACAAATTTAGAATCGTGCAGTGGTTTGGGAACCAGAATATAACTGTTGGATAAATAAACAAGATCTGAAACGTGGTAGTATTTGGTGGATACACAAATAAGATGAGTTATGTTGGTGCATGTGTGGGGAGTGGCATGTGCAGCAGGAACATTGTGTATTTGCGTGTGTAATATTCTTCCAGATGTGTCACGGGGAAAACAATTGTTTTCAGCTTGTTGTATGAAACAGTTGCAGAAACTAGAAACAGAGAGGAGCTACAGCTATTCCCTGCCCTGACAGGCTGCAGCTATCCACATGGGAATGACCCAAAGGAGGTGAGCTAAACTGTGCTCACAGGATGCTCAGAGTCCCTTGAATTTAACTTGAATTTAGGTTAATTTGAATACAGACAACTTTTAGTCAGAACAAGGTGTCAAAGCCACGGTACTTTTACCCTGGTGTTTCTGTTGTTATTCCCCAGATGCTGCAGAGTGCCTGAGTAAAACAAACTTATTTTTCCCATGATTTGGCTAACTTGAAGTACTAGAGTCTTAAAAATCAAGAGAGAGTTTTTATGGAATGGTGTGTTTAAACAAATACATATGTATTAAATTTTGTGGCCAGAGGATTAAAGTCTATCCCTTCTTTTTGCACCTACATTTATTTGTGGGCAGGGTTCATTGCCAAGAATTCATATCTTAGGTAGTTATTCATTTAAGTTAAATAAAATTGCTTTCACAAATAATTTTGATAGTAAACATAGTAAGAATTACAAATATGAAAATAGGAAGAACAGGTTGAGCTGCAGCTGAAAATCTAACATGGTATATTCAGTAGTGTGCTTCATAGTGCAGTGTAAACACTAAGTAGGTTGGACTGAAAATTATCCTAGAACTCCCTGCTGTACACCAGAGCATCCAACTAACTGGAAACAACTCCTGGCCTTCTGTCTAACCTAAAATGCTGGCCTTTTCCAGGAGGATGTAGCAGCAGATCCTGCCCATGAGGGGTGAGATGTCCTGCCCTGCTCCTCGCCAACCACGTGGAGATAAAAGAGTTGGAAAAGGGCTGGGAAGAAGAGCAGGGCCAGGCATATAGGGTAGATCACATTTTCCTGAGACATCTGATGCTTTTTTGGACTGTTGTGGTGCCTGCCTGTGGGCAAATCCCAGAACCAGAGGTCTTGCACACTGACATTAGCCATGTTCACATCCCAGAACCACGGGATTTGCACACTGACATTAGCCATGTTCACACCCACATCCCACCACGGCACCTGATTCCAGCGTGGTGGCTTCCCCATCATCAGCTGTGTCAGAAAAGGAGGAGAAACACAAAAGGTCCTTGCCTTCTGTGAGGAACTCACATCTAGGCAGCTTGCTCCCAGTGAGATATATAACCTTCCCATACTCCTGGTAGTAAATGTTTAATAGCACCCCACAGAGTTGTCGTCAGTCATTACATATGGTACAAATCAAGTTACGTGTTCTACTAAGCAGCTCAGGAAGCCCACAGACAGCATGGCCCAGGGGGAGCAGGAATTGTGTGTAGCACAGCAGCCAGGGAAGGCAGGGATCCTCCCTGTCTCACCTAGAGCTATAGAGCAGGGCTGCCTCACAGCCACTAAACCAGATTTTGCCTTGCTACCAGTGGTGGTGTAACCCAAAGGAGCTGCAGCTGCGAGTTATCATCACAGGGTCAGTAAAATATATCCCGTAGGTTGCAGAGAAAACCATCGAGCCAAATATTCCCTCAGCTGGGGCGGGGGGACAGTGGGAAGGCAAGAAAGCTGGGATGGGTTCATGGGCTTGGTTTGGTGGCCTCCACATGGTGGTATGTGCAGCAGTTTCCACAGCATACAAAGGAGGTTGGTTCTGAGGAGTTTAGGTACTCACTGCGGCATCAGCCTCTGTGGTGCAGACCTGGTGTCCAGTGCCTTTGGCTGTCTACCAGAAGAGAATGAAATCATGTTTCTTTTTCAGAAGGTTCCTTCCAGCAAATAGCCAGATTTGATGTTATTGAATCATTCACATGAAATACTAAAAATCACGTGTTGTTCTTGGTGCAAGAGGAGCATGCAATTCCCTGTTCTCATAGCAGTATTCCTGAAATATCTGTTCCCTGTTCAAGGGACTGAAAAACAAAATTGTGATTTTCACTCATGACCCTTTAGCTTCCCATAGCCCCAACAACATGCATCTTGCCCAAAAATTGAGTATTGTTCTGCTATTGTTGTGTGTTTTGAAAAGATGAAAAAGGAAACTCAATTTATCCTTTGCCTGGTTAGTCTGTGGTCCACAAACACACTCCTGTATGCAGGGAAATGACGTGACTAGATGTGTACTGTTAGTTCATGACCCAGCTTTGCAGCTGAGGATCCTCAGCTGCCAAAAGGTCAAAAGAGAAAGGAAATATTTTTTCAAATAATGTTGCATGCATTTCCCTGAGGAGCACCAAGTGTGAAAACCATTTAAACAGCAGGCTTGCGCCTGGCACTGGGCCCAAGCTTCAGGTAGAGACATCTGGATCCCATTCTTGTTTTGCCTTCTTAATAAAAAACACCACACAGTAGTTTTTGGGTAGCAGGAGTTTTCGTTTCCTCCTGTCCTTCCTCACGTTTGTCCCCACACAGATTACATCGACGGTGAGGGCGACTGGAGCCCGTGGTCCCTGTGCAGTGTCACCTGCGGCAGCGGCAGCCAGAAGCGCACACGGGCCTGTGGATACGCCTGCACCGCCACCGAGTCCCGGACCTGCGACAGGCCCAACTGCCCAGGTGGGAACCTGCCCTGCATTAGGGAAAATCTGGGAGGAAACCTCCCAGTGGGATTCCTCTGGGAATCTTTCCTCTGGACAGCAAACCCAAACGGCCCCTCCTCCCCAGCAGGTGCAGGAAAAGAACTTCCTCGGAAAAAAGTGGGAAAAACTGTTTATTTAAACAAACAAAATGCCCACAAGCATAAGGAATGAACAATATGAAACAACAAAACCTCTCGCCGCTCTAAAGAGAGATGGCAAAACTGAGGAAGTCCTTGCCCTGGGTGTAGCTTGGCTCACTCTGTCTCCCACCAGTCCCAGTCCCTCCAGAGGTCCAGGCCCTGGTGGGCCACAGGTGTCAGCCCTCAGTCCTCCTCTGGCTTTTTCAGTCCAGAACATATTTAAACAGTTCAAGAAAAAGGGAAAAAAAAACCAGTCCTGGAAGCTTCTTTGCCTCAGCTAGCTAGACTAACAAAAGGAAAGAAAAACCTCTCTCTGGCCACTGTCCGTGTATCCCATGAACACACAC
>VXBB01019851.1:153216-176233 GCA_013399915.1 Illadopsis cleaveri
AAACTCTTTTGTTTGAACCAGTCTTGAAGGCACATTACTCAACATACAGCACACACAGAACAGGCAAGTGGGGATACAAGCATCATCAAGTCACCCTGGGACAGAACCCTGGGTGGGAGCTGCTGCCAGGGGGAGCGGGGAGAGGTGGGCCAGGGCAGGGAGAGCCGTCCTCCTGCACACAGAACCCAGGGCAAGGTGCTCCAAGGCAAGGTGAGGGCTCCTGCGGGAAGACACTGATTTTCAACGCCGTTTATTCGTAGCACCATCCCCTGGGACTTCAGAGACAAGTACAGGCTTTCTTTAGGTCATGGCACTCGTTTTTGTGCACAGGTATTTTGTGTTCCAAAGGGTGTAATCTACTCCCTTGAAAAAATTTGGAGCTGTTTGAGAATTTCAAACCAGCTGTGCTGTTACCTCAGTGAGCCCCTGTTTTGCTGTGCAGTGAATGGCATTGCCTGCATAGTGAACAGGGATGAAGGAATGTACAGGTTTGGCTTGAATATATCCAGAAAATATGGCCAAGAAGCCTTGCCTTAGCTCCTATCCATTCACAGGACTTGACATTTGAAGTGTCCTTACCATCACACAGTCTTCACTTTGGCAAAATCAGGGCTGAGCATTCAAGCCTACATCTTGAAAATTTGAAGCTGCTATGGAAAACTGTTCTTTAAATGTTGCTGTGTGCTTGAATTTAGACCAATTTGTCATGCAGTAGCTGCCACAATGCAGGGGATAGGTGCAAGTTCATTACTTCCCAAGATCAGAGAGAAGTAAAAACACAAATCGTGGTGGTATGCATTACTCTCAGTTTACTTAATGACTCAGAAAGGCAGGAATTCTTAAACTGGAGGTCAGGCTTTTTTTAATGGGAAGTGAAATGTCAGCAGTGCTGGAGAGGAGACTTAGAAGTCTTGGTGAGAGAGTTGGAGAGAAGCTTCTCACTCACAGATAGATTTGTGTTTCCATTGCAAAGCAACAACTGTGAGGCAGTTCAGGGTAAAAATATTTCTACATGCTCTCATGCATCCTAAAACCTCAATAATAAGGAGTTAATTCCAGAAGAAAGCAGCTAATCCCCAGTTATATTCTCTAGTATTTATTACCAGCTAGCACCAAAAAGTGGCAAACTTGAAAGAATATATTATGTCATACAACAGACCTCCAACGATCAGCAAGCAAAATATATTCACTCTTTGAGGCTGTGCTGACATTTTTGAAATTACAAGGTCAAAGCTCAGCTTCTGCTGTTTATAATTCCAGCAGTGAATTACTGCCTTGTAATGGGTTCTTGGGTATCTATTATTCTACATCTAGCACTGGAGTTGAGGCAAAACCCTATGATAATTTTATTGAAAATTGGCCTGACGCTGTTTTGAAGCTTTGCAAGCCACTATTATGCCCCAGTCCAGGAGACTGGGAGAAAGTTCATTGGCAAGAAGATGGATGGTGAATAGACTTCATTATTAACCATATAGTTATCACATATTAAAGATCCTTCTGCTCTCTTTAGAGGTCTTTAATTCAATGGAGAGGAAAGGAAAAAAAAAACCTAAAACCTATTTGTGTTAAGCCTGCATGGGATAGAAACATTAGGTGGGTCATTAGGCTGAACCAAAGCAGAAACAAAAGGATGTTTACTTCAGCAAGATCATTTTTCTGGCAATCTCTGTGTCTCTCTACTGAGAGCAAACAATTAACTGGAGGCTGCTGGTAAATCCTGATATGTTGAGATCCTGGTGTCTTATTTGAGAGCTATAAGTGGTGGGGATGAAATTTCTTGAAGAGGTTGGTTATCTCTTGCCTACTCACACTTTTTAACTCCTTGGTACTGGGAGAGACCAACAAGCACCAGTCTTCTTGTAAGGTCATCATTCTTCCTTGAGAAATGGTGCCCACAATCAGAGATCTGTCTTTAGGCCTGTCACTCTGTCTTCCCTTATTAACAGCACAGATTCCTTGGTCATGATGAATGACCATCATTCCATTTCAAAAGAACAGTCCAGCAGCAAGTTCAGAATGCTTCCCTGCCAAAACAAAGCACCTTGCAGAGCCTGGGAAAGGGGGGGGGTGGCAGGGGGGCAGCTGGTTCCATTGTGTTTTAATGGGAAAACAGCAGCACCACTAACACGTGTTTGTCGTAGGGATTGAAGATACCTTCCGGACAGCTGCCACAGAAGTGAGTTTACTTGCAGGGAGTGAAGACTTCAACGCCACCAAACTGTTTGAAGTTGGTAAGCAGCCTAGTCAATCCTTCAGTGACAGATAATAGACTTCCACAGGATTTTCTCAAGTCCTGTGGGATCAAGATACTGAGTTTTAGCCTTAAAAATGCCAATAATAACAACCATTTATTATCTTGATTGTGTTTGTGATCTGAAATTTTGCTTTGGTCATAATATCTTTCTTCGAGTCCTGTGCTTGTTTCATCATAAAAGGGTTATTTGTTGTCCTAATTCAGAAAAGAGCTATAAGACTCCACGTTAATGGAGGGAAAAAAATCAAACACTCTTGATTATTTTGCTGAAATAGCCTCGAATGGAAGACCCTATAAAAGCATTTTAAATACAGCTGTCACATTAAAAAAAAAAAAATAAAAGGGCAATGACTTTTATGAGCATGAATTGCTTTTATAGCTCTGTGTGCTGCAGTGGGGGCAGCCAAAGCAGTTTTATAGGGCATGGTTTGATTCTGAACTTTCTAAAACTCAATCCAACATCTGCAATGTTCTGATTTCATCCCTTCAGTGGAACCATAGTGTGGCCACTCAGAGACACTGGATGCTGGATTAATTGAATAAATGGTGTAACCCAGCACCTCCCTCCTATGGTGGCAGAGCACAGTAGTTAATGACAGCCAGGATGAGACTCCTTAAGGAGATAGAAAAACAGGACACTGATCACTAAGTAAATATTTTGCAAGAATGTGTGCTGTAAGAGTTTTAGGTCCCAGTTAGTTACTCTCCTGCAGAGTCCTCTCAACTAAGTGTGGAGAAAGATATGCAGAGGGGTTTTGACAGCCCATAGGATGATATAGACACCTTAAATAATGTTTTAGGTAGGAGATGTTTACCTGGATTCTCCCAAGAGTCTTGCAAAATAATAAAGTGCTGGTATTAAATATGCTACTGGTCTACAAATCTCTTTAATCCCAGCTATACATCATGGCTCTGGTGCCATAAACTCCTGCTGATGTACAGCCACTCTGATGTTATGTCACATAGGCCCTTTTAGAACCTGAATCACTTTTGCCTGCATTTGCCAGCTGAGATGTCAGTCTCCATGTTTGAACCACAGATGCTTGAAATACCCCTTTGGAAAGTGGATATCAAATAGAAAAAAAAGTATTTATTTTTTAAAAGAAAGACTGAATTAGGGCGTAAAATGAACTTCAGAAAGAGTAATCCAGGCCTTGCTTGCCATATTGGAATCTGTAGAATCATGTGAAACTTAATCCTTCAACATCTGACTGCCATTTTTCCTGTTGAGTGTGTTCTGACTAAGGGTTCCAGCTGGAGACTGGCACCAAATCACTGTGATTTCTATTTTTCTGTTGCTTGTCAACCCATGGTAGTGTCTCTCGTGCCACATGGGGATATCAGTAGCCTAATTAGAATTTGCCAGATAGAAGAAACATTACAGTATTTCCTACTGGCCTGGTTCTGCACTGTAACTCAGACTGGCACTGCCTGAGGCACTGAAGTCAGTCACAAGTGATTTCTTTATCTGACAAGACAGCAGAGTGGGCAGGGCAGCAAGCTGTGACTGCCCTTTCTTTCTGCAGCAGAGCACTCGTGCTGAACAGCTACACTTCACTCATTTGTTATCACTGATCACACCAACTGGGATGCTGCTTAATGTATCTTAAGTTTCCATTTCCTGCCCTGAAACAGATACCGATAGCTGTGAGAGATGGATGAGCTGCAAGAGCGAGTTCCTGAAGAAATACATGCACAAGGTGGTCAACGACCTTCCCAGCTGCCCGTGCTCCTACCCCAGAGAAGTTGCCTACAGCACTGCTGAAATCTACGACCGACTGAAGAGGAAAAGCTTCCGCTGGAAGGATGCAAGCGGCCCGAAGGAAAAGCTGGAGATCTACAAGCCCACGGCGCGGTACTGCATCCGCTCCATGCTGTCCTTGGAGAGCACCACGCTTGCAGCACAGCACTGCTGCTACGATGACAACATGCAGCTGATCACCAGGGGCAAAGGGGCCGGGACACCCAACCTAATCAGCATCGAATTCTCAGCAGAGCTCCACTACAAAGTGGACATCCTGCCCTGGATCATATGCAAAGGTGACTGGAGCCGATACAATGAGGCCCGGCCTCCCAACAACGGGCAGAAGTGCACAGAAAACCCGTCAGACGAAGACTACTACAAGCAGTTTCAAGAAGCAAGGGAATACTGAGGAGATTTTTCCTTTTCTTCAGATGCAAAATAGCATTCGTTTCCTGAATGCCAAAGAACTGGTGATGGCTGCTGCATCAGCTCCTCAACAGGGGTTGATCAGTTCCTTTCTAATGAATGTATATAGCTGTAATATAATACATAAGTATTTTTCACAGTGTGTGTAATTTATAAACACGTATCTCTGTCTCACACACACCTATTTTTGCATACAGACGTACATAAGTCTTGTCCTGATAGGATTTTATACTGCAATAACGTTCATGTAATAATGTGCATTTCATTTTATTTCCCATCTGTAACATAATGAAGGGAGTGGGGGGTAGCTGCCATCACCATCAGGCCCCAAGGCCCCAGCTGAGGAGGCACATATTTAAAAGTTGTTATAAACAATAGGATTGAAGAATGTACTCTTCCATATGGGAATGGTTTACAAGATTAATGCACCTACAGCATCAGTTTTCTCCATAATTGGTTTCATGACTAGTCATATCTAAGGAGGGAAGAGGTTTTTTTGGAAGGGCGATAGTCAAAAGTGAATATAGAAAATCCCTAGCAATTTTTCTCTTGGAATTCTTCCTGTTACCTTTTAGCTCAGGTCTTTGCAGTCCACCTGAGGTAGGCTTGCAGGAAGATGTAACTGTGGTTTTCCTATGGGCCAGAAAATGTCCTAGTGCAGTGGTTCTGCAGGAGTTACAAACAGCCCCCTCCTGGAGACATCTCTGATATGAAGCTGCAGCTGTTGGGGCTTGCATCTCCAGAGCAGCTACCTGTGAACTGAGCATGCTGCAGGTCTTTGGAGGAGTGAGGGCAGAGAAGGAATCCATGCCAAAGGACCAAAAAGATCACAGTTCCTTCCCAGTTTTTATTATGAAGAATGTTTGGATCTGCTTGTTTCTTTCTTTTAAGAAAAGGAAGATGTTTAATATTTTAGAGAACAGTAAAAGTGGAATCCACAAGTTCCCTGGGATAAAAGATGCAACCAGCCCTTTTCCCCCATTTTTCTCATGCTGAGTGCACAGTGTCCTACAGGAGTAGCTATTCTTTAAGGGAAGCTTTCTGGGAGGAGCTACTGGGTGTCTTAAAATGTCTTAATTTTTTAAAAAAGCTAGCATTATTTTTGTAAAGTATTTATTGAATTGTAACAATGACTCACATGTGGGATGTATGTCTAACGTGAAAGGCTTCTGTAGATGGAACTTGATTTCCAAGAACACGACTGTTGTTAGGCAAAGGTTTTATTTCCAAATTTTTATAAAGTGCAAGTTTACATACATAATCCTGTCATAAAGCAGCTCATATCTGCATCCTGATGAAAGATACTAGTTACACCCTGGGTAAATAAATACTTACAGTTCCATCCTGTGAAAGACTGCCTTGCTGCAAGTTCATTTGGAAAACTAAGGCTAAATGTCACTAGAGAAATGCCTATTTTGGGTTTATGTGGTCTGACACACACATGTGGAACCTCACACAGTGGTGAAGCCAACCAGCATCGCGGTCAGTCTGAGCTCAAAGATTCAAGACAGACACAAAAGGCAAATCCCTCTGCTATATACAGACACACATAGATGATATTTAAGGTCCCTTCCAACCGAAACCCTGCTGTGGCATCCTGTAAATCCTTTCCATGTCTCTGTTGGCCTCTTGGGTCCGGTTGGTTGTGAGCTCATGGATGGATGTGCGTGGTGCTCCTGGCGTTAACACGGGCACAACAACCCCTGGACAGGGCCAGGTTTGTGTTGGTCTGTCCAGGTGGTCCAAACCAGGGGTTCAAAGGCAGCTTGGGCTGTGCACACCCAGTCTGACCCGTGCTGCAGAGCCCCAGCAGTGTGCTGGGTCTCCAAAAACATCAGGTCTCCAAAAACACAGCGGTCCGGGCAAAGCCACCACACATCTGCGCCAGTGACTGCTCTGCTGAGGTAACCTCGCCAGCTGGAAAACTTGGCCAAGTCATAGGAGCATCTCAGATCCAGGCTTGAGTTGGTGGGGAAGACGTGGTGTGTTCTAGCACAAGCTGGTAGTAACAAAACATGGTTAGTTGAGCAAGAGGGTAAACATGGGGATCACCCCTTATTTTTTTATAGAAACCAGATTTTGTAAATTCTTGCAAGGTCATATGAAGGCGCCACTAGCTTGTGAAGCCAGTTAAATTGACAGCAGATGGATGAAAGGCACAAGGAACTCCAGGATCACTTCACAGGGAAGACAGGTATTTTCAGGGAGAAAGCTCTGTTTCTTACTTAACAATGTGGGGGGAACAAGATTCTCAGGTTTCTCTGGGAGAGAGATGAGAGGGCCGTTGGTCACAATTCTTGAAATATAAAACACATCCCTGCCCTTTGTGGATTAGTAAATTATGGTGCTATTGAGAAATGCTACTACACTTTTAATACAGAACATAGCACATAAAGTGTCGGGGAAGAGGAAAAATTATTCTAATAAATGAAATGACGCACAAAGTTTCAAGTCTTACCACTCGTAATTCGCCAAGACTGGAGACTCTGAGGGAGCCAAATAACTTCTGATAGGACCTACTAGGTGTTTCATAGGATGAGTCCTGGAGGGCAGATCGAGATATCTGTTCCTCTAAGTAACAGTCTTTATTAAAAGCAAGGTCGGTCCTACTTCATAGTAAATTGTCATCCATTCAGAGCCAGGCTGCTTATTTTATTTTCTATTTTCTTTATCTCCTTTCCAATGACCAAAATTGTACGTGAAATGACTTTGTGTAGTAGACTTCAGCAAGGTGCTGGAGTTTACCGTGGCCAAATTTGGCCCTGTCTTTTAAGTATGGAACTCCTCATATTAGAACAAGACCCAAGAAAGGCTTTGTGGCTCACATTCCCAGGCACAGGTTGGTAGTTAGGAGAAGCTGTTGGCGTGTTTCTTACATTACCACAGAACAGGCATATTGGAACACTCAGCCAAAGATATGGGGTAGGGGCAGGTTGAAGCAAGAATAACTATACAGGGAAACTGAAATAGGGAACCAGTCAAGTCATCCAACTTATTTTTAACCCCCGATCAATCAGCAGATACAAATTGCAGCGTGGCTTCTGAGTCAAGTTGGTGGGAATGCATTAAGCTGGCACAGCTGCTGTGAAAGATGTGTGGAGCAGCGCCCCGAGGCAGCCATAAATGGGTTGAATCGTACCTTTGATGGTTAAAAGGATGAGCGGGCCTGGCTTCACATTGCCCGGACAGCTGCTGAGCAGCAAAATTCCACTAATATAACCCACAGTGATGCATATGGGTTATAGGACAATATAGGGAAAACCAGAACCATACACACATCCACGAATCCCCACAGCCCTGCATTAGTTACCAGCTGCTTTTCCCCCCTCCCGCTGTGCAGGCTGGTTAGCACTGTCAACACAAGGCATTCTTTGGAAAAATGCTGGTGAGGAGCTGTTCCAGACACAGCCATCACGGTGAGGTCGTGGGGCTGGTTGCAATGAGTTGGTGATGCACCTGACACTTAGATCTGAGTGGGGCCAGGCCAGCTGAATGCAGGAAAGGGGGAAATTTACTTTTTCTAGAATCTCCCCTGTCTGAATGGTGGGGCCTTAATGCTATGGTGTCTTACTTGTGGTGTCTCCCTGGTTGGTGGTGGGAAGGCAGTGAGGGAGAGCTGAGTGGTTGCCCAGGGAACTGCCTCTTCTGAGGGGTCACCAGTGTTCCCCCAGGCCTTCCCTTTCTCCCCTTCCTTCGTTCTCCATCAGGACACCCCTGGAACCACCCAGGAGCCAACATGGTTCACAGCAGCTTGGCTTTGGCTTACGCTCAGCAGCAGTCACACACTCATCCATCCCTGGAGAAAGTCATGTTCAGGTTGGACAGACTACACAGAAACCTGGCACGTGCCTTTCCTAGCAAGGGCAGGGAGCCTGGTCATCCCCCACCCAGGCACAGCTACTCTGCAGCTCCACTGTCACCCACAGGACCATGCAGCACCACACAAGGGGCAGTGGCATGGCCAGGCTCCTTCTCACCCAGAGGAGAAAACCTGCAAAACAGATACGGACAAACTCGGATTTCTTCACGTTCACTGCATCCACCTGCACACCGAACCCAGCATGCTGAGGAGAGAAAGCATCAGCAGGAAGACCAGCAAAATAAAGATGACACTTTTCCCAGCAAACTGGAGTGAGTGTGTGTTGCCTCCTGGCTCCATGGCATTTCTGTGCCAGCTGAAGAGAGCATGTGTTTTTCTATCACCAATTCCCCGCTTCTTTCCCTTTGTAACTTTTAATGGAAAAATGTGTGGGCAGTTTCCATTATGCCTGTGCTGTTTCAGACAAATTAAGGGGTTGGCTAAGAAATGGCTGGTTTCATATTTCATACAGAAAACACACACATGCATATATTTATATGTCTATGTAAATTAATTTAGGATATCCTCTAGTCATGTGCTGTACAGTGGTGCCTGCAGGAAGGGTCCCATGGCAGAGCACTTCCTTGCCTCCTGCACAGGGCATGAGGCTATTTTTGCACTTGCACAGTGGGGAGAAGGGCCAGGAGGCTAAAATGGCAGCAGTCATTCTTCAGCTCTGCCTCTTACTTTATGAGTGGCAGGTTTATTCATTTTTCCTTTTCAGCTGCACTGCTAAAGCCACAGACGTCTTTTATGACTGTGCTAATTTTCTATCAGTTCAGGGAGTTATAAAGTTTTTCCTTATTTATTCTCTATCACAAGAAGGATCTGGTAGTGGGGGGGGAGGGATTTTTAAACATACAGAGAAACTTTTCATTCGGTACATTGCACAATTTATTAGGGATTCAGAATGTTATGTGCTGGAAGTGATAGCAATATTGCACAGGTCAAAGTGGCCAAACCTAACACAGCTAAGTGTGGGTGGCTCTAGCTTTCAGAGGAGTGCTTAGATAATATTTCCTTTTTAAAACTGGGCAAACAGTGTTACATGTGTTAAATGTCAGAGCTTGCTGTTTATTATGGGTCTGACCAGTGCTTTGCTTGAAGTGGAACAGTGCTTCACTTATGGATTTCAGGAGGACTCTGGTAAGACTCTGAAACATGCCTGAAGCAAGGGACAGCATGTGTACACCATGGTGGTGGATACAGGATGTGAGTCAGAAGGTTTGGGGAGCAGAGAAGGCTTGGGAGCTAGTTTCCACTCCAGGCACCATATTCCAGGCTGGTTACTGCCTCTGCACAGCTGTGCTTAGCCCATTTCTTTGTCCCCAGATCCAAGCTGCAGCCATTCCCCTTTCCACACTTCCCAGGGGCAGCTCTTGAAGGGATGTTGCCAGCCATGAAACACAGAACTAGGACACAGCTGGCCTTGGAAAAGTCCCATCTGCCTGAGTGGGACTCCCTGAGCTGGGTAAGGAAACTGGAGAAGTGCAAATGAACTGGACCACGCAGACACAGGGATTCTTGTGTCCCACTGTCTCTGGCAGTGTTTACCATCAAGCTGTCCATGGGGAGAACCTACTAACCATGGTGCAGCCCAGCTTCATACATCTCCTGCCTGCCAAAAATGATGATGGCAAATCTTAAGCAGCATTCCAGCACTGCTGCAGTTCCTGTTACCACAAAAAGGACAGGGGATCCAACCTGGCATGACATCTCCATCAGGAGCCAGCTCCCACCAGGAGGCAGAAGCACAGCTCCATCTCATGTGTAAATGCCCCAGCTATTCCAGTACAACCAGGAAGTGACAACTTGGAGAAACAGCAAGGTCTGCACTACTGCCCTGCAGCAGTAACCACATCTGAACACCCTTAATTCAGTGCATCAGTTCTCCTACACATCCTTCATCTTACAGCCTACCTGGAAAACAGCAAGAAAGTGTGGAAACAGGAGGAGTCTCTTTGGGTTGAGAGAATGCAGTAACAGGAATGGAAAGACCCTCTGCCCAGTGGGGAGAGGAAAGAACAGTGCATTGAATTACAATGTGGCCTCATTAAGTGTCATCCCAATTTAAATCACTGTGTGGATAATGATATCCTTAAGGAGGGTGGTCTCAGACAGGGGCAAGTCAGAAGGAACAAAGCAAATCTTGAAAAGCAGCTGAGCAAAGAAAACACAGTGTCCACGTCCAAAGCAGGCAAAGGACTTCCCTTGCCTGGCTGTCCAATGACGGAGCCATTCCCCAAATATTCCGCCTCGTGTTACATCACCACTAGGTACACAATCCCAGAAAAGCCAAATTAAAAGGCACAGCTGGTAGGTGTGAGGGGAGGACACATTCCTGAGCCATTTTCCTGACTAACAGCACCCATGGCCACGTGCTCGGGGAGGCCGCGGCCCAGCGGTGGCTGCACCACAGCTCCTAGCTGCCCCCAACAGCTCCATGGCAGTGGTTAACCTTGACAAATAACTGTGTTCTGCCCTTGCCCATAGTGGCACAGCCCTCAGCACTCCTGTAATTTAGTGCGGTTTTTGCTCACAAGGTCAACCCCTCCTCCCTCTCAACCCCTTATCAGCCCCCCAGGCCAGAGGGTTTGCCCCCTCCCAGCACCCCTGACAGCACTGCCTGGGGTCTCTTTTCCCACAAGGAAAGGGGGACCTGGCCTGGTCTTCCCAGCACACAGACAGGAGGCACGAAGCCACCGGAGCAGCCGAGGCTGGAGGTGGGGGAGGAAGCTGACTCAACCTCAAACACAACCGCATCCATCATTGCTAGGTTGGGTGGCCTGGTCGGAAAGGCCGGGCTGTTTGTGCAGCCAGCGGGTGTAGTCTGTGAGCCAGAGGGAAGGCAGGGCCCTGCTCCGTGTCTGACTGCTCAGCACTGCCGGGGAGGAGGAAGGTGAGAAGCCCAGAGAGCTGTGTGCTTTTAGATCCAGCACTGCCAATCTGAATCTCCTGGGATGGAAGCAGCACCCAGGCAGCCATACCAGGAGCTGGGGCCAAAGGAACACATGGAAGGAGAGCCCAGCTTTGATGTCCAAGTCACTGCCAGGGTGTGTTTGATCTGCATTTGAAAGGAGGTGAGGCCAGATAATTCCAGCTTTAGAAGAGGAGATCTGCAAGGCCAGGGAATCCCACAGGACTGTCTGCTCCCTCTGACACCTCCAGGCTGGCAATTCTACCATGTCTTTCTGAACAGAGCTTGAATAGGGTAGAGCAAATTTGATAGAAACAGAGATTTTTTTTCTTCCCAAGAATATCCACCTATTTCTCCCAGAGATTGCCTTCTGCAAAACTCCTTGATGCTTTCAGCAGACGTAGAGCTGCTCTCTAACATTTTCAAATCCAGAGCCCTCTAGAGAGAATCATGGTTTGGGTTGGAAGGAAGCTGAAAGCTTATCTAGTTCCACCCACCTTGCCATGGGCAGGGACAACTTCCACTGCACCAGGTTGCTCAGAGCTCCATCTCACTCAACCTTGAAATGTTCATTGGCAGCAAAACCTGGAAGGGAGACAGCAGCAATATGACCCCCCCATAGCTCAGTCACCACCATGTCATTGCACCCCCAAAAATGCCAAAAGCTGCCAGGCCCTTTTTGAACCAGCACTCCCAGCTTTGCTGCCCACTGGCTGAGTTTTTCAGGTCAAGCCAGGTGTGGACTTCAATGAAAAGGCTTAAAAGCCTTTTCTAGGAGACACTAATCCAATATGTTTGTTGCTAATCCTGGGGCACGGGGGACAAGTGACAGCCCCTCTCCTACCACGAACTTTCCCTGTGTTGGCTTTGCAAAGGTCTCACTGCATCCCTGAGCACTCGGGTCTGGCAGCACAGCCCAGCACCACTGGCAATGGCCACTGCATTACCCCTGTCCCAAGACATCTCATGCCAGATTTTTCTTTTTTTAATGGGAAGAGACACAAATCCAGACCTCCTGTATGAAGACAATTTGTCTCTTCTGGATAAGTTCCAGCATGAGGAGGGTGCTTTATACATATGGGCTCTCTTTCATGTTTGATTGCTGGACTAAGACCACATTGTTGTCCAGCTCGAGGAAGGGAGAAAAAAGAGCAAAAACCACACAAATCAGGAAAACATTAGGTAAACTTAGCTCAGAATACATCTTCTGACCAAATGGAGAGCAATGCTCTTTCATATAATTAGACCGTCTGCCGGAAATCAAACAGAACAAATTGTGATGCTTTCAGTGCTGTGGGAGCTGGGCAGTCCCCAGGAGATGATCACATCTTCCCCACAGTGTTAGCTGTCACCCCTGAACAGGTTGTGAAGGCAGACTGTGGTTTAGAAAACCCTCAGAGACTCTTTCATTGCATTGCAGCTCCAAATGTCATTCCCCAGTCACAGAATCACAGAGAGTTTTGGATAGGAAGGGACTTCAGAGACGATCCAGTTCCACTCTCCCTGCCATGGGCAGGGATGCCACCCCCAGGACAGGTTGCTCAGGCCCCCATCCACCCTGGCCAGTCAATGAAGAGACATGCATGCAGGAAGCCAAGGTGTGAAAACAAATCCTGATCAAAAAGCATCTGAACTGATCAAAAAGCATTTGAACATTACCTTCAAATTTGCATAAGGTGAGCAAAATGCTGCATTTGGCAATAAAGGGACAGAGGCACAGCCAGCAGGGGAGCAGATCCAGTGAGTGGGAGTGTACCAAACACTGGAGGGAAAACACTCTCTACCAACACATGGTATCAAAGAGTAAATGATCCTGTCCTTCAGGTAATGTGCCTTTCAACAACAACCTTTTCTGTAATGGGAGTGGCACAAATGGCATTGAAACACACAGGCACAGCAAAGTGAACTTGAGCCTGATACCCGAATTTCTGCCCATGGCAAGCAGTGGGGATTCAAAGGGCCAGAGCCTTCAGCCCCCAAAGCCAACAGCAAGGCTCAAATCATCTATAGCCCAGTCTGTTGTTTCAGGAATCGACTCTTTACTGAGAAGGAACAAGTAAAAATTTTCCATCCTTTTCTCTTCCTAGACGTTAAGCAAGAGTAACTTGTAAATTGCTTCCAGCAACTTCCAGACAACAAGGGAACAAACAACTATCAACAGGCATTAGACTCATTGCTTCACACGAAAACAGTTATGAGGCTGAAGGGGTCCTGACAGGCAACTGGAAAGGAGTCCTTTTTATGCTAAATTTACTGTATTTTAGTCCAATTTTCCATGATTTAAAACGTGTGATGCAATAAAGAGCTGGAATGCCTTCTTTTGTCACAATATTTCACACCCAAGGCCTCAGAGCACTTTTGTGAATCAAGCTCTGTAGTAGTTTTGCAAAGCCAATGGTTTAGGAAGCAATGAACTGGAAAGAGAGGGCAGTTTCCAGAGCTGTTGGTGGCCACAGAGGAGCCTATAACAAAACCAAAGCAGCATCCCAATATCTGGGCTCCCTGATCCCGTGCCCTCCTTGGGCAGATGTCTGCTGACAGCCCACCAGACCTCCTCACCTGGAGCTGGAGCCTCTCACCTGCACGCCCCGGCTGCACTGCACCTCATGAGGGAAATGCAGAAAGAAAGACGAGATGGGGTCATTGAGGGAGGAAAACGTAGGAAGTGAAACATTGCACATTTTGCAGTATTCCAGATTCTTCCTGGGAGGAAAACAGTGTCAGCTGTCTTGGCACCACTGCTGAGCAGACCATAGCTAACTGGGACCAATTGAGGGTCCCAGTTCAATGCCCATGGAGCCAGTTGTAACCAGCACTGCAGACAAAGGGCTCAAAGCCTGAGCAGACAGGAGGCTGTGCTGGTTTTGGGGGATCCCACATGCGTATGGGTGAGGTTTTTAGGACTTCCATGCAGAGGAACTTGCCTGTAACCATAGGCCATGGTAACTGAAATTCCTGAGGTTATTGGCACGTAACCATATGGTTTCAGGGTTAATCTGTTAGCTTAACTACACTTCTAGAGTAGAGCCCTTCCTGAGAGCATTCACGGAATCCTGGAATCACTAAGGTTGGAAAAGATCTCCAAGATCATCAAGCCCAATCTTCAACCGAATACCTCCATGTCCACTAAAACATATCCTCCACCATGGGCAGGATTGCCAGTCAAAATGGGGAAGGAGCTGAGGTCTTTCTGCTGACACAGACTTTCTCATTCGGTCAAAACTAAAATCAGAGGCTTCTTGTGAGCCACAGTCATCCCCTACACTGTGGGACAGGACAGGCTTAAGCAGCAGGATCACAACCATACCTTGGTGTGGTTCTCCATACTCAGAATGTCTCTATGCTACATTACAAAACATCTCTAAGTCCCCCCTGGGGATCTCAGCTCAACAAACATTCATTACCTAATTTCCCCATAGCTGTTAAAGCATGATAGTAATATTAGGAAAATTCATGGTGTCAAGAGAATTGACCTGGCTAAAGTCAGAGGGGAAGGTCTGGGGCAAAACTGGGACCTGACTGTAAATCTCTTTTCCCCTAGGGCTCCATCTTATTTTTAAAAGCATGAGCACTATTGTGAAAGGTCGCTGAAACACAAGTGGTATTAATGCTGATATTTCTGAAGATTCCAGTAATTGTGTCTCACACCCACCAGTGGTTTAGACAGAAACTGAGCAGCCACCAGGCTGTGCTAGGCAGGAACAAGTTTGTGCCCACCTTAAACGCTGTCCACACCTCAAAGCAGCACATAGACAAATCCTTCTAAGAACCAGGAATGGGTGGATGCAGACAGCGCACACTGTGCAGGATTTGGGCTCAGTGCCTCTCTGCAATGTGCCACTCACAGATGACACATTGTCCTGCATCCAGGAGGGCTTTGTTCACTCTGGGGTGAAACCTCAGCCTTCAGTTCATTAAATTCGACTGCAGAAGCCGAAGGGGTGAGTCACAAAGCCAGTTGTGTGAGCACACATACGATGGAAGCCCACAAGACGTGTATTCCATCACAGAGGATTGCTTGGGTCCAGCAAAACCCTTTGGATGGGCACAGGTTGGGACACAGCCCCAGCCATCACCTCCCACCTGGTGCCAGACAGCTCAAGGAGACAGTCTGTCCTCCAGCCCCTTTTAAAAGATAAATTAGGAAATGGGAAAGGGAGGGGAAGGGGGATGAGAGCTTCTGTGGCTCCCCCAAGAGAAGCTGCCGGCACAGGACACCTTTGCAGCACTGCAAACAGTGCTGACAGCGGGATGCAGAGCCCACAGAAGCAAGGGCTGCAGCACGTCCTGGCTCCAGCTGGGCAGTGCTTTCCTGACCCCTCTGCTCAGCAGACTGCAAAGAAGCCTTCAATGGGATTAAACACCTGCCCCACCATGGGAGCCACAGCGAGGCAGGAGGCTGCTGGCCAGGACAGGTTCCTGCCTCTCGTCTGCACTGGGCTGATCGACTGGCTCATGCTTGGGAAAAATAAGGATGGCCATGGAGCAGCACCAGGGGAGAGGAAAGGGGGAGAAAATACCTGCAGGTACTGCTGTTGCTGTGGCAGAGATATCTTGACCTCAGAGAGGAACCTGCTGTATCCCTACAGGGTCTGGAAGGGAAACAAAAGCTACAACTTAAAATCAGCTCCAGGGCCAGCTGTGCCTTTACATCAGCATCGCTCACAAGTTTCCATCCCACTGTTGGGACTGCCTTTGGTGGTGTAGGTAGATCCTCAGAAAAGCAACCAGGGGTCGGATCCCCTTTGTTCTCCTCACTCAGACTGTCTCTTTTCCTTACCCCCTGCCTCCAGCCAGATGTGCTCACTGCCTCTCTCCTGCCAGCCTTTGCGTTCACTCTGGTGTTCATTCAGCAATTCAATTCAGGAAGCTGATCCAGCTGAAATCCTTAGCAAGGAAAAAACAGAAGTTTCCAACCAGAATATAAGCACTGTCTTTGAACACACACACACAAAAAAAACCTTCCTAATTTGTTTTTTTAAAAAAAATAGAAGAAAGAAAGTGATTGAACTGTCTTCATAAAAATTTCCTTTTAAGTTGAAGAGAAATGCCATAAAAATACCAACCTCCTAACACCATAAATTGAGTTGTAGAGGAGATGGTGCCTTTACCAAAAGAGGCTGTATGGAATTCATCACTGCTTTACTCTTTTAAAATAAATCAGCTGGCAAAGTTGTGACGTGACCTACTTAATTTGTTGTCTTGAAACTTGATGAGCATTTAAGATTTGTTCCCAAAGCCTGGAAAATGAGAGAAGGGGAGAAAATGCAGGCACCATATCCAAATCCCTGTGTTGAGGTGCTGCTTTCTTTCAGACACTATGGGAGTCAGTGGCTGCAGCAGCACTGCTCGTGAGAGGGAAACTGGGCTCCAGTGACCCTCACAAGGAGGTCTAGCCATCTTCCTGCCTTAAAGCAGATCAGACACTTTCTAGCAGAGATTTGTTCCATATATCTTGAGAAGTTTCCACTCTTGGAGATTTTACTCCACACCTGAGCAAAGTGTGGAGTAAACTTCTTCACCCAATGTTTTTTGCAGAAGTCTCCTCCCTTTCTGCTTCCAAGGCAACCTTTTCTACAGGCGACAGTCACAAATGAGCAGCACCCTCCCTCTCTCCCTGCACTGGTGGAGCTGGAGGCTGTCACTATTCCAAAACCTTAATCTTGCAGCTCCTTGCACTTTTATCTCTTGCTCTCTTCTCACTTCCCCATTTTCATTCACTTCCCACAGAATGTGGAGCCCAAACCCGTGGGGCTTTCTCTGCCACTTTTGTGGACATGTTTTTGTCCCAGTGCACCACAGCTCCAACACACTCCTGCACTCGTTTCAGGTTCAGTGCACTCCCTCATGCTGTCAACCCACCCTTTGGAAAAGAACCCAAAACTCACTCAGAATCCATTTGTCTCTGTTATTATTGTCATAACCTAAGACTAGATAGACTTCCATATCCAAAACAACAACAAAAAAATAATCCAACACCATACAGTTCTCTCAAAATCCCAAATGTCCCCACTCTTTCCCAGGTGAATCACTACAAAACTCCCCTGACACCATCAGAAGCACAGCATTGCGCCAAAAATGTGGCTCAAGGGCTCCAGAAAACCAAAGGTTTGGCAAGTAGATCTTGGCCCTTTGACTAAAAAACCTTAAGAGGTTTAAAAGTGTTTGGGGAATTTATTTGTAGGGAGAGAAATCAATTACATCTACCTGGTTGTATTTATAGCAGCTTAACCTTCTTTGATATTTCATTTCTTCTCTGATTTGATAAGATTATGGCCCTTTAATAAGCTGAAGCATTCATATCCTTATGACAATCTGGCACTGGAATTGTTTGCTTTAGCACTGCAGATTGCACAAGAGACATGAAAGGTTTCAGCGTAGCTGGAAAGTCACTTTTGATGAAATCACCCATCGCTCCAGGGGCTGCATTCTTTACAATTTGTGCATACTGATGATATGTGTCTTCAGATGCGTTTTGGCAACCCCTTGCCATTTTCAGAAATCCATCTGGGACTCAGGAACAAAGCAAAGGCACACGAACATGAGGAAGACAGAGCTGGCACAGCTACTGGGTGGAATTTCTTTAAGGAAGCTCAATTGCTTGTTCGTTTCGCTGGCAGGAAAAGATAGGAAAATGAGTGTTCCTGTTCTCGATGAACTTTGTGATATTGTTAAATCCCTCAGACAACATATAATTCAAGGCAAAGCTGTGGCAGAATTCCTTTGCACTTATCCACAGCGTGGCTGTCCCCCAAAACACAGATCTCTGCCTTCATTTCATGCACAAAAATTGCCCAGATGAACAATGGCTCTAACTTTAGAGAAAAATCAGAACACTTGCCTTTATTTTTTTGTTTCGAGACTGCCAAAACTTATAATTATTATTCCATCAGTGGAAAAAGTGCATCTTTTCTTGCACTAAAACACAGAAGCAGACTCCATGCAGTGATATGGATTGGGGGGTAACTTTTGAAGAGAGTTTTCCGGGTAATGGCTTGAGCTTTGCCCTGGAAACCCTGAAAGGGAAGGCCCAAATTATGTCCCATACCTGGCAATACCCCTGGGCACCAGTGGCATCCAGCAGTGCTCCCAAGGCAGCACGAGGGCACGTCTCTGAGCCCAGAGCAGAATGAGGAGGTGGCACTAGCTCTGATCCAGCTCTGATCACCTAAATCTCCTCCATCGGTGCTGGTGGATATTTGAGTTACACCAGCCATGGATGTTGCCCCAGACTGCAAACTATAATTAATACCCATCCCAGCTTTGCATTTCTTTCAGAGAAGAGCCATGAATCACTGAAGTGGAGCCTTGCAGAGGAAATCCTCAGCCACAACAAAAAGATTTCATGCTTTATCTCCCTCTCTCAAGTATTTTAGCAGACAGACAGAGGATTTTCCTCACAGTGACAACAATAACTACGCTCATTGAAGAAAAATATGTGGAACAGGAAGACCTACATTCCTTGTGTGAAAAATAAGAGTGATCTGTGCCAACTGCATTTTTCAGGAACAACTCATCCACAAGAAAAAATGGCTGCTGTGATAGTGTCCTGAACAGTGAGGCAACGGTAATGTGCTGTATAACTGACAGATGGGAAAAGAAGAGGGAAAAACAAGGCTTAGTCTTTGTTTATTCCTAATATTCCATTATTAATATGCCCCTTTGACTCACATTTGAATGACTTGCATCTTCTCCACTCCCTGCTCCTGCTGCTTTGTGTAGCAGCTGTACCTTATTCCTAACTTCACTGTTCTCAGAAGTTTTATTACTTTGTGTTTAAAATCTCCTTGAAATAAATCCTGATGTCTTGGGCTCTTCAGGGCATGGATTTGGAAAGCTTGTGCTTCAGTCATTTAGGTATAAACTCAACTTAATCTGTCTGTCCCTAAATTAATTCAGTTTACCCAAGGGGTATGGCTTAAGTGCAGCCTGGTAGTCCAGATAACTGTATAGTCATGATGATGATGATGATGAATTATTGTTGTTAGTAGTATTACTACTATTGTTGTTGTTGCTGTTGCTTTTATTTTTGTTGTTATTATTATTTTTAAAAGAGAACTCAAAAGGGGGAATAAAGAGCTGGAGAATATTTCCTAACCCAAGACTAGCTCAGTTGGTTGGAGCATGATGCTCCTAACACGAGGGCTGTGAGTTCAATCCCACTTAAGAGTTGGACTCCAAAATCCTTGTGGGTCCCTTTCACCTCAGAATATTTTGTGAATCTGTGAACTTCTTCTAAACAGGAAAGAATGACGAGGACATCAGCCTCACATATGAGATAAGGCAGCACCCACCATTTTACAAAATTGGATCTGTAATATGCAAGGAGAACACAATTCCTACTTTCTACCTGAGCACTGTCATCTTCAGAGCAGGAGCCCATGGATGTTTCCCAATTCCAGACTCCCTGATGGCACCAGTGCAAGCACTTCTCCCACACCCGGTGGGTTTGCCCAAGTCCGCCATGGCCATGACAGCAAAGGGCAGTATCTCCTTTAAACAGGGGTGCTGTGACTCATTCCCATGGTGACAGATCTGCAGGAAGCACGGGGCAGAATCAGAGTCAGAAGAGGAGCCTTTGCTGATGTGTGCAGGAGGAGTGGCAGCACGGGGGCCGCGGGCTCGGGGCGGGCATCGGCGCCAGCTGAAGGAGCAGAGGCTGAGCCCTGCCGGTCCCACCGAGCAAAAAACACTCAGCTCCCTTTCAGCCATTAAAATGAATGAAGAGCAAGACTGTTTGGATAAACATCAGCCAAAAGAAACCTTGGAGGCAGTTAGAAGGCTACTGCTTCATACAATATAGACCATGTTTCCAAATACAAATATTACACTTGGCAGAGGCGCTCCTTTGCTTCATGAGTTATGTTGCACTTTTTGTTATGTTTAAGTTTGTGCAAGAGGTATAAATAGCTGGGCTGGTATTAAATGAGCTTTTCATTTTTTTTTTTTNTTTAAAAGAGGTTTTTTTTTTTTTTTTTTTTTTTTTTTGCAAAATATCAAAATGGTCCCAGCTCTTCATGGAACAAACACACACTATATTCCTGTGCCTGAATTTTTGTTGCTAATTACAGAAAATACCATGTAACCGAAAAACAATGTTCAAGAGCCAGACGTGAAAAACACATCTTTCCTATATGAAGTAATTTTTTTCAGAAGGCTGTCTGGAGGAGGGCATCTGGATCACCATAGAATTGACATGTGTGCATACATGCCCTGTGGCCTCACAGTTTCTGCTCACGCTGCGGGGTGGAAAGCCGCACGTCCCAGCTGAGGAAGGGTGAGTGAGACAGAGGAACCTGGTTTGGGATGCTGGTCACAACTGTTTTGGCTGATCCTGTATTCCCTAAGAACAGAGATAACAGGCAGTCCTGATTATGCCCCAATTATGTCCCAATTTTAGGCCTATGACATTTGGTACTTCGTACAGCCACAATTATGGGCATGACGAAAATCCCAGCAACCATCCAAGCTTCCCCATCTCAAAATACTGCAGCCTGAAAGCCTGAAGGCAGTTTCACAGAATGTGTAGCTTAGAAGAGACCTTCAAGATCATCGAGTCCAAAACTTCATTTGCTCTTTGATAAATCTGAGTGTTCATAAACACAAGAGCATAGCAGGGCCCTAACTAGGCAGGTCCCCACTTCATTGCCACCACAATGGGAAAGTCTACCTGGTTTAACCAATTCCTACCTGAAGGGATAAAAGAGTTACTTTTAAAGATGGATGCAGATTGAACTATCCAATACGGATGCAACATGAAATGACTGTCTAAGATAAACCAGAGACAGTAGTTCAAAATCTTGAGTTAGTTTAGCATAGAAAAGGGTTATCAACTTTAGGCAGCACAAAGGGCTGTCTATTCCCACTGAAGTCAATACTTATTTCCATTTAAAATAATCCAATTTACTAAATATTCCCAAGTTTTTTCAAAGTGTACAAAGACCACCAAACCAATAGAGAAAACATCGACTGAAAATGTGAGATTAGTGATTAATGACCACAAATTCTGCAGCCCACAGAAAATGAATAATGCATACTGTTCAGTTGTAGGGATGTTAAAGGGAATTGCTCACAAAATCCCTTTTTAAATAAAAAATATTTTGCTTGTGATTGGACATGGGGAATGTGATTATTCAACGTGTCATGCAGAACCTTTCCATCCATTCATTCCACCTCAGCAGTCAGGTGAGATCAGCCAAGGAGAGCCTCACCTCACAAATGCTTCGGGGCTCAGATGTTGGAACAGCATCAGATCAAATGCTGTAGATTAACAGTAAAAAGTACAGGAAGAAACACAAAACCATTTTCTCCTCTAATCCCTCATGGTTTTGCTGATGACCAGACCCACTCATCAGAAGCAGATGAGTGTGCATTGCATTATATCTTTATAAATAGCTCGTTGACTATTCTTCTGGTTATTTCCCCTTGCGCCAATGTAGGGAAAAATATTGGTCACCACTCTTACAGTGGCTGATGGAACAGAAAGAGAATTACTTTCAGAACCCCACAGAAATGTTGGTAATTTTAGCTCCTGACACCACTGCATTTCAGGAAGTGTCGAACCAGTAGCAGTCATCCTACAGCACTGTAGCCAATCTCAGTTTAAAGGCTTCTGCTTATCTCGCAATCAATGGCTCTTGAGCTCATTTTCAGTTCACATTTTTGGCTGTGAGAAGCAGCTTGTTTTTCAGCCAGCATGATAATCCCCAGAAAACATACTTAGAAAGAGCTGAGTTAGACTTACGCAGCTCTTGACTCATTTTCTACAAAAACAGCATCTCCCAAAACAAAGGTGTGGGACAAAGCAAACACACTGTGAACTAGAGAAGAGTCATTCCCTGTGTTTGCTTGCTGCCATTTCTCATTTGGAAAAAAGTGTATTTTTAACAACACAGAATTAGTGCAGGGTGGTGAGCCTTAAGCTGTCATTAGAGGCTGCCAAATGAGCCAGTGTCCCTTGTGCTGGTGAGTAAACAGGGGTGTACGAGGGCTGAACAAACAAATAAACAGAGCAGGCAAGGGTGGCTTTTTGGACTCCAGCAGAGGTCAGGGGTGTGGGAGTGAAGAGAAACCCTGAGCTATTTTCACTCTGCTTTCACTCCAGACACTGGCAGGGGTGCCTGGGGTCCCTCTCTGGAGCAGTGAGATCATCTCAAGTCTCCTGTTTCCCTGTGGTTAAACCCATTCAAACATCATTCCACTCAGAGAGGAGCCCCTCGCAGTACTATTGAAGAAGCACAACATGGAGGAAATTCAGCCTCTGGATTAATTGATCTGGTCAGTGAGATTCCTTTACAAATCAGGCACATGCCAGCCCATCAGAGCTTGTCTTGGTTTGGAAAGACAGGTGTCTGCTGGGGAAAGCTGGAGTTTCCCTTGGAATGGAGAATGTTAACCCTCTCCCCCCAAATTATTGTAGTTTTGCACTTAAGGGGGTTTTCAGGCAAAGATGTGGGAATAGGAATAACAATTCTTTACTGGGAATATTAAAAGTACAAATGTAGTAGTACAAAAAAACCCCAAATCAAGAAAACAGAAAAGAAATCCTACAAACACTGCCAGAGTCAAAATAAGACCTGACACCCTGTTGGTCAGGGTGTTGGCAGCAGTCCAATTAAGTCCTCCTGGAGTGACAGATGTGGTTCTGTTGGAGCAGAGATGATCCTGTAGAAGGGTCTGGCCTTCCTCTGGGAATCCAGCGGAAAACAGGCTGCCTTGGTGTTCTGAATGGCAGGTTTTATCCAGGTAGGAATGCTGGGCTCCTCCCCCTGGGTGGAGCATCTCCCCATAGGATGATGTAATTGTATCAGACATGCA
>VXBB01019851.1:180385-220045 GCA_013399915.1 Illadopsis cleaveri
TTTTAAAGCACAGACTCATATAAACCATACAAGGGAAAACTATTTGCTCGTGAGCATGTTTGTAACCTTCATTTTTTAAAATGCTCCAGCTTTTGGACAATTCCAGGCAACTGAAGCTGCCCTGGGTTGATGCCACTCTCATTCCCGCCTGGTGCGATGTGTGCAGCTGCTCCAGCACAGCCACAGAGCCGAGCCCGACGTGTCCGGAGCCAGCAGGGAGATGAGTGAATGTGCTGGCACTCAGCACTGGCCTCTGGGTCCCTGAGAGCAGAAAGGAGGATGTGCTGAATTTCAGCCTCCCCGAGCAAGGCGGATGGTGCTGTGGATTTTGCATGGATGATGCTCTGGGTTTTGCACAGAGCGCTTTACTCTCCGTTCCCCCCCAGGGTGGGGAAGCAGCTCCGCTCCCCACGGTGCCCGGCGGTCCCAGCTCCTGCCTCACACCTCAGGAGCGGCGATGGCTCCATCCGGCACATCCCCAGCAGCCGGGAAAAAAAATCTCTGCGAGGGATTCACCTGCGGAGACACATCGGGCTGAGCTCAGAGCTCTGCCAAGCTCGGGCACCAGCCGTGCTCGCACCTTGGCTCCCAAACCTGCGGCGGCGGGGCAGGAGAAGGAAGGGAGCAGCACGATATGGTTGGTTTTCCTCGGTGCGTGTGTCAGCTGCGGTGCTGACGGCGTGTCCCCGTCTGTGGTACCCTCCTGTGGCCGGCTCTGACATAGCAGCAGCCCCGCACCTGCCGCTCCTCCCCGCGCTCCCGCCTGGAGAACCGGGAAGGGTTGGAGGGACCTCTACAGATGTCTGATCCAAACCCCCTGCCATGAGCAGGGACATCTTCAACCACACCAGGCTGCTCAGAGCCCCATCCCGCTTCACCGGGAATGTTTCCAGGGATGGGGAATCCAACCTGTGCCGGCGTTTCAGCACAAACCTTCATCCCTACGGCTGCCCTGCCCTGCAGTGCCTCAACCCCAGTGATCAGCATCCCTTGTGTTCATCCAGAGCAACCTCCGAGCCCCGCTCAGTGCTGCTTCCTCCCCCCAGCAATCCCCACGCCACCCTCGGTCCTTGGCCCCTGGGTCTGGAGCACAGCCTGGGGTGAGCAGGGAGCTGCCAGGGCACAGGGCTCAGGAGCTCCTGGAGACTTCCCAGAGGAGTGGAGCCATCCTTTCCATAGCTCCATGTCGGGCGCTGTGTAGGGATGGCTCCTGCTTCTTTTCTCTCATGATCCAGCTGCTCCTACAGCTCCTTTCCAGCTGTCTGTGTGCATGGGCAGGACTCAGAGCTCCCACAGCCATTCCACATCGCCAGCCACCGCCACCAGCAGGCACAGCCCCTGTCAGCCCTTGGCAGGCAGCTGCCTTGCTGTGTGGCAAGTTTGGACTGGAAAACCAAAGGAAATGGTGTGGGGGCACCGGGTCCTCATCACTGCCCACACCTGCAGCATGCTCAGCAGGCTCTGGGCACTCCTGGTTTTGAAGGATGCTGAAGATGCAGGGGAGCCCAGGGATGCAGGAACTTTCCTGACTGATTTGGGATCCCAGCAAATGGTTCCCCATGTCCCCTGTGTATCATCTCCTTCACGTTCCAAGCAAAAAGGCTGTTCTGCTGAAGCGGAGGAGGGAGGAGAAGGATTATTTTGTTTTTAGCCTTTTTCCGATATGGCAAAGCAATGCCAACAGATGGAGCTGTGCAGAGCAGAGACCGCCGGCTCTGGCAGAGCGCAGGGGGAGCAGCAGCCCAGCATGGAATTCGAATTATTGAGCATAACGACAGATGAATCATCTCCAAGCAGAAGACGAACTTTTATTTACTATGCTCGAGTGAAAAATAAGTCTGTCAACAAAACTATAGCCCAGAACAAGGGAATCCCAGGGTTTCTCCACCCCCTCATGTGAGGATGTTCTGTCCCAGGAGAGAGGAAGGGCTCATCACAGCCCTTCAGCACAGGCTGGAAGACAAGATGTCCTGGGCTGAACTCACATCATCACTCACCAGAGCTTCACATCAAAAGGATGTATCGTGCAGGACTCCTTCCTTCCCCCAGCCTAATCCCAGACTTCAAAGCCTGGACACAAGGCCATGGCACAGAGCTTCCACCCATCATCTCCTTGGAGCTGGATCAAAGTTCTCAGCTAAGGCCTCTTCCCTAAGCCAAGGCCACAGGCACACTGTGAACACTCCAGAGCTCACCAGCAACCAGGAAAGCAGGGATGCAGGAGCAGCAGGATCAGGAGGACAGAAAGAGAAAAGAATCAACAGCAGGTGACCCTTTTTGGATTTGTATGCACAGACAGTGAATTTGAGAGCTGCAGTGTTTCACCAACAAATAAGCTTACCTTGTTTAGCTAACTTAAAAGTCCATTATCAAGTTAGTGCTTTTTTTTTTTTTCTGACAAGATGAACTGAAACAAAATGTACTTGGTAACCTCACCAGCACAGGACTAACAAGAAAAAAGGTCTTGCAGCCTATCTGCATAGGAGACAGAAATAATTAGAATATTTAAGATGAGGAGGAGATGTCAACTCTCATTTGAAAGAATTTTTTTCCTTTTAGGTATTTTCAGGTAAGGACTATTAGTTACCAGGAAGGGAAAAGGGGTTATATCTTCTTTCCAGCCACATGCAAAGAAGCAGCAAAAGCTTATGTGGTCTTTCTCTTACAAGCCTTGCTCAAAAAAGTCACTGTATCTACTTTTAGGTCATGAATAGTGGACTTTTTTCATGGCAAAATTACATGAAGATCATATTGGTCTTTGCAAAAGGACTGCATGGAGCAACATCTTTGATGCAGAATTTTTAGGACAGAAAAAATAAACTCACCAGAAAGTACAAAAAGCAGGGATGGCTCCTTTGCCCTCTTCCCCAGCTCCCCTGTTGCCAGAAGGGATGCAGTGCCTTCTTGAGGTGATACTCAATTTATGACTGGCACTACATTACTGTGCAGGTGATTTTTTGCAGTTGTGAAAAATCTGAGAAGTGAAAAATCTGAGAAGTGAAAACTCTGAGAAATTAAATAGGCAAAAAACTGGTGAAAATAAACAGAAATAAAAATTCAAAACTTCTGCGCCAGCTTAAAAGGTTCTCATTTGTGAATTAAGCTGTTCTGTAATCACTGGATCAAACAATGCCTGGTTTCTTCCACATCTGTGCCAACAGAGCTCACAGCAACCTACATTTTAGCATAACTGGGAAAAAAAATCCTGTACAAAGGCTTTTTTGGGCATGGATCCTTGAGGGACTCATCAGTCTTCTTTCAGTTCAGGAACTTGATGTATTTCCTTGTTCTTTCTAGCCACACACATTCATTTCACAGGGGAAATTTAATTATTGACCCTCTGTTAATAGTATTGTAGTGAAACAAGTGGTGGTTCTGGAGAAAGAGAAAATAAAGATGAAAAGAGTGGAGAGAACAGGACATAAAGTGAACATGAATAAAGACAACACATGCACATACAATCCAGGAGCACACTGGCCTGAAAGAAGCTGCACCTAGGGTTTGTAAATAAATAGTTAATTACACTGACTAGCCAGCCTGGCCACCATTATTGCTAAAAAAAATCTCATTGAAATGTAGTTTTTGGAGTCTCTGACTTTTTTAAGGTGGAGACCTCAAGCGTTCTCCCAGGCAAATTATTCTGCTGATTCTTGGCAGTGATGCAGAAGGGACAACAGCATCAGAGGGATGGATACAGGCTTTAGTGCCCCCAGTTCCCCAAGGGCAAACCCCAAACTGTGGCATTCAGGAAACACCCTGAAGACATTGTGACATATCCTCGGGGCAGAGCTTGGGCAAGCTGAGTGGTACAACTCAGTTTGGGAGAAAAACAAAACCAGCAGGTCTTGTTTTCTTCATTTTCTCTCCAGGATGGGTAAAAGGAAGGCTTTTACCACATGGTGTGTGCTGTTTGTGAGGCCACCTAACATGGGCTCGTTCTGTTGCGGTGACATGGATGAAGGCTTGGAATTTGAACTGGTTTGAAGACAAAGCACAGGAGAGTGTTGAAAGCCCACCCATTTCTTCAGACACCTGGATGCTATTCTCTGCAGGGTTAGTTCCTATTGACTACCTGACCTGGGCTTGGCATCCCCACAGAAGTAAAAGCATCTTTGTTTTAAATTAATTTGCGTGATTTTAGAGATGCCTGAGTGGAAATGGTTTAGCAAGGCAAAAGCAAAGGCATCTCAGTTTCAAAACCAAAAACAAGTAAAATATAGAAGTACCAAAAGAAGAAAACAGCACTAGCTCATATCTGAACTTAAAACTCTGTCCAAGTCACACTTTGGAGAACAGGATAATTCAGTTGTCTTCTGCCCCTTGTGTATGAACAGTGGAATTTTTGTCGGGTTTCTGTTCATCATTTTTAGTTGGGTGTTTCCTTATTTTTGAGTTCTTTCCTAATTCAGGTACCTCTCTAATGCTGGTCAAGATTCTTAAAACTTATCTGGGAATAATTATTCTTTTGATGTGCAAAGAAGATACTCAAAATAATGTGTTTTTTCTATCCATTAATCCTTTTCCTTGAGAAATTAATGGAATTGGAGTCATCTAATTGCAACAGTTTGCAAATCATCTATCATCTGCTGTGCCATGGCATTGTCTTTTGGTTGGATAAATTTCCTTTCATGGACACTATGTGACACATTGATACAATAAAATGGGGTTTGAAACAATATCCCTCCCCTCCACAGACCCACAATTAGTTTCAAAGGCCATCATGGCACAACACTGACCATTAATTACCTCAAGCCTCAGCCTGTTCATACCTCCCCAGAGGAGTTCACTGCCTCCAAACTTTAGAATCTGTTTCTTCACTGGATCAAGAATTGTACTTCACTAGGATTGGCTCCCATGAAATCAGCCACAAATTCAGTTTTATAAACATGGTGATATTTTCACAACAAGATCCATGGTGCATTGTAGCAGTTACTTCCAGGGATGGACTGGAAGCAGTAAGAGCCACATCCAACACGAAGAAGAATCACAGTGAGTAGGATGATGGGAGCAGTTTAGTTTAATACTCAATTTAACATCAGCTAAAAGCAAGTCTTTCTGTCTTCCCCATCCCTCTTCCAGCCATGCATTCCAGTGTTTCCTTTACAGAGTCATGGAGCTGCAGGGCCCAAAAACATCAGCCCCCTGGCCCAAGAGAAAATTAACCCACCAGAAGAATATTTCCTGCAAAATTTTACTCTTTGGATATAGTCCTGAAGAGAACCATGGCTGCAGAGGTAATTGATAGCAGTACCTTCATGGGCAAAACAAACTCAGCCAGGGGAAAATTAATTTAATGCATGGCTAATTAAATAGGTTTGGATAGTGACAGACCATCTAAAAGACCACCTTCCCCCATATCCTCTTTCTCAGGCTCAGTGTTTACTCCCTCATCCATAAATCCTCTCCTGCAAGGAGGGTTTGTGGGGTTGTTTCTCACATTTTTTTTCTCACGCCTTGCTACTCATCCTGCTCCTCTACAGCCAGGGCCTTGGCACCTGTCCACAGTACAATACCAGAGACAAAAAGGTTTACCCTTAGCTGCCAAAAGCAGCAGTATTTTCAAGTATGGACAATATGATCCCAAATTTAAACCAAAACTCAGGCTGACAGTGAGCAGGACCGGGAGATCTCCAGCACAGAATTACATTGTGTGGCTGTCGTCAGTCACAACTCACATTTTAAGGAAAAAAATTCTAAAAACTATGTTCAGTAGGATTTCTATCACAGGTAGAGTACATCCAGCAGATGTTACAATCCAGGCTGGTGTTGTGGCTTATTGGCACTTACCTGGGACACAGTGGTGTGCCACAGGTGAGTTGTACCACAGGAATCCTTGCCTAAGGTTGTGCTCTGGTGGTTTGTTGTTGATAGCATTCACACAAATGTACCTGAAGAGAAACCAGGGCTGCAGAAATTGTCATGTTTAGGAAAATCTTTAGATTATTTATCATCAAAATTGTAATCTTTTAGAAAAACAGTGCCGAGAATCCCTTAGCTCCTTTTAGTGCAGTCACTGCTGGTCTACAGCAGATTATTTGCCCACAGGAGTCTGTGGTTGGTTCTTCCAACTTGGCCTGCTGAACCCCTACACACCCAACAGATATTCCCAGATAATCCAAAAAATAAGTATGAGTCATCAAAACATCTCACACCACCTCATTTCTGAAGCCTCCAGTATTGGCATTAAGGGACTCATAAAGTTTGAGTCCTCAAAGATGAACACCTCCAAGGATGACATCCTGGCTCCACTGAAGCTGATGGCTGAGCTCCAGGTGACCTCACTGGGGACAGGATCTCACCTCAGACACTTGCCTTGGTGTGATGCTCTCTGAAAATGGCATTTCACTTTGAAAGGCTTTTTGTTTCAGACAGATGAGCTGAGCTGGTCTCTCTCTCCCTGCCTTAGTGGGTATTTGCAGCAATGCATTATCACTGAGGCCTCAGAGGTAAGGGAGAGCACAATGGTTTAGGCACAAGGCCAAGGGAAAGCAGGTCTCACTGCACCTGTGTGCTTCATTAGGCAGACAGGAGTGGGTAACAAGACACATTTGTTGTGTTTAAATCACTATCAAGTGATGCTAATGGGTCTAGGCTATGTGGAATGTGTGCAATCTAATCCGTGTCACTGTAGAATCTAAAACAATAAAAGTCACTGTACAAGGCCTCCTTATCTCTGTTTTATCTCCCAGTGGAGTGAATAATCAAGCACGAGGATCTTACAGCAGCAAAACCTCCACAAGCCTTCCTGTAAAAAATGAGCAAAAAGAAAAGAGGTAAGTTTTATTAATCAGAAATGCTGTCTTTAGGCCCACTACAGGAGTCCTTGGCCACAAGCTTCCATATAAAATCTCAACACAATTTCCTGCAAGTTACGGGTTCTCAGCATTTCTTGGCAGATCTGGCCTCTGGTATGAGACAGTGGCCCTTTCCCAATCCTCCTGCAAGGAATCTACAAAACCTCTGCTGACATCCATGGAGGCTAAAAGCCACAGAAATTCTGTGTTTGTCTTCGCTTTGCTGTAAACCAAAACAAGTCTGTCATGTGAAAACCAAGTGTAATGGAGCAGTTCATACTTTGTCTGCTCAAATATCCCTTGGAAGATGAGCCCTAATAGCATGTGAAGGATATCAATTCTTTAAAAACCCAGGTTTCTTGGTTATTGTCTTTTATTCTTTTTTTCCTTCAAAACAATTTCCTTTTCCCTCTACCACTTTCCATTGATTTCTGCCCTCCCCTGTTGGTAAATTTATTCTGTATACTCTGCTACCAAAAGCCTTGATTTCCGTACCCAGTTACAGTATAAACTTTCCCTTCAAATCTTCAATTCTCTCCTAAACCTTCTCCTATGAACCAAGCTGACCTGAAAAGCAGCCTAAATCATATCTTAATATGAAAAAGTGACTCTCTACTAAGAGGATGGGATGTCAGCCACCCAGAATTGATGTTAATTCTGTTAGAGTGGCAAACTTTCTGAGAATGAGATGAACTGAGGTGTTCAGTTATTTGCACACACAACACTATAAAAACTGGCCATGCACTTGAGTGTCTTTCAACAGATAAATCCTGCTACCACTGACAGAACTCCTGATGTATCTCACTGACTCAAACGACTCACACAACAACTGGGAGAAAAAGAAATCATTAAATTGCAAGCCTTCATTTTAACAAGCATGTAAATACACACTTGAGAGCTTCCCATCTAATTCTGCATCATTCTGCTCAAAACTGGGTTGCAAAGACTGTCCAGCTGCACGATTACTCCATGCCACTGTGAAACATTGTACCTGCAATGCCATAACCACCAATTCCTTTGGCTGCTTTTTCTACATTCTGCTTTTAATTCACATTTTAAGCAGCAATAACAGTTACCCCAACCTTGCTAGTAACGCTAGATTTATTACCAGCTTTGTTTTCTTTTAGGCTTCCTTCTTTTCACAGCACCTTCTGTATTGTCCTTTACAGGTGAATGGCTACAGTTCCCCTAAATCAGGTCCTCTCCTCCACCTCAGTCAAATCTCTCATTTGCCTCTCAGAGGTTAACTTACAAGCAGAAAAGCACAATCTTCATACGTACAGAATATAAAATCTGTAGAGTTTTTATTTAAAAAACCCAAGCCAACCAACCAACCAAGAACCCCCACAACTGGAATTCAAATCACCTCTTCAGATTTTTTAGTGTAACAAGCCTGACTTCCATAACCAGCTCAGCTGGAGCCCTTTGAAATCACTCATTGTAGCTCATGATGGAAAGGCACAGGAGCAAAGCAAGACAAAAAATGGGTTAGGTGTCAGGTTTGGTTTAGCCTATTAGCAACTTTAAGCAGGAAAATTTATTATGGCTGAAAACTGAATAGGACTACTCTGGCACCAACCTGTCTGCTGCAAAATCCTCTAGCACACATAATTGTGTGTTTGAGTATAAAATCAACAGTACCCAAATTTCATTTCTATGTATTTCACTTGCTCATCCTTCCTTTATAATTTCAGCAGCTATTGCTGTCGACTGTGTAATTTCCTCTTGGGCTGTATCTGCTTATGCCAGTGGCAATGGTTACTCATCACACACAGGGCTCACAGACCACGTCACTGCAGGGTCCCTCCTCACCATTTATATTTCATAAGCATCTTTTAACCTCAAAATAGAACTGGTAGCACAATTAAACCCATAATTAAAGTAGTGTAAGGTATTTCACTGGTTTAAGTGGGAGTTTGATAGGAAATTCTGCTCCTGTCAGCCTTTACAATTACTGATACCAAAATTCATATGTGCAAAGACAGTTTTCTTCTCATATGTACCTTAGGTAGAAAACTCTGCACCAAAAAGAAGAAAAAAAAAATGACTGGGGTATTGTATAGACACAAAAGTAAAGTAAAAACAAATCACAAAAATCCTATGCTGGAGTCTAAGCCTCCAAAAAGAGAGATGAAGCAAAAAAGGGGAAGAGACAATTTATCAATTTACATTTCACAAGGAGTTCTGCCACACTTATGGCATGAAAGAGTGAATTTATGCCAAAATTTCTATGATGTCAGTACAGAAAAGCACTTTTAGAATAAAAGCAGGCTAACACTGTTCCTTTAGCTTTTCTAATAACAAGGCCATTTTCAAATTTGGGTATGTCCAAAGCCATATACATCACCTTCAATTTTTCACTCACTACACAGTGAAAGGTCCACACAATCAGTTACTCATTAACCATGTCAGAGCAGTTCTAAGGGTTGTGACAACACAGCTTCTGCTGCATCATTTCTGGAGTGCTGCAGGGCAGTCCTCCATGTCCTCAGACCGTGAGTGTATCACTGAGGATCCAACCTCAAATGTTGTATTTGAGCACAAACTATTTCAAGACAGGTACATTCCAGGTTGTTGCTGTTGTGCAATCCGGAAAGCTGCTGGTTTATATTATTTACAGAACTGTATTGAAATATCTTCAACTATAGGGCTACACTGAAGTCACAATTAAAAAAAAACACACACAGATGACAGTATCTCAATGTATGCTGTAGTATAATAGTGAAAATTAACTCAGGCTATTAAAAAAATTTTATTTTTCCCATGAAAGATTGGTACTACAATCAATATAACAATTTCATCAGTCAAGTATGTCTGTTATAGGCAGGCACAACATTACAAAACAGGCAAGTACAATGCCTGATTAAGCGAATACAGTCTGAATATCTATTCATCCACTATTTCTGAAAACAGTATTATCAAATATCCACCAGGGAAAAAAGATGAACTATTTTAGTTTCTCTTTGGCATACTTATCAGGACAATGAATCAATTACAAAAGTCTTCTATTGCTGCCAGTGCTGTGAAGGAAAAAGGACTCAGTGGAAGGTTGTACATCAGAACTCGCATTTAGGACTTGGGCAGCCTGGCTCACATATCCAAACCGGTGACAAACGACAGTTCAGCTGCCAGTGCTCCTTCACGAGGCAGACAAGGATTACATTGTTTTACACTGCAGGTTTGTTGAAGGTATCAAAAGAGTGACAGTAAATTTATGCACAGTACATACATATTACACACAGTTATATAAATACCCATGCTGCGGCCGGCCTTGAGGAAGTCGCTTTACCAACACGAAAGCTCAGTATCAAACCTCCCACCAGCCACTTCATACACATTGCACTTTGCATCCAGTAATATGTTCATTTCTGTACCTCTCTTAAAAATAGATTTAAAGCAGAAGTGAAGAATAATATCGAATCTTTCCATAAACTTTGTTTTCTTATTTACACTGTAATATTCCATTATACATAAAGACTGCGTAACGATACATTATCTTCATATAGCTTTTTGCAATACATACAGCTTGGAGCTATTAACATCTTGGTTTGGGAACACAGATATGACCTATAAGACTATTTAAAAACAATGTGAGCCTTAATTTTGCTCTAGTTTGTTTCACTGAAACCATTCTTTGAACAACAAAAAAAAGTCCTCCTTATTGGAGAGGAAAAAAACAACTCATGTTTAAACCACCTCTGGATTTCCTTAAACCACTGAGAAACTTAGAAACCATAATCATTTTTTGCATAATTATAACGCCAGTTCAAAGGCCTGTTACTTTTAAATTTAGAATATGAATGACAATTGTGACCATATCTTTAAATTATTCTTTCTTAATTTTTGGTTCTTTTTCAACAGGAAAAAAATGAAAATGCAATCATTAGTCATACATGATCTTTGCACAACTGGGGAGAGTTCCTATTTTATTCGTGGGACAAAATGGAACATGCACACAAGCCCCAACTCCATTCACAGAGTGAGAACATAAACTACAGCAGCACTTGTCTCAAGTTATGGTGCACATGGTTGCAATACGGAGTATAAAACAAAAGCAGAATTTCCAACATCTGTTAAAACACACAAAAAAACCCAACTGTATTGTACAAAAAGTCATTCACATTCTTTGCAATGAAGTGAAGAATCAGCTGCTTTCTGGACTCTCCAGCCTGCAAACTCCTCCTTCTATTGCCACGGACTGTCCTGCCACAGCTCCAGGAGGAAGTCTTGAAATGTGAGTCTGTGGAAAAGTCAAAAGAATATTATGGACTGAGAAAAAGGCAAAAATATGCAGGACAAAGTAAGCTTGTAAGTATTGAACAATTAAGCTGTTCCCTCACTGAAGTCTGAGGACAAACTACAAAGCAACTTGAAAAGCAACTGAGATTCTTTTTCTATTTTGTTTGCATTAATGTTTAACACATGAAGAGAAAGACCGTGCCACATGCATAGAAAAGGTAAATTGGATGAATCAATGCACTGAAAGTACAAAGAAATATCCAGAGTGAAGACAAAAGAAAATAATTCTGACATTTCATGGTTTATAGGTCTATGTTTCAGGGATATTCAGAAGTCTTCACTACTGCATACAGAAATACACCTTTGAGAAACCTCAGACAGAATTGAAGATTTAACAAACTAACACTTCAGAGCATAAGGCAACTGCAATGATCAGGATGCAAGGAACAATCTTCTCTGCATAAAATACCTACTCATCCACCTAAAAAACTCCAAAGACTTCCTGTTCCCAACTATCAAATAAATCAATCCAAAGAACAATTGTGGTTCTGCCGATAGGCATCCATAGAAAGTTTTAAAAGCCTTTGAGAAGGCACTGAAGTATTTCAGCCAGGAAGTGGGTATGTTTGTCTGTGTATAACAAAATTCCAGTTAATAACTGAATTGTAACTCAGTGACCCTAAAATCCTGTTAATGATGCTTTATGTACTGGGGTATGTTTTATTACTGATGGGCAAAGCAACTGTTTATGAAAAGATACTTTGACTTAGTGTCAAGAGTAATGACTTTTTATCCCCCTTTGCACATGTTTTTACACTGTGAAAACTGCTCCTGTTATAATAAATTAGGAACTAGATCTGATTCCTACTATGGTATAAAGCTCTCAACATAACATTGCTGGTGTTTAGAAATTACAGTCTCCTGTAAGTGCAGCCCACCACATATTTGTTTGTACATACATTATCCCATTTAAAAGATTTAGTTGTTGCAAAATACATGATTTGCAATGAGGCAACAGGTTGTCACAAAAAGTACAAATATAAAAGTTCAGTAAGAAAAATTTGCATCAATTCAGCAGAAAGTGATTTGAGACTCTAAACTCAGTTCATTACATTGAAAAAACATTTTGTGTCTCGGGCAGCTTCTTTTAATTCTCTTCTTGATAAGGGTATCCTGGTGCCTGCACTTAGGTGGTCTTGTTTTCAGTTAAATCACAAAATAAGATTTAATTAAAAACATTTCAATGTTTTCATTTTATGGCTAAAACCTTGATCTCTGGCTTTCCTGCTTGATATATGAACATGTTCCTACTTTGAGAACAATTTCAGTTACAATTGCGATTTACCACTCCAAGAAGAAAATACTCTCTTCAAATCTGTTACAGTTTCCCCCAAAATGTAACTGAATTTTTCTGCAGATGTCATTTCATAGATTTATTTAAACAAACAAACAAACAAAAAACAACAACCACAAATTAAAAGGAAGAAAATCAAGTAGAAGAAAGGTGTTTTTTACTCTATGACTAACAGATCCAAGATATTTTTCCAGGTCTGTGAAAATTTCTAAATGAAAAGGATGGCAGTATAAAAGCAGTACTGTTTGAATGGCATGATAGGGAATTTGTTTCCTCAGAGGAAGAATGCTACTGTTGTTTAGCGAGTGTAGCTGTTTCATATTTTAAATTTAAAATTAAAGATTTTAAATTTTTTTAATTAAAAATTAATCTTAATTTTTAAGATTAAGGTTTTTTTAAGATTCTGTACTGCAATCATAGCAAACCAGTACATTAATCCTAGTAAGTTTTTGAGCAAGGGAAGGAAAAGGTACAAGAGGGGATAAGCAGGTAGTCACTATCTAGTAATACATAGCAAGTAGATATGCTTAAATAGCTGCCCAAAACACATTTCCTATAGAAAACCTCATTACTTATGTCAGGAGGAACACATTTCCCATACACAAGACCCCAAACCACTACACACCAGCATCTGAAGATTTCACTTCCACAGAAACATGGAGATCACATATAATAAAGCATTTCTTAAAGCCTTTATCTGCATCCTGTTTATTTGCATACTTTCTATGATAGAGTAACTACAGACCTGGTTTACAGTGACTACTTTTTATTACTTTCACCAATGGCTGTCTTATGTAGAACAAAAATGAGACAAATCTAAGATGAGAATGTTTAAGATGTTACTTAATAAATAATTTGAAAGGATAACATTGCCACGTCAAGACAACTTCAGAAAACTCCCAAGTGAATTCTTACAATTATATCTCCCTTGTTCTTAACCATAAGAACAAACTCCAGTAAATAAAAAGAAACTTCAAAGTACACTGAATATTTTTAAATGAACCACAGAACTTATTTGTAAAGTTAGTTACATTTTTATATCCCAACATCATATTTTACATTAAGTCCAGATTGTATAGTCAATTAGGTTAAGATTCTAGAAACTTAAAAATAAAAAAGCAAACAAAAAACAACGACAAGGAAAGGTTTTAATTGAACTCAATTAGTCTGTCAGCTTTACAAGTTGAATGAACCCACACCTGGAAGAAATTGTGCCTGGAACCAAAAATAAAAAGGAAAATAAATAATATTCCTGAATTAATCCTCCACTCAACTCCACGGAAGACTCTCTTTGAGGAAAGTGTTTGTCAAAGAATGGTAGATTAAGAATGATGTTGTTATCCATATTTCAGCTTCATATATAGGCATCTTACAAGAATATTCTGATTTGCTTTGCTTTCCCAGAGGAAAGCAAGGCTGGTGAGGGTCCTATAGGAGATGAGGCACCAACACCTGGGACACCAGTCAGTCACCACAGATTTTTGCTGCAGCTTAAAGGAGGAACCTCTTGCCCACAGTTCCACGGGAAAAATGGTAAATGGTGAAAGAAACATTTGATCTTTTGCTTCCTACCCTTCCCCATAAAGCCCAAATGAGCTAACCAACCTTCAGATGCTGATTCTTGCTCCATGTTCTTGCCCTCCAAACACACAGTGTTTCCTTCTTTCCCTCCTAACCAAACCAACATCATGGAACTACTGATCCCCCCATCTCAGTGCTGCAGACATTGGAATGTTACTCTCCTCCAGGGCTTTTTGATGCACACTGCAAAGTTCCTCACTACAAAACTAACAGGTCTTTCTGTTCTGGAATACATGGAATACAACTACTACAGGAATAACATATGGTTTCATCTTTTTTTACTTAAATTATTTCATGCCTCATAGACTAGGATTCTAAAACAACCTGGAGACCAATATGAAAAAGGTTTTCTTTTAAAGAGCTAGTCTCCTCCATCTAGTCACATGAAAGTATCAGTTTGTCACAACAACTTAGAGAATTTTACTTTCATTAAAAGCATAAATACAACGTAAAATGAATATATAAAATTTAAGCCAAGAGGCAGGCAGTGCTGCATGAGAAAGCTGAAATCAATCAAATGCTGCCAAGAGGACAGAGTACAACTACCAGATGGCAGCACATTCAGTTCCTAAGCAAATCTAGAGAGTACTTCATGTGTTTAGCACTCTTATTACACACTCAGGATGTGCTTTAGACAGAATAATTTATAAAACAAACTTTTTCCATTCATTACACTATAGAGGTGAAACATAATGAACGACCAAGGACACCATATCCTTAAGGAAATTGCTTTCTGCAACTTTGCTCCCTGAAAGAACGAGTATCACCAAACCCACATACTCTTTAGAAATTTGGAACCTTCTAGCTGGGTACACATTTCCACCATCAGAACCATCTGACCACACATTCTGCATTTATTTTCTAAGCACTAAGAGCCCATTTTGGCAGCAATTCTGCTGCTCTGTCTCCTGGTAATCTCTCCTCCTGGTTTGTATGTACACCTATAGTATGGCAGGAGAAGATGCCCCACTTAATACCGGCAACCGCTACTAGGGAAAAATGCCACGTGCATCCTGTTGGATGAAACCTTAATAAAGAAAAAAAAGGGGGAAAAAATAGAAAGAGTGGCTCTAGAATACTGTTCTTATTGGGAAACAACAGAAAGATACAGTGATGGGGTACTTCTGGTCTCACTGCCCTGAAAATATGGATTTTACATACAGGTTGCTTAGGAAGTTAACAGTTTTCCAAGCTCAGATTCATTCTGTGGGTTAAGTATATTACTATAAACTATTTATGGATCTAACTAAATCACTCATACCTGCATCAAGACAGCCTAAAGACATACCAACCAATCATCCAATCAGCTCAGCATCCCAGGGTTTTGGAGAGGCATTCTAAAACCCTGTCACGAATCTTCAAATGTGATCTGTATCATTGTGAATTGCAGGAGCTAAGTCAGGTTATTGTACTTACATTTGCATACTTGCACACACAGTCCCACCTTCCCTACTCCACTCTATCAGCCAAATCCAAAGAGAGTTCCGGAACTACTGGCTTTATGCAAGAACCCAACCCAAAAAGTGAACTTATCTTCTCATCTCAGAGCCAGTTCATTTCCGTGAAGGTCTTTGAGCCAAACATTTTAAGTGGTATCTTAGCACTGAAGGTTACTTCCAACAAAGAGAAAAACCTCATTTTTATGAGAGAACTGGATGGTCCACTGTATGCACAGAGTAGCTTTCAAATGAAAATTTCTGACTGATTCCCCAGTCTCCAGACAAGAGTGAGGATTAAAGAAAATAAGAACAGTGACATATACTTTTCCTGTCTCATGAAGTTAAAAGACTGTCTCTGTAGTCTGAAATGAATGACTGAATTATTTGACTTCATATTTCTGCTCCCTAAACAAGCTCAGTAAATTTTTCCACTAATTTTCAAATTAGAATTAGGATTCTTCCAAGATGTGTTTCTTCACCCAATGAGCACTGGAAAACTGCCCTTCTCCTGACAAAGGGCTTTCACAGACCTTTCACTCACAAAGTCAAATACAGAAGCTCATCCTCAGAAAACCAACAACAATCACTACAGTGTTTGTCACATGTATCACTTCAAACACAGAGAGAAGGACTCCTGCTAAATTTTACAGCGTCAGTAAAGGCGAATAAATCTGATGATGACAGCTTACATCTCCACAGGAAAAGTGAACTGGAGATGGTCTCCCTGTCCACCATGTTTGCTCACACTGGCAAATGAAATTAACTGTCAAAGATAAAAGTTTCTGTTTGCACATTGCAACCACAACATTTGGTGTGGACAGCAGTTGCTGCTGATGGATGTTTTCAAGCTCAGCAATATGCAACACTCTCCAGTCTCTGCTGCACCACGTCTTGCAAAGCAATGTGAATTTGCTTCATTTCAGAATGGAAAGAAGGGCTTATGTAGCTTTGCATTATTAAAACCTGCCATAACATAGAGCTTAGCAGTTCATGTTATAAGAACTGAATAGCTGCCAAAAGGAGATTTAAACTGGCAACTGAATTGGATTATATTCAATATTGCAACTGGGCTTTTTAAATTTGCTGTCTAAGTCATCCAGCTGTTAGAAAAACTAAAACCTATGAGTCTGAGCTGTTACTCAAAAATATTGCAACATTTACAATAATTGCCAAAGTTTGCAACACTTATAAAGATCATATAGCAGATTTATAAATACTAAGAAATACAGCAAGCTGATAAATTATTTCAAATACTTACACAAAATAAATTACCAAAACTGTGTTTTGCTGGTATTGAGACTGGATCTTGCACTGGAAAAAAAACACTCTGACTTCAAATACTATTGAAAAGAAAATGAGAAATTACCTATCTTCAAGCAGAAACATCAGCCACCACCAACTACTCAATCACCATGACAAGACACTTGTCAGAGCCAGAAAAAATAAGTATCCCATCACTTACACCTTCTGCATATAGAATACTGCAGGACTTGAGCAAACAAATACTCTGCAGACCCTGCCCGAGATAAAAAGCTCCTGTCTGATTATGCACAAATACACAACATTAAATCAAAGAAAGGCTGCCTACCCATAGCCAGAACCTTCAAGAGATGCCATTGGTTTGTGAACTCACATTGCAGGCACAAGCTGCACTCTCATTTGAGATTGAAGAATTTATTTTCCTTTGAAGCATCCTCCACTGAGCAAGCAGACATGGAACAAGAAGATACGAAGTCTTTGTAACTAAGAAGAGTCAGTTAACTTGTGCAACCTAACCATTAACACCCTTCCTTCCCATTCCTCATTTTAATCTAAAATCACATTATGGGTGAATTGAAGGAATTATTTCTTCCCATCTCAAAATTACATGGCAGAAGGTCTGCAAGCCCTTTGTGCAAACTGACACTGAAACTGCTCTACCAAATGCTACATAAACTGTTGAGACCTGAAGTATTGCACATTGTCCATGAACATATGGACAGAGCTGCAAGAAGCAACACCTTAGAAGAGAACCACTTCTCCAGTGGTGACAATAAAAATGTTTAAGTTCTCAGAACATAACCCAATCAGTTCAGGAAAATAGGAAAAGAGAACTGAACCCTGCCAGAGTAAGGTTAAAGAAATCAGAGGGTGACCAGTAACAGGGTGACCTTCTTAGCTGATGCCATGATCAGCTGTTAGATCTATTATGGATCCATAAAAACCCTCAAGCATCTGGAAGGTTGTTCTGAAGACCAACTGGTATCTCAGAAAGAGAAGAAAATTTGGACTGGAAAAAGAAATAATTGCTTATCAAAGATCTTAAATTCATATCAAGTAATTAATGAGTCAACAACACCATAACAACAACAACAAATCCTCTCAGTTCATGCAGTTACTTAATCTCCCAGTCCTTCAATCTAGAAGTCATAACCTTTGTGGATGCAGCAGTTACTGCTCCAAAAGGAGCTGTGTGATTACAGAGAGAATCCACAAACTAATATTTTCTATCTGCTCCCATGTATTCTCAAGGCTGCAGCCCAGAATATTCCAACAGCCTCACTAACAGACAGGAAGAGCTGAGCATCAGCTACTGTGACAATTCTACCATCACAGAGGTGGTGATACAAGACCTTGCCTCAAGAGAACTTGGGAAGCCCATTCATCTTCCAAAGAACAGGGCTGATCTTGAAATAATCTGTCCCAGTATTGCTGCAGGAAGGAGGTTTGGCTTCAGCAGCTCCTAAACCAGAGTGTATCTGCCCCTTAAGCTCATGATAACTGAGGCTCCCAAGAACCAGCCTGGGTCAGGTGCAGCACCTGGTGGTGCAGGTTAGTCCAAGTAGTATAGGAGAGAGCCAAAATATTCAGATGAAAAGCTTGTGTCCTTCCACATCCAATTTGTGACACCAAGTGATTATGAAGCTGCTTGTGTTGAGAAGGATGACAAGAAAAAAAGAAAAGCACAGTTGAACCAGCTAAAATATGCCTTGATTAGCTGTTTGTGACATAAGAATCTGAGGAAAGCCACTGGGACATCCACTCTGCAGGTGCTGGAGATGACATTTCCAGAGCTATGAGTGGTGGAGGAGCTGAAGTAATTCCAGCATCAAGAAAGATCTGATAGGACACACAACCAGAGGTGACTGTGTCAGCAGTAAGGTGTGAATTTAGCTCATCTGGCAAGGCTATGCAGGATTTTTAAAGCAACACTCAACTAAACACTTTAAACCAACAGAAAATGGTGACTTTTCCAAGCAATAAGTTTTACAACAACAAAAAAGAAAAAAGACTGGACACCTTTCTAGAAAGTATGCTTCAACACAAACCACTATTAGTGCACAGCCCTTGCAGGGTCACCCATTAGGTGATGCTGAGCTAACATTCAGGCAGTCTGACCTGCAGGTGAAGGGCCAGCTGCAGAACCCAGTCTTGCCTAAACTGGGAGCAAACAAACCCCTGGTGCAAGGGTAGCTCCAAATCAGTGCTTGGAGAGCTCATGCTGCTGGAAGCCAGAAGCACCAGCAGGTCAGTCAGTACAAACCACTTCAAGTCTCTGATTCCTCTTTCCTGTCCCACTCCTCCTTCAAGGAGCTGCTGATAGATAACTGGTTGTCTCCATGTCTTGAGCACAACAAGGTGCAGGTGAGCTGCATCTACTTTGTCTTTGCCTTGGAAGAAAGGCATCCTGTACCTCCACAGGTTCCATCTGGGCTTCAGAACCACCATTTGTTAGGTCCTATTAGGAAATGCATTAACCTCCCATGCCCAAAGAATCACACTAAGTTAGTAAAGCAGGCTCCTTTTCTCCTTAGTATGTACCCCCTTATATGATTCTAATATTAGTCTAGTTCATAACAGCAGATACTTTAAAATCTCTTCACTTTTTAAGTCTTGCTTTTGCTTCATATTCATTAAATTGTTGATTAATTTGAACCAGTTCAAAATCAGCCACTGTGACAAGCCCTCAGTTTAAGGACAAAACTCAAGTCCTAGACTGATGAAAGAAATAAAACCTGAAGGTCTTTACTACCCTAGAAAAACAGGAAAGCAAATGTTTCCTTACAAGCTGCTGCCTAATCATTTTGCTATGGTCCTCATAAACAAGTGATATTTTATACTTTTATGAACTCTTATCCCATTATTCTTTCATGGCAAGCAGTCAAAATTAACTGTAGCAAAACAGTCACTCTATTAAAGAACAGAGATTTTTTTTTTTCACTTGCAATACATTGTGTTCTATTTCAAGCCCAGTTCTCCATGTATAACTTAGTCCTAGTTGTAGCAGAATAAAATTCCAGCTTTTATGACAGAAGACTTTTTTTGATCAATAGAAGTCAGCAGCAAAAGCATTTGTGGTTTTTCTCTGGAAAGCATTTGTGGCCACAGACTCAAAGCAGGAAGAAAGGGAGGGGGATTAACTCTTCAGTGAAGGTCAAAAACATAATTTAAAAGTGAACCAAGAAGAGCAGCTGTGTCTGTCAGCACAATCAGGATTACCAGCTGGAGAATTTACCAGCAGTATGAAAACAATGCACACCAGATGTCAAATGTTGCAACTGTGAGTAGGAAAGCAACTCTGGGCATGGCACTGTCATGTTAATACTCATTACCAGACAGATTTCATATTTAGCATTTATTTATTAATTAGACACTGCCAGGAAGAAAGAATAACATTTTGAGCTTCACAGTGTAAGTCAGAGGCAGGTGTGCACACTGGAAACATTTAACAGCCTTTATTCTCAGTTATTCTTTCACTGCAAACACAAGAAAACAATTTTAAAGCTAACTAGCGAATACTAGAACATCTGCGGCTGAACTTGCTTTAGGTCCACTCATTTGAATCTGAGCTTTTAACTTCAGTTTGGACTTTTTCTCAACTAAATCCGAAATAAATATTAAGAAAAGAAGTAAAACCACACTCTATTCCATGTATAGCTATCTGGAAACAATTGTACCTAAGTTATTCAAAAGTGAAGCAAATACTTCGCTTACACCTCCACTAGCACTTCCTTCATCAGCTGCTTGTTATCCTTCTTGTCTTTCTGGGGCATTCTTGTCTTTTTTTTCCTGCACATTTTATGTCTTGAAGATGAACTCATCCATTTCAGTGCTTGAAACAGGCATTATACGAGTTTTGTTATGTAAAATATCTGATGCTCATTTTCTTCTTTTGTATATTCTTGTATTACCTTGGTCACATCCCCCTTTGTATTAATGCCTACAGGACTCATGACTGTCATGGGCTTGGTTAATCCCTGCTCCTTGATCATGATGTGACAGAATTTGCCAGTTGTCATTGTTAAATTCAATTTTAACATAATATTTCTCTCATTAAAAATCAATCATAAGGCCCCAAGAAACTGAAAATATGGATGGTAATATTGGGATTATTTATCACAGAGGCTATTCTAGGAACTTGTTTGAAGTTTGTTTTATATCTTCCTTGATGGTGCAATTGCTTTATCTGGAGGAAGACATGCCCACAGAAAAATATGGTACCAGCATAACTGAATCAAGATGAATCAAGTTATTCAAATACAATTACTGTCAGCAGAGGGAATGGACATGTGCTTGTGGCACCTTATCCTGACATGGAATATATGTCAGTATAGGGTTGTTAACTGCTGCAATTAAAAAAAAGAAATTAGAAATGCCTAATCAATGGACATGTTTAACTCCTTCTGCAACCATTACTTCTTCCGTTATCTTAAAGAAAGACATTTCTTCTATTAATTATCATTAATTCAAATTCTCCTTAGCTTCTGCACTCATTCTACTGTATCACAGCCTATTCCTCATGGCTCACCTTAGCTTTGCCATCCTGTGCAGACATGTATCCAACACACATGCTCTCTGTTGTATGGCTCCACAGAAATTCCACTATAAAGAAAAATGCAAGAAGTTACAAAAAGACCTTGGTTTAAAATACCAGATGTCATTTAACAAGACTGGTGTCTTGAGGAACAAATATAGCAAGGATAAAAAACAAAGAAAAAAAACTACTTACCAGAGCAATTAAATCTCAAAAGAAACAGCTATCAAACAAACAAAGTTTTCCTGAGTATTCACAGTCACACACTGCAGAACTACTACCCAGAATGAGAAAGTTACTTCAATGATATGGAGCCTCCAAGATGAGAAATACATCAACTCCAACTGCAGTTAAAAACTGAACCAACTTCTAAAGCAGTGGCCAGTTCCAGCCATCAGTAAAAGCTGACAGAACTTGCATTTACCTGCCTTGAACCCAGAAAAAAGCACCCTGCAACAGCACAAAGGCAGATGGAGTATTTTCAACAGGTAAAGGGGGATTTGTGGCTCAGCTGCCCAAGCAGGAGACAGCAAACATGCACAAATAGTCAAGTGTGCAACATGGGAATTGAAGATACAGAGCAGGCAGGAAAGACATCTGGTAAAAGCAAAATTATCCTGCACGAAAAGGAGGAGAGGTGTCTGATGGAATCAGAGTAACATGCACAATAAGAAAGATTGATTTCTGGCAAAATTAAAGGAAGTCCTACATTCAAAAGCCTGCTGAATTCCAACAGCAGATAGAAAACATCCCCTTTCTCTGTGGAGAGTGTAAGGGGCACCAAATGTAAGAGAGGAAAGAGAGATGAAGAAAAAACCTCTACCAAAGCACTCTCAGGTCTGATTACCTGGACTTCCAGCACCAGGTACACAACATCAGCTCTCTGGTACTGCACTCACAGCTAATTCAGGACATCAGTGTTAAAGACACTAAAACTGTCTAAAATTTAGGATATCAGTGTTAAAGACCAACTGTCATGTTTGCAGTGAGAACAATTAAGAAAATTCATCACTGCTCACATGTATTGATAATGCCTGTTAATCCAGAAAGGTGCAGTCCTGATGTCTGGAAGTTTCCTGATTTGTTATTTGTTTAACAGCCTGTTCCAGTAATCCTTAATTGCCTGATACATATGCAGGTATCTTTATGTACACAAACACACTCCTACTCAGCTGCAACACAAAATTCAGACAAAGAGCACATTATGTGTATGTTATTTGTATGTCAGTGGAGCTTTATAAATTGCCAGTTTTCTTCCTGCTCTCTGTCATGGTCATTTTTTTTGTGTGTTAATGAAGTCCATAATTTGGAAGAGGGGAAAGAAAAAAAATCAGCTGATCAGAATTCAAGGAATTTCAGAGAATTCTGTAAAAGTTTTAAAAAAATGCACTGAAGCACAAATTCTTCCTCTGGATTATGGGAGGTGTCTTACATGAATTACACAAGATGCCATGAACAGACATTTCCACATCTTTGTTTTGTGAGTGGCTTTCACATACTGCAAAAAAAGCATCACTAGATGGGTTTATAACTTTTACTCCTTCCTATTCCTCACGTTCCTTTAACGTGGCTGATGAAGGTCACAGCCTGCTGAGCACACTCATCCTTTGAACCACTTCTCCTTTGCATTGCAATGAAAACCAGAGCAGCAAGATCAAAGGTGAGATGATCCCAGCAAGACTTGAAGATTCTGACAGATATGCAGATATGATCATAAAAGAAAAATGAACTCCATCGAGGTGTGTGCTCTGCTCCCCTGTAACAGACTCATGGCTGATACCACGAAAGATGAATCAAAAGCTCTCAGAGAGTGAAAAATATCCAGTACAATCAATGTGTGTTTGATGGGGCCAACCTCTCTGTGGCACTCCAAAGGCTCCACTCTCAGTGAAAGCATTTTTTTAACACACAAATTTAATCCCATCTTTCAATTTTGAGAAGTTGGGAAACAGTTCAGGTCAAACACCCCGAAAATATTATATCTTTGCCTTTGATAATTACCAAAAGTAGCCTGTACTAGCACAAACCTTGGTTATTGTTTGCCATTACAAGTAGTTAACTATAATGAAAATTCTAAATTACATGTGAAACATCTTCAAATAAGTAGATTTTCAACCATTTAATAAGTCACTTCCTTGCCATTTGTTTCAATATTAAAAAGAAAGAGATAAAGATGATCCCTGTAACAAAGACATGAGCATTCCTTATTTTATACACAAAGTTTTTCAGTATTAACCAACGTATTTTCAGTCCAAACAACAGAAATACTACATATGATTAATTATGTATTATCTCTGCATTCATTGTAAAGCAGGAAATTTCAAAGGTACAGAAAAAGTACTGTGTTACAGTTAATCTCAGTGTTACTTCAGTGGAAAGAAAACCAAAAATCAATGGACAAATAGTCTTTACTTGTGATGTATGATCTATGGGGATTTTATAAATTAATTTTGGAGGAAAAAATGCCAAATCTTCATCAATAGAATATATTCTCTTACATGAATGACAAGCATTAAATGAATAGAAAAAAATTCTCTCACTTCCAAATCTCAGGAATTGAAGGTTAAGTTGATCTTGTTTGTTCTTAATCAGACTTGTATTTTCATTTTCTTAACTCTTTTTTTAAGGATAGAATTTATGTTGCAGGATGCTGTTGCACTAGATAATGTCACAATCGGATAAATAATAATAAAGCAGAGTATTATACAAAGGAAAAACACTTTAATTCTCGTAACAAAACCCCAATCTATATTAGACAGGTCAGTGTGACCCAATAAATAAGCACATAGCTCCACATCTGAGGAGCACCACAAGAAAGGAGATGGCACAAGTGTCATCCTGAAGTAATTCACATGCCCCCAACCCCAAATTCCTTCCCTTAAAGAGGCTTTACTGTGTCAGGGTTGTATTTCCACCATGTTCTGCTCATAGTCTACAGCCTTCAGTTCCCATCTGTTTCTCCCACACAAACCATGGGCCAGTTTTCCATAATACACTTTTCTGTCATAAAGCAGCAAGACAGGGATTGTGTTTCCAGGACAGAAACAGGGATGAAGGGATGTAAAGCCCTTTGGGAACCAGCCAGCTACTGCTGGAGGCAAAGCACAGGTGATTTCAGGATGAGCACCAGAAACTCCTGTTTGGTGCAAATGAAAATAGTAATTGCAACTCATCCAAACTGATTTTCCTGGCCATTACCAAGAATAAACAACCATGAACAACTTTCCTTACAAATTTTAAGTGCATCCTCCAAAGTCACACATTTTCTTCTGCAAAAAGGAGGAATAAATAACTTTTTAGAAAGCATTTTTCACACATAAGCTACTGAGAAGCAGTAAACAGCTACATGCATTACCCCCAGCTATAAATGCAATTTTTCCTGTGAGGAACACATCCTGCAACTATTACATCTATGCCATAGATTTAGAAAGGTCCCACACAACCCTCTGAATGACAATTCTGCTTAGAAATAATGAGTCACAAAGAATGCTCTTTTCTGGAGTTTTACTAATATTTGCCTTGTTTGTTTCCCTATTTCGCTTTCTAGATTTTAGGAAAATGCAAAAGGAATGTCAATTCCTTTTTGCACAGAGATTTTATTTCACCCTTCACTTGGAGTTAGCACCCAGCTGACTGGGTTAAAATTAAATTAGAATTAAAAATGAGTAAGAATTTCTTACCTAGTAAAGTTGGCTTTTCCTGTGAGGACTCAGGCTCTGCTGAACACCTGCAGGAGCGGAGAACTATCACACCTCCAAGCACACCATCTTCATTGGCCAGAAAAGGTGAACCTGGGAAAAATCATCGAGGAGAATTATTTGCAACAGGAATAGTCTCTTGGGCTTTTTTCTTTTGGATTTGACTTTCTGCCATTCCCCTATAATCTTGTCACTAAGGGTTGAAAAGACTGCCAGATCAAACAGCGCCTTTACAAAAGCAGCAGTTCTCTTTTTCTCAGTGTTTCAAAAGAATAATTTTCTAGAATGTTAATCTACTAATTCACCAGTAATCAAAAAAATGAAGAGCTAGACTGAATAAACAAAAATATTAACAATTACATTTGTGAGTGCAAACCTATTTGTTCATGGATCAAGGAAAATGTAGTAATGAAAAATGGAGTCAAGTTGAAAAAAAAATTGTGATTCAATATTTAGTTCTTTCTGTTCTATAATTACTACAAAGACATATCTAAAAAATCAGGCAAATTTAGGTCATTTTTACAGTTTATTCATTTTTGCCAATTTAAAGCCCTTTGTACAGAGACATCATCAAACTGCTGTAGTGTCTGCCTTGCTGTTAGATGAATAGTAGCAGAAAAGCCTAAGCACATCCTTTTTACAGTGGCTCCTCTGATGTTAATTTAAGACATAGGATATAAAAGTCCTCTATCAGAAGCTGGAATAGCTTTAAAGATAGCTGAACCAAGCTCAAATATTCTTTCTCTGGTTTGCAATTTGAAATAAGATTCCTATAGCTTTAAATGTGGAAACAATGGTATAATTTACGTATAATTTAAAATGTCTTGAGCCACAAAATCCATCAAGTTCTTGCACTTAGGCCCATAGACATCCTAGTTACACATCTGCATTATACTGTCATTTAAAATTGAACATACAATTGGAACAGCCATTTAATGTAATTCTTTTCAATTCTTTCTTTTAAATAAATTAGTGTACAGTCACTGTAATTTGCCAGCCACAAGAACTTTAGAGCAGATCTATTCATCAGACTCCTTTAACTTGCCCACAGCTATTTGCATGATTAAAATTACTCCTTTACTGCAAATAACAAGAACAAAACAGCCCAATAAAATCCAAGTTTGAGCTTTACCATAAAGAAAACTAAAAGCTTTATTGTGTTTTCTCTAAACATTAGAGGAGCCACCTTCAAAAATAATACATGGTGGTCACTGCAATAGAAGCCCACGTTGCAGGAAAATAATAAATGCAGTATGCTTAATAAGCAGTAATATCTTATTTGATCTAATGCAAACAGATACTATCTTTAAAGTGCCACTTGCTTTGTAAAAGAATTACTACTAGTTACAGTTACAGCTCCTGTACTGCTCACTGACTGTGACCAAATCCCTGCAAAACAAGAATCCAGCCCATGATAAGGTAATAGATAACAAACCAGGAAAATATGTTTGGTTAAAATAGAAACACAAGGCTTAGAAAGTTGTGAAGAGTTTTACCACCCAAGTCAAAATCAGGCACTTCAAAGACAATGCCTCTACCTGAACTTGGTCTGCAGACCTCATCTCACACTAAACTGCACAAATGATTTAAGATCTGAGCCATGCTGTGGCGAAAAAGTCATTGCAAAGAGACAGAAAAAGCTCTGGTTTGTTTTTTAATAAGCAGTGTCTCCTTCCCTTTCAAGGGCTATGAAAGATTCTTCCAAGGTTCTAGTGAAAAATATGAATTTTCTCTTTAATTAGAATGGTTAAAAATGTTCTATTTCATCAGAACACAAGCAGTACTCACAGCAGACAGTATATTCAAGGCCACAGTAAAACACTGGGACTGTATGAATGCACGTAATACCAGACAGTAACTACTGATTATAGTTTATAGAGTTGGTGCCACTGAAGTCTTGTTCTAGAAATGCTTCCATTAGTTTAATCCCTTTTTCTTTAGGGATTTTGTGTCTCCCACACTTTGAAAAAAATAGATGAAAGAGAAGCCTGTAAATAAGCAAATTACATATTTCTTCATTTTCCCAGTATTTTTGTCAACTATGCCATTATGACTGATCAAATTTTCAGTAATCTGAGTAACTTGTATATGGTCTTTTGAAATCTTACAAGGCTTACAAGGCTTCTTTCCATGTAGGGACTGCAGAAAAACACATAACACTGTATTTTCATCAAAATTCTTCCATTTTATAGGGATTTCTTTGCAAGAACTAAATATCGATCTTCAGTGAAACACAGAATAAAAAAACAATCACTCAAAGCAAGTGTTTTGTGAAACTTATTTTGAAAGAGGGTTTAAATAAGTAATTTAAAACTTGAGCTTCAAGCACACAAGACAAAGACTTCAGCTTAAAACTTCATCTAAAAAAATGCTCAACCTCTACATGAACAACTGCAAGCCCCAGTTCTGTCAGCACAAACAGCATTTATTTATTGACATTAAACATGGTGTCCATTATACTGCCCTAAGTATGGACACAATTGTTTTCTGAACAAATTACTTCCTTCAACAATTATGCACCATGGAAGCTTTACTACCACTCCACAAAACTCAAAGGCTTTGAAGACCACTCAAAAGCTGGAAAATCAACTGTATTAATTCAGCTTTTGCTGAAGTTGCCACCCTACTGCAGCTGGAAAACTCTAGAAGAGGATTAACTTAATAGCACTGCACCTGATAAAAGTGTGATAAAAGTCTTTATTTCAATATCCATAAAACAAAACAGATGAGCAAGACACTGACTTCTTTCAGAAGGACACAGGTTGGGTCCTTGGACTAAGAATAAACATCGGTTATGTCACACGAAACCAGGTCACATTGCACTAACTTTGCAACAGTACTACTGGCCTGAGACAAATAACTTAATAAAATAAATTAAAATTACTTTTAGCAGATAATTTGCATGGAGTATTGAACCAAATGCCTTAAAAGTTTGTGTTATGCAAACAAAGCAAAGATGTTGGGAGACATTATCTCTCCTACAGCCAAAAACATAGCCTTGCTTTCCCTTTTGATCTTCTACACCATTTCATCATCACCTGCAGAATGAGCATTGTTCTGGAATGGTGGGAGAAGTCTGAAGAAAGAACACAGCCCTTGTTTTCATCTCCAAACACAGGCAGCAAATGAAGACACAGTCACTCGCACTACCCCACAAAGATTCAGAATCTTCCCACCCACGCCTCTTCCAAGGGCCACCCTGCTGCCCTGTTTCTGCTGAAGGCTGCCATTCCCAGAGACATCAGAAGCAAATTCTGTGACTACACCCTCACCCATCCCAAATGCCTTCAGCAGCAAGTTCAGCTGAATCATCTCTAGTGCAAAATCAGCAACAATACAGTGTATGTCTCCAATTCAGTGCCTAAGTTGTGGGGAACCAACCTCTAAAAAGTGTCAGTAAAAACCAGTTGCCTACAATAATAACATTACAGTATTCTATGTTACAGTAAATTCAGGCCCCTAAGCCAAATTAAATACATGCTGAACAGCATATTGCTTAAAAGTTATTTATTTTTCAAAAATATTAAAAGAGGGATGCAAATATAATGCCTTGTTTAAACAAGGATATTTCTAGATATGCAGACCTACTGATGATGATCACAATTATGCTAAACAGTGTATTTTAACAAACCAGACAGTGCAAATGAGTAGGTCTATGGTAAGCAAAATTCCAGACAGATGAATGCTGTGCATCCATCATTAAATCTGGAAAAATAATGGTACAAAAGCAGTATTATACTTTATTTCTATAGAAAAATCCATGTACCACACAGAGGAATTAATTTCGGTGTTCTCAAAACACCGTGAATTCAAAGGTTAGGAACATATTTCATTAATTTAGTTCTAAAACTCGTTTTGTTACAGCCAAGGCATTGAGCAAAAGAAATAACAGAGCAGACTTTTGTAAAAAATAACAATATAGGTAATGACTTTTTTATATATACATTTAATTAGTATTTCAAGAGGAGGAGAAAAAGTGGGACTAACATACTGCCACGTATATTAAAGGCAGAATGGTTTCTCATTAGAAGGAAAAAGTGATCTGGCTCCTACCTCCTGCACCATTCTGGCTTTCTTTTTACTCTTTGGAAAGATAGATTTTCCTGTACAAATTCAAAATTCAGTTAAAATAGTACCAAAATATGCCTACTAGCCAAAAATACTGTTTTCACTGCAATAAAGTAGAATTGCTGGATAAATCTTTGATCTAATAGCTTGCTAATGACAAAATTACAAAAATCTGGGGCTTTAAATACAATTTTAAGTCTCATGAAGCTCAGTGCTCCTTTCCCAGTTACACTGGCATGCCACTGAGGAATGTGGCATGAAAAATCCAAAGTAAAACTCCAACTGCAGCGTTAACTAATAATGTTAGCACTGACTGGCCACACCAGAGAGAAGGGGTAGGACAAAACCAAACAAACCTCATATTTCATTCGTTTTGGTCAAATCCTCACCTTCCCCAGTCACAAAACTACATTTTACAAAACACATTTCTCTCCTTCAAAGCCCAACTACTCTGTTATTGCTGTGTGACATACAAAAAGCATTACCACATTCTTATTTGTGTATTTTGTGTGTTATTAATCTGTAGCAATGGTCTCACAAAAGCAAGCAATCAGGTCTTCACAGCAACTCCACATTCACTGATCCCTTGAAGTTCTGCAGGAGCAGCCAGAGCTGAACACCACGAGCCAGGTTCAGCTGCTGATCAGGGACAGAACTGAGAGATTTCACAAGTGTTAAAGCAAATAATGGCCTCAACATTCAGCCTTGCTCTGGAGGAGCTTCAGTTACAAGTGAAGAACAGTTTTTCTTCAGCGTCCCTTGTGAATTAAAGCTCTCACGTGATGAAGAATGTTTCCTCCAGATCATGGGATTGATATGAGTTGTTCACTTCTGATCCTGTGCCTTTTTCCCCCACAGAGCCATCCTAGCACAGATTCAACACTAAGCTGTAAATGAAGTGTTTTATTTACACTTACCCAGCTGAAGGATGAACCAGCTGCTCATCAGATGTTTTACATTCATATTCTTCCACAGCAGAGAAACCATTACCAGCTTCATTGTTTACATCAGCTTTCAAAGGCTTAAAACTTGGGTCTAAACACTGACTGTGGTGTGGTGTAACCAATTAAGTGCTCCAGCATCCCCCAGTTTTAACAGAGTTAAACAAATCTTCTTGTGCACTGTGTGAGTGAACCTCTGGCTTTTTCAGGTCAAAAGTCTACAGATCACTGTGGCCACTGGACTGTCAGCTTGTGTACGGAACGTGGTGGAAGTGAAGCTGTTTGCCACTTTGCTTCTGCTATGTATCCCACTAAAGTCCAAGGTAACAAGTGAAATGAACATTAGAGGAATATAATAAGCACTAAATGAAGCCTGCTTTTAATTTCATGCACCATTATTTGGTGAATGTTTAAGCACAAGCTGTCTCAAGTCAGAGGTCTTTATATTTCACGATACACTGAGTTGCAACATCTATGTTGAATTTTTAAAGAAGCTGCAAGGGAAAACACCTGCACTTTAAAGCTTTACAGGGAAGATTTTAAGAAATTAAATAACTGAGGATACCACAGACCAATAAAATCCCAGTGCTTTTGACAAGGAGAAGCATAGGGAGGACCGACACAAATCCTTGTGGGACATCATCACATTGTGTTTATGAAACTTCAGGATCGCTTCATTCTCTTCAGAAATCTTTTCCTCTGTGTCATGGAGAACCATAATAATGCTTCCACAGTTTGCTTCCTCTGCTAGAAAACCACAAAGGATACTACAAAGCTTAGAGTGATGCAGCACCAAAGGAGAAACTATAATGTACTATGAAGTAACCATAACACTGTGCAATGCCAGTCACAGTCTTGTTACTGTTCAAGTATGAGGCTTTTTCCTCCCCAGCAAGCATAACTAATAATAATATAATTATTAATTGATATTCTATGGTTCCTAGCTGTCCAAAGTCCTGCTCAGAAGAGAGGATTTTGACACTAAATTTCTAGAAGAGAAAGTGCCAGCCTGATCCTGCTGCTATTACCTTTCAGCAGACTTCACTCGGCTGAAGCCCAGTTTAAAAATACAAGAATAGAGAAACATATTTCCGCTAAGGAAAGAACAAATATCAGATTCCAACTATGTCTTTCAGCTCATTATTTTCTAATACTTCATAAGAAGTTCTCAAGTACCATTGGTAATGCTGCCATTGTTAAAAGCCCAGATTTCCCGCCAATGAGATGACACAAATATTTACTCTAAGTCTACATTCCACAAACTTGGCTGCGTTTGAAAGGAATGATGAGTAACAAAATCCTCTGTTCTTCTGTTTGGAAGGTATTTGTGTTTACAGAACACCATTCTTTAACTGTGAACCAAGCCTTTTGTGCTCTTTGACTAAAGATATGGAGCCCATTCCATTTACAAAAAAGTCCAAATTTGATTTCTCTCACCTCTGATTGAACCACCAGTCGTGCATTCTCCACAGTAAGCTGGCTCTGAGAAAGGATTGAGAGAAGCACATCTGACATGAGTTTGCTCATCACCTGCTGTTTAAACAGCACTCACTGTCTAAGCCAGGCATTCCCTAGCTGGAAGGATTCCCAGGGCCCTGCAGAGACTCGGAGAGCCCTGTAAACAGGAAGCACCAATCTGATGGCAACTGCCAAAATCAGCTGTTCATTCTTCTGATACAAGTAATACACATTTTGACTTCTGATAAAATATTCTAGCTCAGCTTTGCTAAAGGCTGGGGTTTTTTTCCAGTGCCTTGGTCCATTATAATTCTGGTGACAGTTTGACAAGACCACAAAGCAGGGCTCTAAGGCAGGCAAGGGAAGCATCCATGCACTCAACAAGGAGTCCATCAGCCCATTTTATCCTGTTGTTTCACAGTAAGAAATCCTGCACCATACCACACATCCTGTGCTATCAGCTAGCACATCACCTAAGAAAAGTCACAGCAAAAAAAAGTCTATTTAGTAAAAACCTACTGTTTTAAGTGTACTTAAAACATTAATGCACATTTTTAACTGTTGCACTGTATTTGCTGCATGTAACTTTGCATTCCATCTGCAGAATTGCCAAGATCTCCAAAATTTCTTTGCCAGCTACAAACTCAATACTATGTCACATGTTACCAGCAAGATGTATCTGGATTTTGATGTTTTCCTACATCAGTCTTCATTCCCAGGACAGCTGAGCACAAACTAGATTTTATGTTTGCTAATCCAAGCACTTCAGCTACACAAAAAACGAAAGTGGCTGTGTCTTTTTTCCCCACATCAGCACTGCCCAGAGTAGAACTAAGCAGACACTACACATTCCTGCTGTCAGGCAGCAGAAGCTTGCAGTGCTAAGTTTCTGAAAATACAAGCCAGACCTGTCCTGAATTAAAACTTTTAAAAAGGAATTACAAAGCATTTATATAAATGTTATGAAAATGTTTTTTTCACATTTTCTTTTCATGAAGAGCATTAATTTGATCCTGTCTCTCACTCTTTTCACTTTCTGCTGTTTAGCTGGGTTTAGGGCTTTCCCAAGGCAGTGAGACATCACACTGATATCCTGGTGCCTCTGTCTGTGCAGCTCCTCTTTCTCTGCAATTGAGAGCTCAGGTGTAACAAAAACTTCAGCAACATTTAATAGGCTCTTATCTCCAACAGAAACATTTTCACATTTCCACTGAAGAATACAATGTATATGTCACACAGAAGCAAGGTAACATTTAAATGGAAACATCTGTAATGCAAAGTGGTGGCAAAATACGTTTGCATTAAACAGCAAAACGAGAATTGCATTTTTTGCTAACCATTACCAAACAGAACAAAGTCAACCCAGAAAACTCAAAGCAACTTAAAGAAGGCACCTTTAACTAAAAAAATTTAAATTTTGGGCTTTTATCAGCCAGTCTCTATGAATTACTTCATCAGTAGCTTTCCATCTTGTGTGTGTACGTGCACTAATATGAAATTGCAGAAGGATACATACAATTTGGGCTGGCTTTTAGTACTCTTACCACAACCAGCACAATAAATTTTGAGAGCATGGACTAAAGATCTGACTTTCCTATAGTTAGGCCACTTCCATACAACATCTGCAAAGCTGGTTACAAATCAGCAAAGCTACCACAAGCATCCTTCCTAAACTCTTCTTTTGGGTACATGAATTCCTAATTTTGTGCTGCTATGCACCAGAATCAGTGATTAAATATAAAAAGCTCCATTTTTGCTGCTTGGATTAGAATCTTTTTGGGGAACACAGAGAGTGTTCTGCACTCTTACAACATCCAGAAATGACTGCAGCATAGCAGCAGATTATCAAGTGCAGTCTGCCAATGCAGTCTTCCCCTCAAACAGTCAAATGTCAGAAGCAGAATCTAACATGGATTCAGTACTATAAAAAGAAATCAAGAAGTTGCTTGCCAAGACCAAGGGCATCAGTCCCTGGGACCCAAAAAGGTGTTCCTGTCCCTCTTTTAGTTCCAATTAAAGTGTCACAAAATGAGCTTTGGCAACACAGTGTACAAGCATCATGCTGTCCATAAGAAACACTGAAGATGAAAATTGTCTGTGGATTCTAAAGTTTGAAAAATTTTAAGGGGTATGAAAACACTGCAAGTCAACATATGTGCCACAAGTTTCACTGGAATTTTCAAAAGGGCAAGATTTTTATGGTTATTTTAAAAATCCACATTCATATTTTGCTTATGACTTGAGGAAAGAAAACAAGATCTATATTTACAAGAAATTGAAGACATATTGCACAATTCTCTTAAATCAAAGAAAAAAATTGGTTTTTTAACAAAGTCCATTTCACTTTTTCAAGAAATTAATTTCATGATGTAAATAGCAAACCAGAATCTGTCTGTCCAAAGCACTTAATTAGAACATGAAGTGGTTTTGAGGTCTACTATTTTTAAAAGGGTTAACATGAGGAATAATTTTTACTAATGCTCCTAACCCATCAATTCTAAACTATGCAATTGTACACCACAGCCCATGATTCAGACAGGAAATTCTTTCTTCAAACCTCTCCGGGTATTCTATGACTCACATAACAATTGAGGTATTTCCAAGGGTTTTCCTTTAAATTTCCTAATATATTCTTCTGTAGTTTAACATTTTTCAGATGTAACACAACACTAAATCTTGAAGCCAACTGCAACACAAGGCTTCAACAGAAAACAAGTATCTTTATTTAATACAGTTACTTGCTTTTTCAATCATGTTGAGTGACAATTAGGTAATTAGGGCCATATACTCACCAATAAACTTGTTTTGCATAGTCTCTAGGAGAGCTTGGTGGGCATCCTCTGTTTGCAGAGCACATGAACATTCTCTGGCCAGTATGGTCCGGACAAGGTGCTCTCCACAACCTAAAGAAATAAAAAGATTGGGAATAGTCAAAACACAGATATCACTATGAAGACAGCCTGTCATTAATTTACATCATCACATTCATTTGGCTGTGATGATGCAAAATAAAGAGTTTCTTCATAGTGATGCATACGACAAGTTTCTGCCACATATTTTTATTTTTTAAGAAGGTTGACACAGAGTCACTCAAAAATTCAACAAAGTCAGGGATTTTCTCACAACTTTCCTGAAATTTCGACTGCGCGAAGTCATAAACCAAACAAAAGTTAAGAACAGAAAGAAGAAACAGCAACACTGTCCTTGACTCGGCATCACTATCCAGAGAGAAGCCTCTTACTAATCATTCTCCTGGGAATGATCCCTGCATGCAACACTTCAAACCACAAACAACTTCAGCGACACAGTAACTCCTTTTGCATGACAGAATCTTCTACTCAGTCCATCTGATTCAGCCTTTTTGCAACAAAGGAATCCATGATGAATTCACCCATGCTTTTTTTTTTTGCCAAAGTGGCTGGTCACTGGATTCCTAATATAAATTCCTGTAATTTTTAAAGGTTTGTTCTCAAGAAACTAAAAAGCTTCTGCACACAATCACTTATTGCCTCAGTGCTTTCTGTACCTATCCCTATTTTTGGTGAAGACAAGCAGGTCATTAGTGCTACTCTTGTTCTGTAGGAACACTCACACCTGCTATTTTTCCTCCTGCTTCCTTTTCCCTTCCTGTGCTGTGCTTTGGGACATTCAGTTTCAGTCAAATGGCACTGTGCATGTTTACTGCCCAAGTGAAGTTTACTGGACAGGAAAACTCACTGCTGATACCTGCTCCATTGACATTTTTCCTCAATGGCAGACAAAGCAGCTAGAAGAGGTGAACTGTGTTATCCATTTAGGAAAGAAAAAAACATAACTAATGTAGACTTGTAACATAACAATGATCTCAAATTACCTAAATATAAGTTTCTACATTTTGATCAGATTTATAACTTATCAGGGCCTAAAACTGCATTAGACACCAGAATAGACAGAGGGAACTCAGATACAGTCCCTTCACAATTATATATAAATATTTCTAGCACATTTCTCATTAAATACAACAAGATGATGCAAGCACTGGAACCATTAAAAAAAAATCTGCTATAATCCAGTTGGACTCATTAGCTCAGGTGCAGAATTACATAAATACACCTACACAGCCTCCAGAAACAAATTTATGGCTGGAAACAATCTAGTTGCTTCCAAGTGGCAGGGAGCTGGAGCTGGTAAGACATCAGACCTAGGCTGGCTTCAGACAAAGGCAGCTCAGTCTCCACGGGTAGCTCCCACTTTACTGGAAGCACTAACAAGCCCAGAAGAGAGACAGTGCCTGAAGCCAGCCTAGATGTGGCATAAGGAAAAAAAATTAATAATTAAACCTAACCCAAAGTGGCTCCAGTGCAGCAGTGCTGAGTCTCTCATGGCTGTGCATATGCTGAGCTTAGAGCACTGACTGGTTTGGGTACATCGTGGCACAAACACATTGGCAGGTCTGGCACTGTGCATTGCAGCTACTCACAGACTGGCTTCTAGTTCTTCTCACCATTTTAAACCCTAATTAACATGGCAATCTACTCAAAGAATCTCCCTCTCTGGCTGCTTGTCACACAATTATACCCTTCCTCTTAAATGCACAGTGAGTTTCCACTGTTCTTCAAAGATTGTTCATAGAGAAGGAAAAAAAAAATACCCCCCTCATTTTCAAGATTTAAAAAACCCACAACAAACAAAAAACCCACCCTCTGGAGCACTATGGATGCGTTAGATATCACAGAATCAGCCCAGAGACCATATTGCTGAAAAATTGTGTACACATGTCCCAAAATCCTGCTATGTTCAATCATCAAAAAAATACCTTGGTCTTCAGTTATGTGTCCCTGCTAATGGGCAGTGTCTCCTGATTAATACAATTCAGCTAAACTGAGTTGTTTGAAGTGGGACACTTTGGCATTGAATCTACATACAACTGGCACAACACAAAGACAAAAAATTCTTTGTATAGCAACCAGATTGAGTAAAAACCAGTTACAAATTTAGAGGAAAATGAAAGAGCCAAAATACTACAACAATTCCAGAGCCAAGGGAAGTTGTTCTTGAGAGCACAAGGGAAAAAGTCTTTTCACTGAGACTGTCAAGCTCTCAAGTTAATGAGAGAAGTGTCCTGGTTAGGAGATAATCTTCAAGAGGCTCGTGCAATAGAGAAATCTCTGCAGCTGCTTACAGGAGGGTCTGTCCATTCATTTTCCTCATTACGCCCACATTCAGAAGCTTCTGTCCACAGCAGAACTGTGACTTATCTACTATTTATTCCAAAGGAATGGATGAAAAACATGAAAAAACCCCACAAGATGCATTTTACCCACAGATCACAATATGGACATTACTTTTTTTAAACTAAGAAAATTTAATCACTATGCAGTTTTACTGTACAGAGCAAAACTAAACAGGCATATGCCCCAGCAAAAACTGAGAAAGCTGTTTTTTTCTTGAAAAAAACTGTTAGTACCTTTAAAATATAACATATAGTATCTTTAAATATAACTATATGAATAAGAAGCAAAGGACTAAGAATAGGAATCAAACAAATGAGACACAGAAATCAAGAGTGAGCCTATGCATCTCCAGTGCATCAAGTAATAAAACCAGATGTTACTACTTCACAATTTTCAAGTATTTCCTAAATTGGCATCAAAAAAACAATGGCCATTTTTTAGCATGACATATAATGTTATTTCCCCCCCCAAGAGAATGACTTTATTGAAGAGTTCCCATAACATCAGGTCTGCTCCAAAAAAATTTCAGAGAGAGAGAACTTAATATGGGTTAAGAACAGCTGCAGCCCACAGATGTGATCCAGGATCAACCACAAGGAAAGCAGCTTTGCAATTCTACTAACACATCACACATCTCTACATCCCCACAGACAAAGTTATTTCTTTTTGTCATATTTATGTCAACCTATAAGGCAGCAAACTTACAGACTGCTGCTGGCAGTGGATGCAAAAATCTTTCAACACATCAATTGCTGGCAGTCTGCAGGGACAGATAACTAAGGAAAACAATTCCCCCATTTGGAAAAGATAAATTTGTTACTGCAGTTTTTGATGTAGGAACATCTATTTTTGAAGAAAAAAAGAAGAACAACGAAGCAGTGTTTCACATACTTTGACCAGATACAGGCTGAGAAAAAGAATTACACTTTCTATTATCTCAAGTCAGAACCAAAATTCTTGCAGGTTTAGCAGATCTATATGCCTGTACAGCCTCTAACTGGGGACACACTGCAGATAATACCAGGACAAGGCACAAAATGAATGTATACATTACTAGAGCAATCAAAACTGATTTATAACTTACAATATAAAGTTGTGGGTTCAAATTTATAGTTCAGTCACTTTAGTCTACCCGCCAGCATTAACCAACATCCAGAAAAGTTCTATTAACATGACTCAAGACAGCAACTCCAGTGAAAGCTACTTAAACCCATTTCCGAATCATGCACACAAGTTGATGAAAATGTAAATCTGGTTCATTTGCTTAACTATCTCACATGATATTACATTTAACTGCAAGTGCTACATTTGCAGTTCTTTCACTGAATAGTACTACAACCAAACCAAGAGGGACTCCCACAGAGTCTTGCAATTATACATTAAAGTCTCAAATACATTCATTTTAGTAAATTTTCCTGTAAACAGAGTTTAAATCATTTTATTTTCCTTTCCCAGTCATGATGATGCCTTCTTCAGTAACCTGAAGCTCATTATATTTCAAAGATGAATATTTTGCAATGACAGACAAATGCCTCCCCCTAAGACTTCACACATGAGTGACTCAAGAATGAGATGACTAGCTGGAAAAATTTACTGGGTTAAATTAGTGCTTCACACTGAAATAACTGTTTCATATAGTAAACAAATTATTTTCCTAACACAATATTTTGCAAACACCATGTTGCCTACTTGTAACTCCTCCACTAACAAAAATACTGGTTTTGGAACTGCTGCTGTCCATGTTTGCAGGGCTAAGTACAATTAACTGCCTTCCTCTAGGATTGCTACTGGCAAAGGCAAAAATGCTTCTGCAGAAAACAAAAGAGTTTACAGAGAGTATTTTGATAAATCATGCCTGACAAATTTGGTGACCTTCTATGATGAGGTTACAACACTGAAGGGTAGAGGAAGAGCAACTGGTGCCATCCACCTGGAGTTGTGCAAAGTATTTGACACTGCCCTGCACAACATCCTTGTCTCTGCATTAGGGAGACACGGATTTGATGGACAGACAGCTCAGAGGAGAAGGAACTGGCTGGACAGCCACACCAGAAGAGTTGTGACAAGGGCTTAGATATGAGGAAGAAATTCTTTACTGCAAGGGCAGTGAGACACTGGAACTGGTTGCCCAGGGAAGTTTTCAATGTACCATCCCTGGAAGTGTTCACACCCAAGCTGGTTAAGCAACCTGTTCTAGTGGAAGGTGTTCCTCCCCATGGCAGGATGTTGGAACAGGATGATCTTTAAGGACCCTCCCAACTCAAACCACTCTGAAATCCCACAAAAAATAAACAGAAACATACAGACAGATATTTTGACACAAGTTTCTAGCCTCCTACATTAAGGGGAAAGAATATACAGATTCCTAAAGGCTCCAGGGATATATGGCAACAGATCCTTATGACAAGGGAAGGAAAGAAGAATGAGGCTTAATAGTCACAACATCTTTATTTTGTAAACAAATTACAAACCCAAACAAAACTCTAAGAGATCCCAGAAAACCTGTCTTCAACCACAAGCTTCTATTCCTGCCTGAAAATTATTTGAAGATCATATACAAAATCACTTGGAGATCATACAGAAACACCAACATTGATTTTCAGAGAGACATATCTTGGATCATGCCACAATACAGTTTTTGATGCACTGCTTCTTTCAAAGTGCCAGGTAGACCAACAGTGAAATGGAACTTCCCTTTTCTGTGGGTATTGAAATGAGTAATTACTGAGAATAATAGTTTTACCTCCTATTTAAAAACTCCTCAATGATTACTACAAGATTTGCACAAGAACCATCAGGAATCTACAACCTTTTTTTTTAATAGGCTCTTTTTCTTCTGTTATCTTATTATAATTCAGCTGTTCTGGATGTATCAGTAGTCCCCTTGATTACCATTTCAGCAGTAGTAATTTGCTAGTTAGCCTATGCAAAACTTCCATAACAACCAAGTTACTGGGCAGGGGGGGTTGTGATGTTTTTGTTTTTATTTTTTAAGATTGTTAACGTCTTCAATTTTTAGCTATTGTATTAGATACTATGTTACATTGCCAACAATTTCAAAAAAAGGTTAAGAAATCTGAG
>VXBB01019853.1:2643-24553 GCA_013399915.1 Illadopsis cleaveri
TTTTTTTTTTTTTTTTTTTTTTTTTTTTTTTTTTTTTTTTTTTTTTTTTTTTTCAGAATATAGCTAAGTTCTAGAATTCTAAATCAGAAATTTGAGTATCAAATTCTGGTTTACTTCTTCATCTGAATTAAAAAAAAATAAAAAAGAAGCAAAACTAACCACACTGAATAAACCCCCACTGTTAGCAAATTCACAGAATCAATTGAAGCTTAAAGGGAAAAAAAAAAGATCTTTCAATTCCTTTATTATCTGTTTGAATGTTTCAGAGCTTTAGTGTCAATCACATCTTCTCTTCCTTATCTGGTGCCATTGACAGTTCTATGAAGAGACTGAATTCTTCCATTTACTGCCTCCAGGCATGGATATGGTTTCTTTTCTGGAAACTCAGTGGTTTTATTAGTATGAGTATCTTTGTCCAGTTTAGGTTTTTGCATATTCTGGGTCAGGGAGGACCTCACCACTTTGACTACTTTTCACCAGGCTTCATCTACCAACTGCTGTGCAACGAAATTAAAAGCATCCAAGCTTGTAAAAATAAATGCTTCCATTTTAAGACATGTTTTGTACTGCATTCAGCTATGACAGTCTAGCCAGTTCCATGAGCTGGGGTTTAGGGTTCCCATGAGCTGGGGACTAAGATATTTAAGTGTCAATGTGCAAACAGTTCAATCCAAGAGCCTTTATGAAACATAATTGCCCTAATAAATTGATACAGACATTTCTCTGGCCATGATCAAATTCTGATTCTTGCAGCCCTTTTCAAAAATTTGTCTCTGTGCTTGCTGAGAGATAAGTTTATAATGCTTCTAGAGACAAGCAATTTCTTACCATTTCTTTTAAAACATTCTTGATCATCTGTCTGACTAGGGGGTTGGGGTTTTTTGGGTTTTTGTTTCTCTTATAGTTGAAGATTTTTTTTTCTTTGAGTCTTTCATTTTCCTCCCAGACCTTAAGCTTGAGATCAGAAATTTTTAAGATAATCAGACTGAAACACGTACACCCACTGTGGATGACCTTATGTTAGAATGTGTTCCAGTTCCTATATGCTGAAGTATAAACAGAAAAAAGAATCCCACATCAGCAGAAATGGGGCAGCTAAAAAGAAAATGAATTCAGGAAAATGGCTGTGCACTCTTAAACTGAAAAAAAAAAAGCAAGTCTTTAATTCAAGAACTGATATATGCATTGTATGGATGAATTTGAATTCTCATTGCACAACTCTGCTTTGTAGTTCAGAAATATCTTTGAAAAAAAACCAACCAAAAGCAAAAAACAAGAGAGCCAACTTAAAACATTAAACTGAATAAAGTATCTTCTTTTTCTTTTTGAACAAGTCAAGGTTATAAGAGTTGTGTTTGTGAAGAAAAACAGCATAATCTCCTTTCAGTAAAGAAGGTTAAGGGATAGGAGCAAAAAAGAAAAAAATTAAAATTACAATAACATAGAAAATAACAAACTTTCATTGTCAAGAGATCTTTTTTACTTTATGCAGTAAACATGGAACAGTTTCCAAAAATTTGTGCTTTTTCAAATTTACATTTTTCTGCTCCAAACTGATGTAAGGATTGTAAAATGTAGGATGTTTTTCAAGTTTCACCTGCAGTGTGAGCAGTTTCATCTTTTGTATTCTGCAGTAAGAAAACATGATAATTACCTTTCTTTACCTTGTAATTCTTTGACATAATTAAGAACCATTCTATTAACCCACTTTTTGAGAGGTCAGTTTTTCCTCAAAATGAAAGGTAAGAAAAATGAAATTAGCATATGGGTAATAGGTATACAATGAGTAATACATATTTTTGTGTCTTCCCTTGAAGCATTGTGGTAAAAGGTTTCTAAGGATTAATGGTGGATTAGCCTTGCTGAAAGTTAGAGCATTTTTCAGTTGAAAAATCCAAACAGCCATACAAAGAACGGGTAATCTCCCCCACAGTCTAGACAGGGCAATCTAGTTGATGAGGTATTCCTTCGAAGTCTAAGCATGTTCCATGAAGAAAATAACCATTCTGGTGCAATATATTTAAAAAAAAAAAAAAAAAAAATAAAAAAAAGCAAAAATAAAAAAGGTGTTTTGCAAGGAAAGGAGCAATCTTGCAGTCACAAACNAAAAAAAAAAAAAAATCAATAGAAGCATTTAAACATAAAGAGTTTTCTACATTTTACCCCAAAAATACTGAAACATATATCAGTAATTCAGTGTCAGGGAACTCAATAGCTTAAAAAAAAAAAAACTTAAGAAAAAAGAAACTGAAACAATGAGCAATTGTACGTAACCAAATTGAAGTGTTCGTTCCCTGTTCTTTCAAACTGGATCAGCATGTCACTGAAGTTACAAAGCTTGCCATTGACTTCATCGGGATAGGACAAGATCCTTTGTCAGCTGACATATATGCTCCAGAAAGATGACAAGTTCTACAGGATCAACAACTAGAAGCTCACTGGCACACTCCCATACCAAGTTCAACTGCAGAGCTAACCAAAAAAATTCTTGTCTCATCACAGCCCACCACGTTCCTATCACCAGTAAGCGAGTGCTCTACAACGACTACTTGCCTGAGTCTTCTCTTTGGAAGCGAAATGTTATTTTGCATTTTACATCCACAGGTTTAAGCCTCACACATACAAAAGAGATTGCTCTCCAACAGCACAAAAAGCAGTGCTTTGCATCCTACCTGTAGGTTTGTGTTTTAGTTGTCCTTCATTCCACTGCATGAGACAGGCCAGGATGAAAGCTCCAGTAGCTGGAGAGGCAATATAACAATTGGTCAAGGGGCTCAACACTGATATAAAAATAAAAAAGTGTTTAATTTGTGTATTACTTTAATTATTAGTGTAAGCCTTGCCACTCAAATGGGATTAAAGTCTATAGAAATCTTTAGTGACTGTTTTGGTTTGCATAGAACTCAGTGCTGATAACAATCAAAATCCTGTGCAAAACTAACTCTGACAGTCATAATGATCTTTGAACAACAGTTTATGCAAGCAGCAGTTTCCAAAACCTCTGAAAATCTGCATTATTACTACTTTTCCAGTAATGCCCTGGAGGACTAGAAAGAACTACATTTTATCTGGTGTTTTAATAGAAACCTGTCTGATTTATGTAGAAATTAGAGAAAACATCTCAAATAGGTCTGCATAGTGAAAATCACTTTTTCCTCAACATTTAAAATAGTTTTTGTGACAACAGTCTTTATGGCTTTGAAAAGAGACTGGTATATAGAAAAAATAAACTAAAATAACATTAATTGTATTTAAGAAAGAATGTAAAGTATCCAGAATGTAAAGTGTTGTTCCTTTGAGTAACGAGATTTAGTGAGATACCCAGTTTAAAAAAAAAAATTGGAATTGAAGACTGACTTGAGCTATCTCAATTTTAGGAACTCAGTCCAGAGGTTGTCACTGTTCTGCAAAATACATGACTAGGTGTCTAGTTTGGGTATATGGTCAGGCCTTTGACATGATTTTAAGATTCAGCCAGATCACATTCTATGCTTCTGTTTCCAGGAGAGAGAAACCATATGGACTGAAAGAGAGAAGGCAGCTGCACAATTCTCTTAACTGTTACTGCAGGGTACAGAGTGCAGTACCTCTATATAAGGTAGTCAGGAGTTAACTCCTCTGGTGCAATGGGAATATTAAGTCATCTTTAAGATATAAAGCTTTTTAGTGTATCTGATTCATAATTTTGATTTATGACTTATGCCAAAAAATGGTCAAAAGCCAACATCTTTCTTTTTTTCAGTGAGAGAACATAACCCAAACTGCCAGTTAGTGCCAGGGAGATTTGAAAAATAGGCTACTAGATGAAGAAGGAAAATTGAGATAATTTTGTTTAGGTATCTCACATAATAGAAAAATGAATATTTATAGTGAACTGAGGAAGTCTAATTTCAGTCATAGTTTAAATAAGAAAAATTTTCCCTGCAAAATTCATTCTGATTAAAAAAAAATAATAATACTTGAGCAAAAAATATTTTCCCTTGAAAAAACTCTCAAATTCAACAGTACATACTCTTTAGAATGAAAACATTTTATTTATTATATTTATTACTTATTGTATATATAAGCAGCTTTCTTTCTCTAGTTTTCTACTGCAAAAGTTGCCTTAACTTTTGTACATGTTCTCTAAGCTTTGTTAATTTTTCCACTGAGACACTGGCACCCTCTCAGACATCAGAAGAAAGAAACAAAACAAAATTTAAAGACAAGTAAATAAACAAAATAAAAGTAGACATATGAAGATCCAAGGCCAGCAAACACACAAAAGTATAGCTTTCTAACTTTCTGACTTTAAAGACATGAAAACGAAATGGCTGAAAGAATTATAATAAGGCTGAAAATTAAAAAGAGAAAAGATGTGGCAGCGGAATCTTGAAATGAGACAAAAGAAAGTAAAAGAAAGGCCAAACAAGAAAAGTAAATTATCATAATGAAAACTAAAAGCCTTACTTCATCTGTCTTAAAAATAGATACCAATGTTTTGCAGATTAACTTTGGGTTTGTAATTATGGACTTGTGGAGTAATGAATGTTGGAGAACTAAACTGCTCACTTAGGGAGTGTAGCTAAATCCATGCAATAGCAGAAACAGCTGTTGCCCATTATGCTTTGCTTTTTGATGATAAGTGGTAAGAAAGGTTGGGAAAAGGTGACCATTCAGCACTTTTTATTATGAGGTAATGGCTCCAATGATGTTAGCAAAATAATTAAAACCACCATCAGTCCTATTCTCTGTGATGACATTTAATGTTGTTTCCATCTCTCCCTGCTCTCCTAAAATGTAATCACATATGGAGTAATACTGGAGGTTAGGGTAAAAATGGAACAAATCACAATTAAAGAAGATTTTGTACATTACATATGCAGCCCTTATCTAAAGTGGGTAATTCATTGTTCCTACAATATATATTTAAATCAAAACTGTTACTCTCCTTCTCATAACAGGAAAAATAAGCCTTGTTCTCTGTTATATCTTTGACTGACAGTCTTTTTCCATATGTTATTCACAAAAGGCACATAAACTTTCACATAAATGTCTCCAACTTTCTTTATCTTCTTAGTCATCCCATATGCAAGGAAAACGATGTTATTCTATTAATATCCTAATATTGTTGTGCAGGGTTACCCTTGGGAGCTAAACTTCCATCCAGTCATTCACTTGCCTTCTCACCCCACAACCAGGACAAAGCAAAAATATATGAACAGGAATGAGCATGCTTGTAGGTTAAGATTAGGGTAGGGAGATTGTTTATCAATTACTGTCTTGGGAAAAAACAAAACAAACAAACATACAAACAATCAAAAAACTCTTGCCTTAGAAAAATTTAATTTACTACCAAACACAATAAATAGATTAAGGTATTGGGAAACAATAAGGCAAACACCAAAGTATCACCATTCTTTCCACTTTCCCAGATTCCTTATTCCTTCATCACTGACTCTGCTTTCTCTTCCTTCCTGAGCAATGCAAGGGGATAGGGAATGGGAGTTGTAGTCAATCCATTGCAGTCCATGTCTGCCACTTTTTCCTCCACGCTTTTTTCCTCTATTCCAGCATGGATCCATGAGGAAAATCTGCTACAGTGTGCATTCTCCATGGGCTGCAGGGATTATCTTTTCCTCCATGGAGCACCTCCACCTGCTCTTCTTTCTCTAATACTGTTGATCCTTCCACTGCTTTTTTGCTCTTTTCTCTCACCCCACCACCACACCACCCCTGCCTCATGTCCAGAGCCTTTTCTTAAATACACCACCACCTTGGATGTTTCAAGTTTCAGCTGCATCCTCTGATTGCCCCTTTGGAGGCAGATGGAAAGAAACAGCCAAGTCCATCACAACCTCTTCTCACAGACACCATCCCTGTACCCCCCTCAGCTGATAGCATGACAACACCAGCATCCAGTGCAACCTTGCCTCATCAGATGTTTGTAATAGAGGAAGCCTTAAAAGGGAAAGCCTTCATGAAAAGAGTTGAGTTACTTAAGGTTTTTAGTACCACCGACATTGATAAAATGACTTGGAGAATGGCAGAGCTGTATCCAGAATCAGCAGTTAGTCTGAATTCAACAAAGAGAGCAAGTTATTTCTGTTAAACTAACAGAATTAAATAGGTTCCATTTTTTTTTTTCTTTTTTTCTCAAAGCCAACTGAGGGGCCTTATTAAATTTTATAAGATTTAATAATCTGTAAAAATATACCCTTAGAAAGCTCAGGCACATGATTCAGGACCCTGGACACCCCATCAGCTGCATCAATGTTGAAGCCAGGATGGGTGACCTTTATTTCTTCCTTTCTTCCTCTCTTTCTTTCTTCCTTTCTTTCTCTCTCCCTCTCTCTAATTTCCCTCTCTTTTCACTTTCACCCTGCCCCTTATTAAAAACCCATTACTGTGTGCTTATACTAGAAGGTACTAATTTATACCCATTTCCATGTGAAATGGAAAACTGAAAGTTTTTGCAGACCCTCTGACTTTTGTAGATTTTTTTTGGACCACTAGAATCTGCACATCTGAGTGTTCCCTTCCATTTCAGAGTGGGAAGCTACTGTTTTATTCAAGATTTTGGACTAGTAAATGAATTTATAGATTTTAATGAGTAGTAAAAGTGTTGCTACTTACTTGGGAAGATGGAAGAGAGAAGAAAAAGGACATGGAAGAGAGAAGACAAAGGACATGTTCATTCAGTCATCAATACTTAAAATCCTTTAGTACTGAAATTGTGGCTTGTTTTATCTCCTTTCTCTGATGGGTGGTTAACATAAATGGCCCTTCTCTGTAATGAATGAAGCCAAACTCTGGGACAAAGGAAAAAAAAAAATACAAAAAACCCCAACCACAATAAATAGTGCTCACTAAATAAACAAACCAATAAATATACAGTAAGGAATAAGCAAATTACTTAAACTTGTGTACATATTACATATGTACACATTGCATAAATATTGTCAAAATTGTTGGGTGAAAATACAGCTTTGTGTGCATTGGCTAAAATGAAGATTTTTAAAATACTGAGTACCTGGTGTCTTGGCTCCCTCATCTGCAATTTAGATGACCCCAAAAATTTCAGTAAGAGAGAAATGGAATATGTATCTCTCTGAAGGGGTCAACTTTTTGTCACTAGCATGTGTTTACTGATTTACCAGTTAGATGCAAAGAAGATCTTTAGGTGATCAACATGAAGAGGGAGGCAAATAATTGAGGTACCCTGGATGTCCCTCTTCAGGTCCTAAAAGGCTTTGATGGCTGTTGAGCCTACAGGGAATACAAACAGTTCTTTTAGACCTCTGGATTGTATTCTTTTCTTCTGATAATGCCAGTGTTGTAAGTGAAGTGATGGTGTAAGTGAAGTGATTCTGGTAATCAATAGATATTCCAGCCAACACTGCAACGCAAACAGACAAATCTTAACTCACTTGTCGCATTAAAATATGTGCATGACAAATCAATAAATATGAATGTGCTTAGTGAGAAATAGTTGTTCTAAACTAATTTTACAACTTATAACAGTGTTAGATTCTTTATTCCTCATAGGGAGGGAATTCTATTATCTTGCTGTACCCTGAAGAAGATAGGCAGAGTTTTCAAGTAAATTATTTAGATGGGAAATACCTATTTTTCATATATTTAATATATAGCTAAAAGAAATGTTTGTAGCAATGAAGAAACTAGTCCAAATAAAAGGGAGAAAAAAGGAATAATGAAAAATTAGACTGTGAGAGTGAAGCTGGACCAAAATGCTTTGTACTTGAACAAATGAATAACTCAGTAACTAGTATTTGAAAGGTCGCTAAAAAAGTATTAGCATTTAATCAGAAGTGAGAACACAGATTTATTTTTCATCAAATTAAAACTAAATAGGGAAATCAGAGATCCTTCCTCAAATCCTTGTTATGGGTAAAAGGCAAACCATTATGTATGGTGTACTCAAGTATTTGCTGTTAGTATAAATGAGGTATTAACCTTGCACTCAAAATACAAATTATAATTATTATGACAATTGCAATGGATGCTGCTATTTTTAGAGCAAATAATCTAGTCACTTCTTCAAAAATATTCCACTGAAACTCCTACTATCTTCCTGCCTTCTCTGGAGACCTTCCCAGTGTTTCTCTGGGTCAGCAGCATTAGGTTTTGCCAAAGAAATGAAAAGAAGCATTATGAGAGGCCACCATCACAGTACCCAGGATGCATTAACACTTATAGTTGGAATTTTTTTTTTTTTTCAATCTTGTGGTCTGCTTAGGGTTATTTTTATATGTTTTCTTACTGCTGGTATCTTTTTCATTACCTCAAAGATGGCCTTTGAAAATTTCATAAAAAGTTTTTAAGACAGATACTGGTGCTGTACTTAAAAAGAATATGTGTACTTTCGCATGTAATAAAATAGGATAATGAAATAACCAGTTAGAATTTGAAATGTATGTGTATATGCATATATTTATATTTATACATAAATATAATATGTTTTCCCCCTCTCTGTCAATTAATGGCCTCAGTTAATGATAAGGGACTAAAATAAAGCACCATTGCTTGTAAGGTGACTGACTGGGTTTGTTAGAGCTCTATGGCACCTTAGCACTTACAGAGTTAAGCTAAAAAGTGATAGCTGGTAGTCAACTTGTCACTTGACCATTAGACAATTGTTTTAACAGCTAAAGCCAGCATAGGCCAAGAAAAGTCCAGATAACTGCTGAGATCCTGCAGTGTCAGGTCAATACAGCTCCTGTGGCCTTTTACCAGTAATTGCACAAGTCATATTTGTTGGGCTACAGGTATATACACAAAAAGAAGAGACTGCACTGCTATGCTTTTTCTTGAAATAATTCTTAAGCAGCCAAGAAAATTTATTTACTCATGAAAGTTTCTGTATTTTATATCCATATGTAAATCTTTTATCTCACCACCTGTTCATAAAAATCAAAGATTCAGCTGCCTCCATAATTCATGCAGTACTGGATAGGGCTCCATCTCATTCCAAGCCGTGGAATGTCTACTCCTGCATTCCCACTGTTACGTTCAGTAGTACAAGAAGCAAAGAAAGATTTGAATGTTCACTGAAAATATGTGAGGAAATAAAAAACTGACAAATATGAATATTTTTACAATATGATATCCATAAATTCATGGCTGATGTAGATAGAAATAAAAATTTGGTTGAACCCTATATATTGCAGTTGTTTAGCTGGCAAAACCCAAAATATTACTCAATTTGAAGTAAACAATATAAAATTATTTATTAGGACCGTGTCTGTATTCCAGGATGACAGCTAAGAAAAAAATCTCATAACAGGCAAAATTTTATTAAAATTATAGGGAATATAGAGGTCAGAGAATCACAGAATGGTTGAGATTATAACTTGCTGGAGGTATACTCCATACCATCACTCAGATCATTATGAATGTGTCTAACAGGACTGGTCCCAGTATTGATAGCTAGGGTACATTGCTAATTACTGGTCTCCAACTAAGCTTTAGGCTACTGATCACCACAGTCTGGGCCCAGTCATTTAGCCATATTTCAATGCACATCACTGTCTGCTCATCCAGCCTACACATTAGGAGCATCTCTATGAGAATCTTAGGGAAGACAATGTCAAAGGCCTTCCTGAAGTCCAGGCAAGCACTGGTGTCCACTGGTGTTTCCTTGTCTACCAGGACAGTCATGTCATCATATAAGTTAATCAAGTTGGTCAAGCATACCTTTTTTCCCTTGGTGAAGCCATGTTGATTAATCCTGATTATTTTCTTTTAGTACATGAGCCTGGAAATGGATTCCAGGATTAGCTGTTCAATCACTTTATCAGGGACCAAGGTGACTAGCCTTTCATTCCTGAGGTCACTTCCTTGTTGCCCTTCTTGAAGACACAAGTGGTGTTTGCTTTCCTCCAGTCATTGTGAACTTCTCCTGTGGAAATGATCCATCAAAGATCGTCAAAACTGACATCACAATGACATGTGACAGTTCCCTCAAGGCTTGTGGCTTTACCCTATCATGGTCCATGGATTTATGGATTTTCAGTTGGTTTATGTATTCTCTGATCCAGACCTGATTGTCTTCCAAAAAGCGTCCATCTTCCTGGTTCCAACCTTTTCCACAGTCTCTTGGAACTGAGATTCCTGAAAGCCAGTCTAGGTAGTAAAGGCAGGGGCAAAGGAAGCACTTAGTACCTCAGCCTTTGTCATGTGTAACCACGTCCCCCATCCCATTAAATTTTCCCTACCCCACATTTTCCCTAGCCTTTCTGTTGTCAGTGTTCTGGTTGTGGCCCAGATCAGTGGGAGAGGGTGTGGCCAATATATTTTGTTATATGATACCATCTGACATTGCTGACAGGGGTGGAGAAAAGAAACTCTGGCTTCCCAGAAGAGAAGGCCTTCCTTTCTGGTCAGGTAAAGAGTGTGTTGAGTGGAGGATCTGTCCATAATTGTTTTTCATTGTGCTGGTCTTAGTGGTCATTTTGCACATTAATCACCCTCTCTTTGTACACTTTTGTTATTCATATTGTTGCTGTTACTGTTCCTTTTCTTATCTCATTGCTGTTTCTAGTAAATTGTTCTTATCTCAATGCATGATCTTTGCCTTTTGTGCTTCCAGCTCAGGGGGAACTGAAGAGAGTGCCAGCATGCTTTCGGTGGGAGCAGTAAATTGAGGAATACCATTCCTAAACCATGGGAGCATTAACTGGCTCTCAGTGCTGGGCAAGAGATCTGCCCAGACTGAGTTGGAAATAAATTTGATCTAAGCATTTGCTATGTTCAATATGGAGCCACTGGTTACAATGTGACTTGATCAGTTCATGTGGATATGGTATCTAACCTTGTATATATTCCTATATGTGCTTCTTGCAGGGATCATTTTCAGAGCAGGGAGAGGAATCAGGATTATTTTGTTGCTGTACTGTGTGATATCAGTTTATGGTATGGGAACGTCCTAGGGCGCTGAGGGTCATTTGGGAGTGGATTCAGTGTTGCTTTCTACCCTTACCTCAAGTTCTACCTGTGAGAATCCATTAGCAATCATACCCAGTCTGTAGGGGGAACAGGGAAGGATGATTTCCCCCAGCCTCTCACCCCCTTTTACTCCTTCAGGCCTGTTACAACAGCTTTTGAGAATTTTGAATTCCCTTTGGATGTTAAGGAAAGCATAGTTTCGTTGTTACATTTGCCAGGTCTCCTCAGTGTGGCCCACAAAATCTTTAGGGTCAAGAAAGAGTTTTCTAGGAAGGTCATTCTGAAATCTTCCCTAAGGGTAGATAGTCAAGAGAGCATTGAATGTGGGAGAAAATGAGCCAGTTCTTGGGGATATTCTCTGCTCCAATGGTTTAGAAGCTCACCCTAAGGAGGGTAGACTGCAGTCTTACTTGGGAGCAATGCTTCTCAGAAGTATCCCACTGCACATTGATCTGGAAACTATGCAAAAACAAATCTATAAACAACCATTTTAAAAACAAATCTGTTACTACCTCAATTTCATCTGGAGTAAAGACATGAAGTACTTTTAATGCTTAGATGAAGCTTGTAAGTTCAGACAGCCTCATTTCCATAGCAGCCAAATTTTATGAAGCCCTAAGCCAATTATTTAATTAGCTAATTTGCTCAGTCACAAATAATTTGCACGTAGCTCTGAATGTCAGATTTGAAAACACTGGGGACATTTAGTCCTAGTGGAAAGCATATTACTGAGACTAGAATTCCCGTACAAGATTTTTCCTGGAAGTCTCAACAGGTTTGAGGGATGAAGATCAGTTTGTATTGATGATTGTGTTGAGGAGTGGAGAGGAAAGAGTAGAAAACAGTAGTTTGAATCTTAATATATGTTAGATGGTGGGCTTGATTGCCTAAATAATTGCTATAAGGACAATATATCCTTCTAATATCTCATTTTAATTTGAATAATTTCTGGGTGTACATATGTTTATAGGACTTGTCCATCTTCCAAACCAGCATTAGGAAAGGGAATTTTATCCCTTTGGAAGAAAAAGAATATATGGGAAAGGAAAGGAAAATATGAACATTCTTTCCACCAGTTTGTTTTGTTACAATCTCCAAGTGTTTTCTGTTTTCTGAAATTCCCATCCTTTCTGGTAATTAAACTTTTCTGATGCCTTTTTTTTTAATATTTGTGGCTCTGTGCCCTCGTCTCAGCGTTTTCTATGGTTCTTCCTATTTTTTAGAACTGGAAGAAAACAAGAAAAATAATTTTATAACTCTTTCCCTGTCTTTTCCCCCCTTACCAGGGTACTGTAACAATAAGATAACTGGCAAATTAATCTGCTAGGTTTTTTCAGCAGTACTTTTGCTTACCTGCTGAGTGAGAACAGTTATTCCTAAGAATTGTTCTTCTAAGACTTTCCTCATCTCTACAATAAAGTAATCTGTGAGAGTATTTTAAATTTCCTGAATGTTGACAATATTGACATTATGGGAAAGTGTACATACAGAAAGCTTTGGGAAAAATTCAGGGCATTGTGCTTTTGTCCCCATTAATTATCATTTCCAAAAACATTTCCAAAATATCTTTGAGCAGTTCCTCTCCCCCACTTAGCAAAATCTTTTCTTTCCATGTGTTTAGTTAGGTTTCTGTTACTTTTTTTTTGCCCTTAGCAGCTGTGATGCTCCCCTCTCCAAACCTTCTTTTGGTCTTCTCTGACAAGATCATAGTTGCTGAGTTTTCAGGGGAAAAATAAATTTTACTCAAAAGTAAGAAAACAAAGTTAGATCAAAGCTGTCAGAATCCAGCATTTCTTATGTATCAGATTTTTAAGTCACCAACATGAGGATTTTTTGAATGGTTTAAACCCCCTGTTTCTGAATACAGAGTGATTGCATAGAGATAATAAAAGGATTTAGTTCCCGACATTTTTTACTTTCTTTATGTTCTTCTCCATGTGATCTGTGAGCTTTACATGTACAGTAAATGAAGTATGATCTGAAGTCTTCCACCACAAATTATTTCATTTAACCGGAAATGTCTTAAAAGTTACATACAAGCAGACTGTGTTGACCTCAATTTTTCATTAGAAGATGTTTCTAGAGAAACAGTACCATGGAGAAAGCAAGAAAGATTTTTCTATTGTTATTTTTTGTGTGTTCAAAACAATGCCAATAATCCAGCTACATGGATAAGTACACATAAACCAGACTACCACAGACAGTATGTGTCATGTAATGATTTATCTTGTAGTTTCCTCTCTTTCACACACAAGCACACACTCTCACATGTGCACACACATAAATATTATTCTTCCTCCCTTATCTCAGAAATGTTTGTATACTACATCACAAGTACTGAAAACAGGCTGCAAAGCTACCGTTATTAACTCTGTTCTCTGTCTTACTATATTTATTTTTTCTAGAGATAAAAGGAGAATTAAAATGCTTCTTTCATATTGTTAAAAAGCTAATTAGAAAAAAGAAAAAATAAAATAAAAGTTTATTGTAAAAAAACCAAAGCACTCAAAGCCAAACAAACAGATGCCCAGAAATCCCTAATCTCTCTCTCTAGTTTTACACATAATTCAACCCTTGTATAAATGCTAAAGGTAATATTGGCTCTGAGAACATAGATGTTTATCCTCAGGCCATCAGCAATAAAGCTAGCTTCATGTAGCATGATAAGTAAATGCAGATACATATTAAAGGTATTATTGGTTTACTACCTTATTTCCTTCACGTTGTAGGCAAAGCTTCCATCTGTTGTTGTACAATATTAAGCTCCACAGTTTAATCTACTTATTGTTTAATTTTCTCTCTTTTCTTTTTGTTTTTCAAAGACAAGTTTTCATTTTTTTAATCATTTACTGCAACACTATTTTTTCAATGCTGTGGACATTATTTTCTTGCAGCAACTTCATTTACCTATGTCTGAACCTACCCAAAATATAGCAGGAAAGGAATGAGTCATAAATAAAACAAACCACAATATTTTCTCTGAGTACTGCATAGGTGTTGTGTAATTGAAGGAGGGCAAAATTCTGCTCCCAGGCAGACATCAAGAATCCACATATCAATATTTCATAAAAATACAGACTTCACCTGATAAATTTTTATTTTTACACCATGCAAATAGCCTATATTTGAATTTGCCAGCTGAAAATTAAAATTAGCTATTTTATTTTTATCTAAGGGTTTGGAAACTATATTTCTTTTTTATATATATTAATTTAGCCACTGCTTTATGGGGTAGATACAAACCAATTTATAATCTTACGTTTTGTTTTGGGTTTTTTTGTTTTGTTTTGCTTTGCTTTGCTTTGCTTTTCTTTTAATCCTGGACAATCACAAAAAAAGTGATTTAACTTCTTGTAAAGTTAAGGGACCAACATCTGTGCACATTTTGTAAAAATGTTCTTTTTATTAATTTATCTCCATGAGTGAAAGAATGACAAAAATATGACTGTCAGCTGCATCCCAAGGTTAAAAATTTTGATTTAAAATGACAGGTAGACTTGAGTGATCTTCCAGTCCAGATTTGATTCAGAGGTCCATAATGACACGAGTCTCATAAGAAGTTATGGGACACAGCACAACTGTCTTTATTCCTGCTCTGACAAACTAACTTAAATTCTTTTCTCATCATGGTTCCAGAAGGTGGCAGAATAATAATTATGACGCTGAAAAGAATAAATCCTGTGGTTTTTTGAAAAATTGGCATTTTTTCTTATAGCTGTAATATAACTGTATTCATAGCTCTAATTAGTGTTGATGGCAAATTGCATTTTGATATTTTCAAGTTTCTGTATTTCACTTTTGCAGGAATTATGATACTTTGTTTCTCTTTTCCTTGATTTAACTTCAAGTTTAATTTTAATGAAAAAGAAAATAAAACAACTATGACTATTTTAAAAGTATAACATTAATTAAGGAGAATCAAAAATTTAATGGACTAGTACATGAACCCAGTATTGCCTTAATTGATGAGATTCGTAAAATAAGGAGAGAAATACATAGTCAGACACTTTTTTCCATTGTTTGCCTGCATAGAAATAGAGCATTTCCACTAAAATGAGACAATTACTCTGAATTTTTTATAGCTGACCAAGATTTGGTGCAAAAATCATGGCATTTGTCATACTTTTGTCTAAGCTGCAGTAAGAGGAAAGTACATCTGGTTGAAAAACAATCAAAATTCTCCTCATAAACTTAATTTTTTAAAACATATTCTCATTAAATATGAAATATGCTGTAAATAAAGGTATAATTAGTCTAGGTCTTTTCAAGGATTCTTTAGTAACTTACATTGCAAAGATATTTGTTTAATGTGATGGACCTTCAAATTTGGTTGTCATAAACATAACTGCATATTATAACTTAAAAATCTCAAGTACTATTTCAAAGGAATATTGTCATTATAGCGTATATGATATATCCAAGTAAATTTTCCAATAGGAATACAAGGGGATAGTTTTTTTTATGTTCTTCACCAGCACATATATTACTAAATTTTGAATTTTCCTAAATATGCATGATAGAATTCCATTACTTCTTGCTGTATTGTGAAACCACAAAACAAAACAATCTCTGGGACTGTGAAGTCAAACGATTTTTGTGAAGGAAAATAGGAGGGGGCTGCCCACACACAATCACTGAGCTTCAGTTTGGATTCCCATCCTATAATATGCAGTCATATTGGAGCACATAATTGTCACCTCAGGCCTCCAAATCTATCAGTTTATAAAACTAAATCACTAAGCCAAGCTATTCAACTAGCAGAGCAGTGCTGCATCAACATGGGTACAGTGAGGTCAGCTAAAGGCCAAAGCACGGAGCCTGAGACTGACCCCACGATTAACACACCAGTGCAAGAGCTTTCTGTACTCCCATACACCAATCTCTCCCAGCAACGGCATTCTCCTGATATCTGGTAAATATTCACAGGAGGGATATGGGTGAATTGTCAAGGAAATCTATTTGAATCCCATATTCATACAGACTTTTTGAAAGGTATAATCAAAAGGAAATTGTCCTACTGCAGGGGGTAGTGAATATCAAAATGAAAGGGGTAATAGTACAGAGAAAGCATAAAGAAGCTGTCAGCCCTCTTATGCAGGAAGGATGGGAAGTTTAGAAATGTGTAAACACATTAAGGTCAACCTTTCACTCTACCTGAAACTGATTTGGACAAGTTTACTTCAGAGTAAAAGTAGAGTGCCTTGTGTTAAGAGTATTCTCATATTACTTATGCTAGTTTCCCTGAGGCTTTAATAAACACAACTTCTTGTTTACTTGCTTGTCTTCTCAAGAGTGAAGACAAGCCCTTAAAAGACAGAATGATGAGGAAATCTGTATGAAAACAATAAACTGACAGCCTCGTATTTTGTAGGGTGTTTTAATTAACTTCATAGAATGGGATTCATCTCTTATCTCTTCAGATAGATAAAGAGTAATTATCTATGTTGATTCCAGTCATCTCTTTTCCCTTTTTCAGAAGAGAAATAGGTGTCAACATTCTTTTCTAAAGTGAGTACCTCAAACCTCCTTCAGAGATGTCAGTATCCCTCCACTTACTATATGTAAGGGTTGTCTGATTACAGTTTAGATTTATATGACTTTATAATGCCTATAAGTATGAAAATCAATGGCTGCCATTACTCCTTGGCAACAGGTTTTTTTCACAAAACTATGGCACACTGAACTATAAGTTTGGTAACACATCATATTGGACTGGTGTTTTTCCTCTATTAAATAGCACTATTTTGCAATTATGCATGCTATACAATAGGGATCAGTACTGACCCCAGGCTCTTCAACATCTTTATAAGTGATCTGGGTGGTGGAATTGACAGCACCCTCACCAAGTTTGCTGATGACACCAAACTGCTGTCATTGTGGTGAGACAAACACCTCAGAAAGGAGAGAGATCTTACCGTGACACCTGCACAGGTGGGAATAATGGCCTAGGAAGAACAGTATGCTGTTTAACAAAGATGGGTGAAAAGTCACCTGGGACAGAATAACCAACCAGAATCCCAGTATGGAATTGCATCTGTGTGGCTGAGGAGACATCACACTGAAAGGGACCCGGGGTCCTGGTGGAAAAAAAGCTGAATACAAGTCAGTGCACTGCTGCAGCAACAAAGGCAAATCAGATCCTGGAGAGAAAGGACAGGGGCATTATTAGCAGAGACACAGACAGTCATTTTACTTCTCTCAGTGCTTGTGAGGCTCCACCTGGAGTATTGTGTCTAGTTCAGCTCAAGAGAGATGTGGGGACTAGAAAGAATCCAAAGGATAACCAAAAAAATTATCAAAGAACTGGGACACTGGTCCTGTGAGGAAAGACAGAAGGAACTGGGTCTTTTCTCCCTGGAGAAAAGACAGGTTGAGAGAGAAATTGTCACAATATTCCAGTACAATATTCCAGACAGAGGATCTCTCTTCATGAGGAGCCACATGGAGATGACAAGGAGTAAAGGATAGAAGTTGCACTTGGAAAGGTTTCATCTCAACATAAGAAAAAAATCTTTTACAATGACAGCAGTATTTTGGGGAACAACCTTTCCAGGGATGTGGTAGAGTCCCTACTCAATGGAGGTTTTTCAAGGTGTGATTGAAGAGGGTGCCAGATAATGCCATCCAGACTTCCTTCCCCATAAAAGATTAGACCAGATGGTCTCTTGAGGGCCTTTCTAACTTGTGCTGTTCCACGATTCTCTTCTACAATTCTAAATTTTCCATTCAAGATATTGTATTAGCTTGTTTCAGCCTATAATGTGGGTAAAGGTCAATCTGATACCAGAAAATGAGTATTTTCATTGTTCTTTGCACTAGCTTCCATGAGCCTTTGCAGCAGCGAATAGTGCCTATGGGCTACTGAGGATCTGCTTTCTGCCAGGTCTCATTGACACATTGCATTTGCTTTTTTATTAACATTTTTAAAATTTACATTTTTAATTTGAACTAGTCTTAGTTGCTGATGACATCAAAGTACAAGAACTTGTAGAACAGCCCAAGAACTCTACCCTATTTAGGGCAGAAATCTGCACTTACCACAATAGCTGTATCTGAAGCATCTATTTCTGTCTTTCTAGGTTTAAAACTTTCCTGGGTTAAAATGGACCTGAATATTTGTAGGTGTAGATCAACCCTAATAAGGAGCTCAGCCCCACACTAGCTCTCATTACCTCCACAGTGGGGTGAGAAGGAATCAAAAGGGCAGAAGCAGAGAAAATTTGTGGATTCAGATAAAGACAGTTTAATAGGTAAGGAAAGTCGTGCATGCAAGCAAAGCAAAACAAAGAATTCATTCACTGCTTCCCTTTGTCAGGCAGGTGTTTATCCATTTCCAGCAAAGGAGGGTTCCAGGAAATGTAATGCTCACTTGGAACGACAGTGTTATAGCATCAAACTTCTTGTGCATACCCCGCCTCCTCACTGGCAGGGCAGAGTGAGAAACAAAAAGAGCCTTGGCAGTGTTTAAGCACTGCTCAGCAGTATCTAAAATATCAGTGTGTTATCTACACTTTTTTCATCAGAAATCAAAAACAGCACCATCCAAACTACTATGAAGAAAATGAGCTGTATCCCAGACTAAACCACTATAACAGTGAATAAATGTAATATTTGTGATGTAAAAAGCTATGAGTTCCTAATCCAAACTAAATTCTACTTGGTAAAAGTAAAACAAAAGAGTCTTAAAGCGGTTCTAGTTTAGAAAACAGACACAGTCAAATAAGAGCATAGAATTGTTTATTCCACTGAGCAGGTCCTAAATAAACACTGGTTCCACTGAACAGAAATTCCTAGAGTGCTGTGATTTTTGTCCACAAAACAGGTTTAACCCATCAAATAGTACAAGCCTAAATTAATAAGTAAATTTATAATATGCAACAGATAAATAAATCCTACGTTGAAACTTGTGAAAATAAACAGGATTCAGGAAGTCAAGGAATTTTTTGCCTTTTTATTTAGGTTGAAAAACAAATCCAGAGTCACCTGCCTGGCTGCGACATAAATCTCATTTGATTTGTTTGGACTTGCATGACAAAGCTTGCCTGGGTGGTTGTAGGATATCTGTTTAGAGGTATATTATTCTCTAATATTTGATTTATTACCTTTTCAAGTGTATTTGACTTTGAAGATGCTATCATGGAAAGCATAAAGTGCATGTTATTCAGTAATAAAAAAATTGTACAGCATTCATGTTTTGACCAAGGTTAAAGAGCTAAAAACTGCTAAAAAGATAAGTAACTGCATTCATACCTGGGGTGATATCCTTGCTTCTTTTCCTTCACTGGCTTTGTACATTGGACAGTTTTGGACAAAGAGTTTCAGATATATTTTAAAACTATAATTTTTTGAAGACACTTCAAATTTTAGAAAGTATCTGGCACTTTAGCAACAGACTCAGCAAAGAAAAATGAATGCTGAAAGATCAGAGATTCACTCTCATTTCAAAAAGTAGCCACCGGGGGTCAAGACTGTGGAACATTGGCAAGAAGTCTGCAGATACACTTCTTGTTCTGTGACTTTTATGCAGATATAAATGACTACTCTTTCCAGAATTATCCCAGGCAGACTGCATAACAAATAAATTTATATTTTCTTGTAAGCTTCAAGCTTTCATATGTAGGAAATACATCTAGGAAGTTGAGGTAAAAATATTTTATCAGCATGCCACATTATTATCTGACAGTGAAGCCATTAAAGAATTACAGTCTTCTGGATAATCTTTGCTAACATAACCATGCTTACATCGTCACGTCCTCTCCATATGCCCACTGAAAACCACTGTGAAAAAGACCTTAGGGAATTAGGGGTGTTTGCTGTTAGTAGTGTTTATTACTTACCTCAGTAAAATTCTACATTCATTTATCTCAAGACCAGTATAGAGGCTTAGGTATAGGAAGTTTTAAACAGACGTAATTTTTAAAAGATTTTTTCAGGAGGATAATTTCTAAATTATTGTCAAAACCAAAACTCACAGAATACTACCAGAAAAATAGGAATGCCAATGTCCCAGTGGCATTAAGTCTTAAAGGAAAATACAGAACCTTCTTTTTGTCATCTCCGGTCTAGATTGAGATTATGTTGAGTCGGTAAGAAGATCTATTCTACTTTTAAAAAAATGAACACAGTGTTTTGGGGAGACTGTTTAAAATGCCATAAATAATGTCAGCTTCTTGAAACTATTGAAACTCTGGAATATCATAGATAATCCTAAGAAATGCGGTCTAGAAAACATGAGGCAAAAACATTGCACGGTGTTCACCTATACACTGTGGGAGCATTGAGCTGGGATTATGAGCTACATGGTTCAGCTGTAATGCATTCCTATGATACCCTGGTATGGTATACATGTATAGATACCATGGAGAGATGGCCCAGCTGTAGCTCTTAAGAGTTGAGGGCCCCTTTGTGAGACAGAAGAAGGAAGCACAGGCCTTGAGCTAAGTGCCTACAGGCACTATTTACCTTTGAAATCAACTTCTGTAACATTCCTTGGAACTACTGCTCTGGAGTTTCAGGTCAACATACTGTCGCAAGACACTGTAGGAGGAAAAATGTCTTCTGCACAAGTCTGTCTACCACCTTTCTGCACGTTTGCTACTGTAGAATGACTAATGTAAAGCAAAGACAAAAAGCATGAATTGAGACACAATGAAAACAAGTCTATGGTTAACACTCAAGAATGAACAATTGTGTATTGGACATAAAATACTGTCTTCACTCACACTTGCAATAAAGTCTGAGTTTCAAGCTACAGCACAATTAATTTGGGGCTTACATTAACCACTATTGTCATTTGTAATGTTACCATAACTAAGAGAATCCTGTTGTTTTCCATGCCCTTGGCAAACATTTAAACAAACACACATATTCATTTTCGTGACAGTTGCAGCAAAACTAAAAGGAAAGTCACTATTCCTCTTGCGACCTCTTCCAAAACCTAACCAAATAAACAACTTGTATTTTAGATATTTTGGAGTTCTGTTGTAATAAGTCAGCTGAGACTCCATTTTCTTCATTCTTTATTCACTAACTTATTTTACACAGTTTTCACAGACCTTGTGTGCAACACCCATTGGCTGGTAGTTTTCTTACTACTTCATTTATTGGTCAGAAGGCGATTAGTGTGTTCGTGCTAAGGTTCAGGTTGTTTATATTTTTGCTTTGTGGATTCTCATGGAGCAGATCTAATATTTATGCAGGCACGCTTGTTTTTCTCCCCAAGAATAGGTTGTTGTGTTAATGAACTCTTCATACCCAAAATTGTTTTCGCATGGGAACTTGCAAACTACTTAGCTGCACTTAGAAGTGACAGGCTAGCTTTGGCAATTTAGCATACCAAGGCCTGATTTTATAAGGCCTTTCTTTTATAACATCTTTTACCTGTCTGCAACAGGGTTCAATTTCTCACATCCTTAAAAAGTATATTGACTTAAATGTTCCCACTGTCACTCACTATTATATGATGTATGCCGCTCTCCACATACAATATGATGCATAACACAAATTTCTAACCTTTTTTTGATGGGCAAAGGCTCTCTGTCCTGAAAATGTTTATACAAATGTACACAATGATGATGATGAGGATGACAGTGATAGAGATGTTATAATAGAAATACTTCCCATTTTTTATGGAGAAGATTCTAAAAGGTTTAATTGCATTGAAACCACCAGGTTGTACAACTTCAGTTCTCCTGAATGCTGCTATAGCAGGATTGTTATGGAAACCCATGAGGTCTGGGGGATTTCTTTTTCTTTCTTTCCAAGGTTACTAGATGTGCAAGCATTTCTTTGTAGTGAATGAGTTAAAGAAGGGTTGTTTCTTTACAAATGCTATAGTATCACCCAAATTAAAATTACAGACAAAATAGCATGCTTACAACTATATTGATATGAGCCAAAATAGAAAAATCCATTTTATTACTATGCTGTGAAGACTTCAAAGCATTAAAAAAAAAAAGAAAAA
>VXBB01019853.1:34122-44419 GCA_013399915.1 Illadopsis cleaveri
AGTACTTATTGAAGCACCTCCCAGCAGCCCATGGAATATTTAGGTTTAATCCGTGCAATTGTAAGCATAAGGTATATATGTCACATAATTTCATCCCAAATTTAGGAAACTACAACTTAAAAATATGTTTTCACTCAGCTGTATTCTCATGGCTCATACTTGAAACATTCAGATATTAAGAACCTTCTTATAATCTATAAACAGAAGTTATTAATTGACTATATATTCTATTATTGTGTTGAAATTTATTCTTTAGCTAAAAGAAGTCCACTTTGATTGTACTCAGCTAAAGCTTTTTCCAACAGAAAAGGTTGGAAAATTTCCACACCCTTTCTCACATTAGTAATCGGTCTGAACTTATATTTTTTTTAACTTCACCAGAATTGTGTATACTCCTCCAGAGAGATGCAACTAGTGCCTTATACTTGCAAGGACTGTACTTACTATGCAGGGAGTTAATTCAAGTTATTTTTTCCCATTTTCATTTTTCACCCGCTCAAATGCCTTCAACATCTATTACTAAACACATTTTTATGAGGATCAGTACACAAATGACTAGTTTTAAGCAATTCATAGGAAAAAATTAACAGGAAAATAAAGACATCAAGTTGATTAAAAAATTCTCTCATAATAAAAAAGTGTTTGACACAAATGTTTCAGTTTCTTTGACATATATGATTGAAAGTAAAAATAAGATACTCAATTTCAGTTCTTGTACCTAATATGTCACATATATATTAATTACACTTAAAATTGTAAAGTATATTGCTTTGGTCTAATGTTTTGAAAGTTTACATCAATGTTTCCAAAACAAAACATTTAAGCCCTTTGAATCCATAAAACGCCTGGAAACATCAACTTCTATTCTCACAGGGAATTATGATTATTCAAAATGTAGGAATTTCTCAAAATATACCATTTTCTGTTTTCTTGCCAACTCTACTAATACCTAAGTAATAATCTTTTTACTTGGAAAATTGCTTATTATGAGAGTTTCTAAGTGTTTTCTAATTAAAATAGATATAAACTCTATGTATAAATTAATATGCATACAATAATTTAATGTATTTGAAAAAAGATAACTGTTTTGTCTTAATTTGCAACTCAGTAAGTGTATGATTCAATAATTCAGGCACTGAGGTATGGCTTAAAACGAATGTTACAATTTCTGTAAGTGGCTTATTAGTGACTAAGTAAATTTCTCCTACCCAGCTCATTAAGTATAAACCATTTTATTTGTAATGTGCACCCAGGGTCTACCTTTGAAGAGTACAGTTCAGGACTGAAATCAAGGAAAGGGTTCTGGAATGGCCTTTCATCCAATTTGCACAGTAGATTCCATGAGTATAGGATGGAAATAACAGTGGCAAGATGTCTTGTTAAGGTCCTTGATAAACATTTTCAAGCACTTTTTCAAGGCCATTTTTTGGCACAATCACGAAGTTGGAAATCTTCAGTCCTATTTAGTGAAGGAATAATTTTCCCCAAAAGTGACAGAACTACTGCGCCTCTGTTCAGGCAGACAAATATTGTGACACAGTACAAACCACAGTCTTCCTGAATTGTGGACATCAGAGGCAGAACTTGACAAGTATGGAAAGGATCCCATGTGCCAGCAGAGCGCAGTAGTGGTGGCAGAAATGCTCTCACAGCCTTGCAAGCCAACCTGTAGTGGTGCTGAATAGATAGCAGCCATATGATTATCACTCGGTGTCTGTGTCACACAGAATTTCCGAACTGAGCAGAGGATTCAGTCTAATATATTCCCATGTAATTTTACATTGCTTGGGTTTTAAGCAAGGAAAAAGATCTCAGTCCCAAGAGCTTTGAGAGTTACACCTTGACATATCTCATTCAAGAAGGCCATCACATCTCACATTCATTGTAGATGAGATATGTGTTCAAGAAAGTGAGGAATGGAAAGACAAAGGAAGATGGTTCAATGGTCTTTTCCAACCTAAATGATACTGTGATTCTATGTTCCTGGTAAAGCTGCTTTTTCACAAAACCTCCCTCCAAAGATCAAAGACCTTCATGGATTTTCTGTTATTTTTCACTAATGTTCAGAGTTGATGAAAAATGAATGAAAATCAGAAAAAAACTTTCATAATGTTGTGTACTGTTGTATTTTTCTCAAAGCTATATCCATCACTTATGACATTTTGTGTCATTGCATGGTTGCATGAAGGCGAGCTAAATCCAGACTAAAAGCTTCTTGAAGCAAAGATCAATCACCCAAGATGTTTGGGTTTGCTATTTAGATACACGTGGACACACAGGATGGCTAAAATAGCATAAGAAATTATTTTCTTGCATTATTTCTGTGCTCTGTGCTTTTCAGGCATGATAAAATTTGGATTTTTTCCAAACCATTTATCCAGACCTACTTTCTATCTGTGTACTTTTAGTACCCCCTAAAATGAGTTTTTTCTCATCTTCTCATGGAGAAACTTGAAACTGCAGTGGAAAAGTGGACAACATTGTCAGCAGACAATTCAGTAACTGCAGATGGAAAACATCACTGTGTAAAACTCCCATGATTAAGCTGTTGTTTACAAATAAATTGTACTCTCAAAGTAAGTTTATGTTAATGTTATATAGGAACAGCTAGCAGAAACTCCTAGGACAGTTAACGTCACACCTTGTTGACTGATGATACCAGGTGTTTTACTATTCAATGTTTTCAACAGTAGAATTTCTTTCCTGCTGTTTTGCTTTTTAGGTCTTTCTCTTTTTTCTTCCCAATGCCAAATCCAATTATCTTTCTCAAAGATAATATTTTATTTTTAACATTGAACTCATTGAACTTGGACTGGTTAAAATCTTTAGTAAAACTGTCCCTTTCCTTCTCCTGGCAGGACAAGTGCTCCATCCTGTCCCATTGTGTAACCCTCCCCTGAACTAACTACAATTTATCAACATTTTTCTCTTCATACATGTAGGAAAAATAAATCATCTATATAAAACACATTGCCATATATCAAATATCTCATTTATGTATAACAGGTCCTTCCTATAAGGCTGGTTTAGTTTATGAAAATGTGTTAACCCATATGGACAGATAAATGTTTCAAAAAATAATTGTTTATGGAAGAAGTAGACATTCCCAGCAAGTTTAACAAGCCCTTCAGAAAGGAGCCTGAGTCTACTTCAGGAAATCAGTTGCCTTGACCCTGCAATTGTTCTCCTGGGACATTAATCAAAGAAACTCAACAGATCACTGTCCCCTCTTCCTCATGAAGCAGAGCTAGTGCAGCTAAAATTTGGTGTCAAAATAATTTGACCTATTAACCTCTTTAACTTTCCAGCAGAGAAAGCAAGCTCATTTCTACAATCCTGTGCATTTCTGTTTTCATTGGAATTAAAGGATGTTCATAGGCAAGGCATAATGAATTAGAATCTGATTTTCAAAAGAAGAATTTTAACATAAAGGTAACTGAGATTACTAAATTAAAACAAGATAATTTCAGTTAATAATGTAGTGAATAGACTGGGACACACTCCTACTAATGATAAATTAGTTTATTCCTCAAAAGAACCCCAAAACTTTCTTTTCTTTTCTTTCCAGCAATCTCTTTCATTAGCTCTTCAAAACAATGCTCTTTGTATTGGAATTCTTCTTAAAGTTGGAATCTAAATAGGAAGGCAGAAGAACAATCCCAGAAGTCTGCTACTGAAAAATACTTTGCCAAAAAATCTCTAGAGAGCACCTGACCTAAGTAGTGATTTTAAATATGTGAAATATTAGAAATAAAAGTTAAAGGTTTTCCTGATTTAACATTCAGAGCTATATGCAATCAGTACACTTAGTAATTATGATGCAAAATATGATTATGTATTTTAGTTTTTGTTTAGAGTAATTTCACTCACAAGGTTAATGCTTAATGAATAATTAATTTAAGAAGGAGAAATTGTGCAAAACAAAACAAAACAAAAAAAAAACCAGTAAAATGTCACTTATAAAACAAAATTCAGGAAAAGAGAAATACCAATGAAATTTGCACTGACTTTTCTCAAAAGAAAAGAATATTAAGGTAAAAATAAAATGCATTTCAAACACTGATGGATTAAAGCAATGTTTTATCTGAGGTGTTTGGATTGATTTTAAGTGTTGCAAAGTCTTCATTCTCCAACAACATGGACTTGTGCACACAGCCTCTTTTCTTGCTTTTTTACCTCATCTTTCAATTTCTTCTCCTTGGGCTTTTTATAGTCAAACCCTTCATGCCCATCTTGGAAGAAAAAACTTTCAAACAGCCCCAACAGTTAGATTTTCTGAGTTTTTTTCTTTTCCACCTCACAAGGCTATAATTGTTACGTTCCAGTACACTTCATTCTTGTCCATCACAGTGAAAGATGAGCTGCCACCAAGTACTACACCTAGCAATAAGCAGGAGCAAAGTATCTGGCCTTGTAAAAGCACCAGGGCAGTCATTTTCAGGAGAAATTAAGAGTTTACTAATGAAGATGATATATTGAAGAGACAACTATATATTGAGGATCATGAATAACTAATCCATAGAGAAAGCAGGTAAAATATGTAGTCAGGTGTTCCAGAAGTATTGCACATGAGGGCAAAAAAAAAAAAAAAAGATTCTTCTGTGTGGTTACTTAGGTATTTAACATCCGTGCTGAGGAGTACAGTATTTTTAACACTCAAATAGATTTTTAAATGAGAAGAAGACACATCACAGTAGAAAAAATGAATCAGATACAGAATCTGACTTACTGTGTTGAGCAAAATGTGAATGGCATCTGTTGCACCCTGGAAGTAACTCTCTCTGCTGACTATACATGGAGGCTAGACAATTAGCTTAGGTACACACCTAACTTAAAATGAGTAATGTTGCTGAGATTATTTCCTTACAGTTAATTCCATTAAAATGTTTGTCAGTAAAGATGTCACACTGATCAGACCTAATTCTAAATAATGGGCAAATGTGCTGAAACTGCAAGCCAACTTCATCCTGTACAAACCAATAGTGCATAAGCACTTATCTTCAGACTACTACTTTAATTTTTCTGTATTCTGTCTTTTAATTGATCTTTGGCCAAATTTTAATTTCAGAGGAGTACTGAGATTTTTGAAAAACACTAGGGTTTAGGTTTTGTGTAATGCTGATGCTGTGTCACCTGCATAATGCTGGCACTTCAACTCTTGTTAGTCATTACCTCTCTCAACAGCTTTTCAGAGTAGTTGAACAGAGATAGAGCTTTAGGGGATAGTAAAGCTTTGGACTCGGAGATGAAAAGAATAGCAGCCTAGATCACTCCTTAAAGTCTGAATTTGGTAACAGAAGAAATAAAAGAAGGTAATTTCACCCATAGCTCATGAGTGTTATCTTTGTAGAATGTATGACCTAGAGACTGCCTCAGATTCTGAGTGCCAGCTAATAACTCTCAATTTATTTGCAATGTTGTCTTGCGGTATGTAAAGAAAGTTGAATTGAAAAGGAGTCATGAAAGCTCCACTAAAAATAATTTGCTCTCTATAAAATGAATGGTTTATAAACATTTAGGTTAAGTTTAATGAATATACTAAGAAATAATGAGAATAGGCTGATAAGAACATTTTTTCAATACAGGAAGTGAAAAAACTAAAATTCTTCTTCAAAATATAAATGAAGGAAAAAATATGCAGGTTGATGACAAAAAGGAGCCAGCCTGTCTTGTTTTGTGCAAGAATTCAAGGAGTCAGCTAAAATGTTATGCTGAAAGACACTGAGATCCCAAACACTTAAAGATGAATGTCAATGGGTTTTCTGGCATTAGAATAATAGGTGATCTGAATTCTGCATTTATTTTTTCAGGTAGAGGGGAAAGTTTGACAAATGCACTTAACCACTTGTCACTGATGAGAAGATTATTCTTGGGACATATTGGGACTTAAACAGCACTTGCTACAAGATATAATAGTGTTAGTTAAAATTTAACTGACAACACACATATGCAAGTATGAGGTAGAGGGAGAAATCTACTTTTCTGTTTCTGAAGAAGATTTTCTACATGTTTTCAGTGTTTCTCAATGGATCCAGGTAGTATCAGAAAAATATAGCACTATATTTTTTATTAGCATTTTCTTGATGCATGCAGAAGATGCTATGTTCATTGTAAAGGAACTGATGAAGACTCCATTCAACTGAATAAGCCTGCAGTGCTGTGCAGATGTGATTTGGGATATGCTGATTTCGCATGTGTTACTGTCCCTATTTTACCACTGTCCCCACACCTTAAAAATGTCCCTGCCTGTCTGCACTGCAATCTACCCTAAACTGTAGATATGCTCTCCAGTGGCTTTCTCTTGTGTACACTCCCAGGACTAAAAGCTATTGTCTTTCCCAGCATGTACAGATGGTGTGGGACTTTGTGAACAAAATAATAAAAAAAAAAAGGATGCAAATAGAGATAAATACAATTAAGACTCAGAAGATATCTTCTACTTTTTAGGAGCAGTGATAAAAGGGAGTAATCACAGTGGCCAAAAAACTCTGCAAAATAGGAGTACAGCCCACATATATAACTGCAGAAGAATTGTAATACTTCCACCTACATGCAGCTGGAAGTAAGAAGGTGAGTTTTTATGAAAGAAAACAAAATGAAGTAATATTTCAGGTACCTCTGTAGACTCCAGCTATATCAGACTTAAGAATTCCTCTAATTTCTTGGTTCATTGGTATAGTCCCAGTCCAGCTACATCTTAGCTTCATATCAGAGATTTATGAATCAGGCTTCCCATATTTAACGTCATCCACTTATTTCTGTAAAATAAAAATCTGGGCAAGTGGGTTGGTTGTGAGTCATTAAGCACTTTCAAAGATCTCTGGAATGTCCAGTAGGTATGAGTCATTAAACACTTTCAAAGATCTCTGGAATGTCCAGTAGGTAAACCCACAGGCCTGTCTAGAAGGTTGAGCTTCTAGAAAAGAAGCAACTCCATATGGTGTTGGACTAATTAGAACTGTCTTGACTCCCTACTCTTTCCACCATCTGTCTCCTGAATGCTTGATTATGCCTTAAGGAAGCATTACCCTCTGGATCACTTGTTAGTCTTAAGCATAACAGTCTCCCTATATCTTTCTCTTGGCCATCTGGCACTCTTTCCCATTCTCTTTGCAGGGTCTAAAGGCAAATTCATCAATCCTTACATTTTTCTGCCCAAGTAAGCTGCCCCATTATGAGTAGGTTCTCACGGAGATCTGTTAATTGCATTTCTGCAGTTCTGAAATAGGACCTTGTAAAGATTGATTTAGAGAAAGTATTTCCCAGTAATACCTAGAAATTATGGAGAACACTGACCTAATACCTAGCAATCACTCAGAAATATAGCTTCCAGTCATGCAACTTTACTACTTTACCCTAAAGACTGAGCCCAGACACTTTCAGGGAGCAGTCATACTGGTCCACATGAAATACAACTGATCTTAAGCAACTCATTCTTATGTAGTGGAAGAAGACACAGGGAATTATGTAGCATTTTGCTACATCATTGTCTTGTTTTAATATAGAAATGAAGTAAGGAAGATGTAGTGGGTAGACAATGTCTGGATTCCAGGCACCCACCAAAGCCTCTCTATCACTCCCCTCGGCTGGAGAGAGGAGACAAATATAATGGAGAGTTCATAAATTGATATAAGGACTGGGAGAGATCACTCATGGGGAAAACAAGATAGAATTAGAATTAATTGAATTTATTACTTACAAAATCAGAGCAGGATAATGAGAAGTAAAATAAAACTTTCAAAACACCTTCCCCCCATCCCTCCCTCCTTCTCAGCTCTACGTCCTACACCAGAGGTGCAGGGAAACACAGAATGGGGTTATGGTCAGTTCATCACCCATTGTTTCTCCTGTTGTTCAGGGAGAGGAGTTGTTCCCCTGCTGCACTGTGAGGTCCTTCCCACGGAGACAGTTTGCCATGAGCTTCTCCAGTGTGAGTCCATTCCACAGGCAATAGTCCTCCTAAGACCGCTGCAGCATGGATGACTCTTCTACAAGGTGCAGTCCTTCAAGGACAGGCTGTTCCACTGTAGGCTTCTCTCTCCTTGGGTCTCCCATGAGGTCGTGGCCTCCTCCCAGGCATCCACGTGCTCTGGCGTGGGGTTCCTCCATGGGCTGCAGGTGGATCTCTTCATCCCCATGGTTCCTCACAGGCTGCAGGGGCACAGCTGCCTCACCATGGTCTGCACCACGAGCTGCAGGGGGAATCTCATCACCACTTGGAGCACCTCTTTCCCCTCCTTCTCCACTGACCTTGACGTCTGCAGAGTTGCTCTGCTCACATGTTCTCACTCTGCTCTTCTCTGGACACAATTGCAACTCTGCAACAACCCTTGGTCTTTTCTTCCTTCTTAAATTTGTTATCACAAAGGCATTATCACTATTTCTATGTGGCTCAGCCTTGGCTGGTGGCACATCCATCTTGGGAGCTGCCAGGGATTTGCTTTACTGGACATGGAGGAAGCTTCTGGCAGCTTCTCACAGAAACCACTCCTGTAGCCACCCACTACCAGAGCTCGGCCATACAAATCTAAAACAGAAACCAAAATGAAATTTAGGGAAATAAGAAAGATAAAAGAGAGTGTGAGGGAATGGGGAATGAGAATTGAAGACAAGGAACCCAAAAAGCAAGAAGAAAATTCAAGTTATGAAATGGCAAAAAACTACTTTGTTTTGGTCCTGCAGTTATGAAGAACTTCTTCTAAAACAATATTTGCCCAATCTTCTTGAACATTTCAATTTTATGACAGAGAAATTCTCCTCAAAAAACTTATGGTAGATTCTTTCAACCAATTCTTATACTAATCTAAAAAAGTTGGAAGTAAAAAATAGTGATTTAAAGATAGAAATCTCCATAGTTCTAAAGTAGATGGCATAATCATAGACAAGGCAAACATCTAATCGCTTTACTAAAGAACGGCTCCCAGTAACTTAGTTTTTGGAGGTATGAAAGAGATCAATTTCCAGTGAATTGTCTACAAGCAGCATGGATAAGCCAACAGCAACGTCAAAATATTTCCCGTTCTATTCACAGGGACATCAATATCTCAAAACAAAATTTTTATTAAATGATACAATTGTATGACAAACAGAAGTAGACATTGAATGAATACATTGGCTTCAGAATGAATACGGTACATGAAAAATTTAAATGAGAAATGGAAATAAAATATGGAAGAAAATGAAGATAACTGTGTCATAAGACCAAAAGAATTGGAAAGAACATGTAACTTCAGCAATGCAGTTCCAGAAATAAGAAACTATCTATAATTTCTTACACATTAAGTCTGCTGAACAGAAAATCCTTAAAATCTGAGATGAACTGAAGAACTGCTGGTAATAACCAGAGGACTTGAATAGTAACAAATTCAGCCCAAAGAAATAGACTATTACTTGAGTGATTTACAAGTGTGCTCTGAATGAAAAGTATATAAAAGAAAAAGATTGAAGAAAAAAAAATCTGCTATTGCTATGGAGAGGGACTGCCTTGCAGTATAGACACCCAGCATTTGAGAAAAACAATGGCTTATGTGGGAAAGGCATAGCACTTTTATGAAGTGACAGACACAGAGCCATTATTACCAAATACTTTAAGTCACAAGACTATTTTAATGATAAAAATGGTAGAGCCCTCAAAGCCCAGAAGTAAAAAATGTATATTCTATGCAAGAGAAAGCTAGTGAAAAAGGCAGCAGAAATAAAACAATTTTTTATACTTCATGCAAATAAATAGGTACATTTTCTTCCTTCCTCCTCCCTCTTTTTTCCTTTTTGCCTTTTTTTTTTTTTTTAAGTTAGTGCATTTTAAGAGAAATCACTTAAACAGAGAAATAAGATAATGAGCACCAGTAGCTGTAAAGGCAAAGAGAAACATACACTATGGCATAAAATATCAGATTTTATCCACATAGTGTAAGAAGTTCAATAGATGAGAAATGCTTATCTGTGACTTCAAGAAAAGATAAAAAGCCACAAGCAACGAAAAAACGCCCTAAACATCAAAAAATAGACAAATTTCCACCCCCCCTCTTCCCCCCTCCCCCACCCAACTACTCATAGCATTTGTTGAAGTGTTGGAGTGTTGGTTCAGGAAAATAATTGTCCTTTTCAAGGAGATGTTGAGCAAAAGGACAGTACTGCACATAGATAAAGCAGCATCTCCTATATTACAAAAACATAGAATACTGTATCTTGGTGTATCACAGACAGAAAAAGAGCTACTACAACACAGGCAGGGAAAAAAAACCAACAAAAAAACCAACCAAAAAAAAAAAAAAAAAAAAAAAAAAAAAAAAAAAAA
>VXBB01019853.1:59307-109441 GCA_013399915.1 Illadopsis cleaveri
AAAGAAACAGAAAACACAGGGGGATATTAAGGATAGTAAAAATAAAGGCAAATAAAGGGAAAATAAAAAGTCTAAAAATCTGAGTTATGATAAAACCTACAGGAAAGCTAAACATCTGGAGAGTTAAACAGACTTGTCATCCAAACTAAGTAATTCTTGCTTCTGTAGACTTGTGACTCTCACCTTCTTTGCTGTCAAATACAATATAAAGCATGCTTACCAAACCCACAGGTTGTATGAATTGTTGATTCATTTTTAAATCAAGGGATATTTTCCGCTTTATAAATAATAAAGCACACATACAGGCTTTTTCTGTTGAATTTGCAGAGACACATATAAATTCTTCAGTGCTACCTCAAGTTATGATAAGATGGCAGCTTCCAGATAATTTTCTTCCAGTGGAATATTCATCATGCAGATGATCTCCAGTTACAGTGTGACATTTGTAAATTTCACTGTGAAACCTTGGGGTCTCTGTGGCTTCCATCAGCCCTCTGCCTAGAGCATGCAGATGGAGAGGGCCTTACTTGTGTTACAGAGCTGACAGCGCCCATCACTACCATCATGAATTCCACTGTTACTTCTACTGCTAAGAAGATCAGTTCTCTGGATGAATGAACACAGTTGATTCCAAACAGGGATATTAAGGTGACAGAAAGGCTTTTGGAGACATGACTCTGGAGATTCAGCCTTTATCCTGAGCAAAGGCATTGGCATTCTTCCTCACCTTACTCCCAGCAAGAGCAGGCTACTGGCTCCAAAGGCCATAACAGAAGAGAGGTTCTGAAATTTTGCATCAGACATATGCATCAGACTGTTCTACTTTTTGACTTTCCTTCGATTTTCTTCACATTTCTTCATTTTCTTCATATTTCATCATAAAATGCCTACTACTGACATTATCTACCTTCCTTTACTTGTTTTAGTAAGAATATGTTCTCCTCTGAGGGACAAACGGGAAGTTCGGATTTCACTAGCTGGACAGCTGGATGGGTTATGTCTCGACATCGTATGAAATCCAGAAAGTCCATACATGGAAATGGTTATAGGTTCTACCTATATAAGATATATGCCTTTCTGGACTGGCAGCTGGAGGACAATCAGGCTAATTTGAAATCACTCAGATGGCACTAGATGCCCATGTTTAGGCAGCTGAAAGAGTAGGTCAGAATTCAGCTGCAGCAGTAGGATTTTACTGGAGGGAATTTGCATGTGATGAAAGTACATTTCCTAAATGCCCCTTATGAGTTGTCAAGAGAAAGGGATTTGCCGTGACTGTCAAGTGACATCATTTTGTGTTGCCGCTGGAAATCCTAAACGAGACTCCTGCTTCTAGTGAGATGGGCATGCATCTCAGCTCTTGGTTTCATCTCAGTCAATTTTAAGAAATTATTTAACTCACTCCAAAAGAGTAAAAGATAGGGATGAGATATAAGCAATTGGATGTATGGGAAAGTAGTAACATAGAAAAACTGTGGTTAGAAACCCTCGAGTATTGCCAAATAGGTTCAATTTGTTACCCTAAGGGAAGATTTTACAGTTAGAGGGATAAATCTGGGCTATTTTCATGAACCTGGGTAATGACTGGCCTATGGAATTGTAAACCTAATCCTCTGTTAGGCTGTAGGTGTCTCTAAGTTAGTTGTGTTTGTTGTTTCCTTCTTGTCTTCAACACAGTTGCAATTGGTTCAGCTTCCACTTCTGGTTTACAAACTAATCTAACAAACCCTATAATTCACTAGAGAATGAGATGGGCTACCTTCAAGACATGAAACTACATGACATGGAGTATTCTGGTCATTCTCATGTGGGATTTACTATAGCACAAAGCCTCACTGCCGTAGGAGATTAACTTAATTGCTGTCATGGAATGCCTTTATCACACCAGGGAAAGTTGTATTAATATAATTGATGACTTCCTCTTGAATGTAGAAAAATGATTGTTACAATATCTTATCTAATCCTTATCAAACCTGATGAAACTGCTCTTGTAATTTTATTTCCTGTTTTACTGGTACGAACAGTATGAGATCTGCACTTTCCCTCAAGTGCAGGAACTGAAAGAAGACAGAGTAAAGGTAAAAAACTAGAGTTCATTGTGGGAGATGAAATTTAAATAAACAGAGATTGAGACTAATAGCTGGTAGGGAGAGATAATGTGATTCATGGGACAAAGCCCTAATAAATTGTTTTATTTATTTTTCTCCACTAAAGGGACACTTTGTGGCATGTGGATGCATAATTAAAGCACATATATACTAATTTACATAAGAAAAAAAAATAGGCTTGCGTGTGTGTGTGTGTGTGTATGTGTGTCTGCATGTTTGGTTTTTTTTCATGTACATAAATATAACTTATAATTACATCTAAGTGCATTATTTGTATATTTAAAAACCTGCGTCTTTAAACTTATAAGCTAATATGTATTTGTATGACATATAATGGAAAAATGTCTTTATATCTCTTGGATGTGTATTTATAATATATAAAGTTTAGTTTGATAGCACTGATGAATCTGAGCATGGTCATACTGGCCTACAGACTATGTAATATAGAAACAGCAGAACTGGTCTTGAAAGGCTTATGATCTTAATATTCAAGGCAGGTAAAGAAAAATGGTAGCAAGCTAATAAGAATTTTTAAAGGGAAAAAAACAAAGAGAGAGTGTACAGTGTGTCCTTATTTACTTTTCACATGGTAACCTCACCGCCCACTCTCCTTTGTCTTGCCGCCTCGCCAAGTCTGCTGCACAGTCTTGATTTATGACAAGTTCTCTCCTGTTTTATTACCGGCCATGAAGAAACACTGCCTCTCTTTGAACACTGCATGCTTTAAAAATAGTCAAAAATAAGCTCCTTACTATATTTGCCCAAGACAAAGTTCCCAGCACTTCCTACCCTGTAAGAGTGGGAGAATTTCTCTTGTGCCCCTTACAATACTCCTATGCACAACTGTAGTTTCTTATACTTACGTGCTCAGTCACATAGTATTATTATTCCACACAAATAAATGATAACCCTACAAATCACATGATTCCAGTATGTTTTGCCATAAAATAGATTTATTAAATACAGACTATCCTCTTCTTTTCATTACCAGTCATTTAGCCTGTGAAGTAGTCCTTGAAAGGGAAGAGAAAACATATGACAACTAGTAATTTGCAAGAGCTGGATCTGCTTCAGTGAACAATAGCATTACCTGAGATAGTCTCGAGGTCCAATAGTGAGCTCATAGGTCAGACAATACCAGACCTTCTTCAAATAACAGAATGGCTTCTCTCAGGAACTTTGTATTTCTGTAAAAACTGTGTGTCATCTTGCTCAAACAAGTAGAGAAAAGGCAGGAAATACAGAGAATGAGAAACCTGTGGAAGAATACAATGGAAGGAAAAGAAATCATTTTAATCTCTCTGGACCTAACTAATTATGAATAGAAAAAGACTGATGCCTCCAGTTTAAGTAAATCATTAGTAATTTTCTGCACTAAGAGAAATAGCTGAGTTCACAGAGATGTTAAAAAGATTTAAGATCATAAGTGCCTAAGTACAAATAAGACAGTGGGAAATACTCTTAAAAGGCAAATGCAGTGACAAAACCTCCCTATTTCTTTTAATAGATAATAAATGGGACTCCTCTGAGTTAACTTTTCATGTGTACATTTCAGGAAAATGGCAAGGCTTTTTTCCAAAAGACTTGGGTAGGGAGGGATATTAACCAGAACAATGATAGTTTAAATTATTCTGCAAGATATGACAGGGATATAATGAAATACTGCAGAGAATTATGACTTCACCATGCAGATATTGTGTGTATGTAACACAAAAGGTTAAGGGTCCTTTAACATTAAAATTAGGAAAAAATGAAGCAGAAAGATTTGACGTGTGGCTCTTAAAATGAAGATGCACCTGATATATCTTTAATAAATCTCTATTCCATTAATAATACAGTAAGTACACTTAGTAGAAGCATGATGGTAAGAAATACACTGTCATTGTTAATACATTAATCCTTGGGAAAATGTAAACAGCACTAAATTGAATTATTGTCTACCTAAAAAGACAGGTGGGTTGAAATCTAATTAATTTCTTTTATACTTCAAGCATTTCTTGAAAATATCTGAAAGCTAACATAAGTACTCCTGCAAATTCTTCTAAAAATATTTATTGAAAATAAATTTAAAATGCTAGCACTCTTTGTGCTACTTACAATATTTCTATGGATTTTTTCTAGCATTTTTTTTTCTTTTCACTAAAGACATAGAACTCTACATGTTTATGAACTTTGTCACCAGACCACTAACTGTGTGTTTGCATGACAAAATATAACAATTGGCAGGTCAAATTTAATCACTGAGAAAAAAAAAATAATAAATGCATTTGACTTCCTAAATTGTTTTTGGATGTCTTTGAAGAAGAAAAAAAGAATTGCCATATTTGTTTTCATTAAGGTGTTTTTTTGTTTGTTTTGTTTTTTGGTGCTTTTTTGGTTTTTTGGTTTTTTTGGTTTTTTGGGTTTTTTTAATAGCTATGCTTCTCATCATGCAGATAAATATCCCATCTCCAAAAGGAACATTTGACAACAAATATTTCCATGTCCACATGGAAAGTACAGGATTTCAGGCATATATTTCCAGTCTGTTGCCTATAATTTTGTAGGCCCTGATTCAAGCATGCACGTAGATTTGTCTTTAAGCATCTGCCTTCATCTCATTAAGAACATGTTTAAGTCTTCTCTTGAAAAGGGATGTCTTCCAGAAAGGAGATCTAGAGTGATGCTATTCTTTGCTTCTGACACTGAATTGAGTCAATGGGTCTTGCAAACTGCAATTTAGAAAAAAAAAACTTTCTTACTTTCAAATTAGCTTGCTACATCTTCTCTTTCTCTCTTTTTAAGGAATGAAAGGCATTCACGAGACTTGCCATTGTATGTCACATGCCTCTTTCTCTATTCTCCTTGTTTTCTGTTCTTCTAATGCTGTCCACTGTTCTCATATAGGGTTTGAATATTATTGATTCCCTTAAATTTTAAAACATGAAGGTGAGTTCAGTGAGAACAGCTGATTTTCTTCCTCATGTTATATATTAATAATATTTCTGTTGCTTTTTCTTGCAATCCCTGGAGTCATCACACCTTTTCTTTTTGCATGCAGCAAAAGAAATGGTTTTATAGTAACCATCAGACCAATTGTAACTGCTAAATTGTTTGATAAAGTAGGAGTGGATAGGACTATTCCAGTGTACCTAAATCAATGGCAGAACTGCAGCTTGGAAGACTACATTGATTAAATTCACTACTAGAAGTCCAACTGTCTGCAATCTCTAAAGAGGTCTTTGGTCCTAAGATCGCCCTGATTTTAGAAATACAAAAATTTTGGCAAATTTTATATAGCATATAATTTGAGAAGCATTAAGAATAAAAGTCACATCAGTTAGTAAAGAGAAATATACACAGTTTTTAAAAAGGTGAAATAAAAAAGAATCTGGGGAACTAGCCCTACCATCAGCTTTACTTCTGTGATAAGTAAATGCCACTAAATTTAAGAAGCATGTGTTTGGCTGATGGACTGTTAGATGGGTAACAAAATGACTGGATGGCCATGTCTGAAGAGTTCAACATCCAAGTGTAGATCAGAAATGTATCATGACTCTCAAAGGTCCACACTGGGACCAACATTGTTCATGTCTTCATCAGTCACGTTGACCTGGGATTGGGTGCACTGCCAGCAAGGGTGCAGATGATGACAAGCTGAGTGAGGCAGCTGATCTGTGTGAGTGAAGGGATGCCAGACAGGGAGGCCCTGACAGGCTTGAGGAGTGGCTCCACACAAATATCATGAAGTTTAACAGGCCAAGCACAAGGTCCTGCACCAGGGTTGAGACTGTCCACTAACACACTGGAGCAAAAATGAAGTAAGAGCATCTCTGTAAGGAAAGACTTGGAGATAATAGTGAGTGAAAAATGGAACATAAACTTTCCCTGTGGCCAGAAAGTGAACTATATTAAGCATTGTGTAAAGAGAGGCATGGTCAGCAGGTTGAGGGAGGTGATTCTCCCCCCTCTCCTCTGCTCTTGTGAGAACACACCCAGAGCAATGCATTGAGCTTGGACCTTCCCAACAGGAGGTACAGACATGTTGGAGCAGGTACAGAGGAGGAAGATAAAAATGGTCAGAATGCTGTAGCATCTCTCCCATGAAAATAGGTTGAGAAATTCAACCTAGAGAAAAGAAGGCTCTAGGGACACCCTGTTGTAGCCCTTCAATATGTAAAGGGGAATTACAAGGAGAAGACTTTCTATCAGAGCCTGTAAGTGACAAAAGAAGAGGTAACATTTTTAAATGAAAAAAGGTAGGGTTAGACTGAAAATAAAGATTTTTTTTTTTTTATGGTGTGAGTGGTTAAACAGTACAACAGATTGTCCAGAGAAGTTGTGGGTGTCCCATCAATGAATGTGTTGAAGGTAAGGTCAGGGTGGAGGAGGTTTCATGTAATCTCATTGCTCTTTGTCACAGGCAGAGTGGGAGTTTCAGACAAAGTTTGTTAGAGAAAGCCTCCAACTGAACCAGGAGGTGCAGAAAGGGTCCCCTTTCTTTGTAAGGTCCTCAGAGAGGAGCCTAGCTGCAACTGGCTTGAATCTTAGCCCCAAACTTTGTCAGGGTTTATGGCTAAAGGATAGTACATGTGTAATTGGACCTTTATACAATTTTGTCCCTCAGGATGAAGGATGGAAAACCAAATACCCTTATATAAATCAAACTATTTTTTTAAATGGATTACAGTAATGATTAGGCAAAAATCTCTTAATCAGAATTTTTTACTACATAGGGTGGATACACCTACTTATACAGTGTACTGTTTTTGAAGCAACATTGAAGCAATTATATTAAAGCAACTATTTTGAAGCAATATTAAAGCTAGCAAAACAATTGCTAAGTAGAGTTTGATTTTACTTTCTCATACCAACCACCATACAGATTTCTTTCTCTCAACCTCGAGAGGTAACCTTGAAGGACATCCTCATGCAAGGGAAGTACATTAGAAGTCCTTACTGTGCAAAAATGAGACTGACCTTTTACAGTATAAAGTGATTGACTGTGATATACATGCATTTTTTGGATTATGTGCTGCCAGGCTTATTCAACAAAATATGCTTTGTGCTAAAAAGTGTTAACAGTTCTGCTCATCACTTTGGACTCTGTATCAAGGTCTTCACATCCTTGCTGCTTCAGCCTCATTCAGGGTCTCCCTGTCTTGCATATCCTTGTAGTAGATCTGATAGTTTGGTCAAGCTGGCCTCTACATTATTCAGCACTAAGAACAGTTGGCCCTCCTTGCTTGGTCTTACCGCTGATCAGAAGACCCTTCTTGCCCCAACAAACAGGAGGCCCTCCTTGTTCAAGCCACCACTGATAGCAAAGTTTCACCTGCTGTGTCCCCTCTTATGCAGTGTCACACTACACTCTTGAACAAGCTGATCTAGTGCCACATGTTCCCATCCATGGCAGAGGAGTTGGACGAGATGATTCCTAAGAAGTCAGACTCTTACCAGTTCTATTCTTATTCCTGATCTTGAATGCAAGTCTAAAGCTAAATGTGATACTGTGAACTAATCTCTTAATCCTTATTGACAGAGAGCAACTTGAATCTTGGCAGGACTAGCAATATCACAGGTTTTCAGAAGCTCTGCATGCATGAGACCTTCAAGGTATTAATTCCTCTTCTTTCCTACTCTTTCAGTCAAACTGTGCAGTGAAATATCATCTGAAAATCATCTGCTAAATAGCAACTCACCTGTATGAAATCATGATACATTAAAATAAAACTAATCCACACCCTCTAACACTGTAAAATATGTAAAACATCATGATAATTAACTAAAGTGGTGGGGTAAGGATATGAATTTTGTTTCAGGATAGTCAGGATGAGCCTGATTAAATGATAAAGGGCATACAGAAGTGGAACTCTAATCCCTATTTTAAAAATCACACTTCAACACTTACTCACTTATTTACTTGCATTATCAATAATCTGCCTTAGTGTTTTATCACTCGTCTGCATTCCCTTTCAAATCAATTACTTTGAATTAAAATCTCACCAGGCATCATAATGCCTGATAGTGCAACATGCTCCACTGATAGAGAGTGAAGATGATGTCACTCCAAAGCCAGGCTCTCCTCCATATAATCTCTGCAGCTGGCAGTCTCACATCACTCAGGTGAGCTACAGATCTCTATGGAGCTTTCCTTCTAACTGAAGCATGACTTCTAATATTTGTAGTCCTCTGATTTTCTAGGAAGTTTAGTTTGAGACTTGGTGATGATCCAATATGACTTCCTGAAGTACAATGTGTGAAAATCAAATGATCACACTAAGATTAGATTCCTGAGCTTCTTCAAACAGTGCTGATCCTGCACTAATGTTGACATATTTGATATTTCTTAAGAGATTTGGTTTTGAATGGCTCTTTTCCTTGCATGAGCTGGTAAAAATATGTATAACAGCCCCCCAAATCTTAGTTCCTTCAAAAGGAGGAATTAGATGGCTGCATTTTCTTTTTTTATTTTTTTCAGTAAAGTGGATACACAAATTTGTTATGGGACCCATTTAGGAAATCTGAGCAACAGGACTTCAATTTTGCAAAAACGCAGAATATTACAACCTACCTGGTAAGTTTCTGTTCTTTACAACCCGTTTTTTCTTGCATCTATGAAGAACTATTGGGATTTACACTGTTTGAAAGAAATGAAATTGCGTATTTTTTTGAAATAATTTGATCATTGATTGTGCATTACACTTCATTTTATAAACCATTTAGGAATGGTTAGTAAACACTCAGAGGTTATACATATGCACACATAATAAAATTTATCTTCTGCCATTTGCCTATTTTATATAAGTACAAATTAAGCCTTTAATTAATACTCTTCACTGTTTTATTTGAATATCTTTATGTATACTGAATATCAACAGAAGGCTTCATCAATTTGCTGGGATACTGATATTTCTGAGGTCAAAATCCTGGTAGACTAATGTATTTTAAGTGCTATTTGGTACTGATTCATAAAAGAAAAAATAAAATTGCCACTTAGGAGATAAATTTTGCAATTCAGGGTTATTTGCCTTTTGGATGATGTAGCAAAGATTACTCTTCATTTAAAGCCTTCTTAATAATTTCTTAACCACCCCAAGTGCAAAGTACCAATAAACGTACCCACAGGCACCAAGTTTTTCCTGAGCCAGGTCAAATGCACTGACAACATCCTGGCTTATGTCAGCAATTGAGTATCCAGTAACACATTAAACTATTAATTTCTATAAAAATTAAGCTTATGTGCATGGTCTGCTTCCTAAAACTTACCTGTAGAAATCCTGATGGGCTGTCTTAGTCCACAATTAGGGATTTCTACAGATTAAGTTTTAAGGAATCTTCTTTAAGAAAAGGGTATAATGTCAAGTATCCAATATCAGTCATTTTTTGATGTCTCAGGATTTATTTCATTTCCTAGAGCTTACTTAATACAATTCTCAACCCATAAACTTTATTTTATTTGGGAATCTTTTTTTTTTCTTTTATTTTATCCAGAAGTGGTATAATTTAACAGTTAATTCTCCCGTTAGGAAATTTCTCTCTGAATTTAAAGTAGATTTCAATCATAGATAGAATAATGTTGGCAGAGCAAATTCACCTCTAGCCAGGGTGTTGTAAACGAGTATTCTTTATTTTAGATCAGCCCATAATGAATTCATTCAAACCATAATGTTTAAATGCGTAGCTAGTGGCTGCTAAAACAAATATTAAACTTAGACTTTATTAAAATGGTGTAGCCTTGAAACAATACAGACTTGGATACAGGATTATATTCATGTTCATGTACAGATAAATATATATGCGCCACATAACTAAATATTTAACTGAATTGTATAAATTAATTTCCTCTGTATGTTTACTGGCTCATCTGTTCTGCTCCTGATGTCCCATCAAACCCAAGTTTTGCCTTCTTAATCCTTAAATTGCTTCAAATGGATTCCTTTGTTGTTGTTCTTGTTGTTAAATCAAATTGCCATAAAAATGTTTCCTCCTTCTCCTTACAGATTTGGCATTTCTTCTCAGAAGCAATTGGGCTGGAAGCCAAAGCTGTAGAAGAATCAGTCCTGGATCAGTAACAAGGTTTTATACACAAACACACTGTGATTTTACACATTTCTCTACAGAGCTGGAAATGGGAGCTTGCTTTCTTGGAAACTAGAGATTCCCATTTTCCCACTGGGGTGCCCAATCCCTCATCCAAATTCTGAAAACACAAAGAAAAACAGATGTTTAAAGCCATTATGTCTTCTTTATGAACAAAAATGTACATCATGGCATTTTTTTTAAAAAAAAACACCAACATTTGTCATCATTTATCCTTGAAACATGGACATTTATCTTCAACACATAAATACTTTTATTCAAAATCTCACAGTCAAACCCCATAATATTCATGTTCTACAACCTCTGTATTTTTATACACTACGTCTTGTTAGATTTAGATATAGTTTTCCCCTTTTGTTGATAGAAGCGCAGATTTCAGATAGTTTCTACTAACACAATCTGACTAGATATTTTTTCCCACAAAACAGAAAAACAGAGTAATATTGCTGAAATAAAGCTTCTACGAGGCATGAGTATCCTATTTCATTGGGGGAAAAAAAAAGAACAGATTTAGCTTTTTCATTGGAATATTTTGAATCTAGATATGACAGACTTTTTTTTTTTTTTTTTCAGAAAATTGAAGGTTTTTTGGTTGTTGTTTTGTAATAAATTTCAGTTAGAATTAATTCAGTATTTCAGTAAGGATGTTGGTGATAATCCAGAAAGCATTTTAACCAGCCCTCATGATTATTCAGATCTTTTTGTTATAGCTGGAGATTTCAGTGGTGACCATGCCCTTGGGAAATGAGAGAGAACTTCAGTCTTTAGAAGCCTGACAAAGGACAGATTATGGTGTTTTGTGGATTTATGCCATTTATATTTCCATATTTTTTACTATCAAAAATATTATTTTCTATGGAAAACATATGTATGTTTATGTTGTTATAAAACAGACAGGATTTGCAGTATAGTTGACTTAATGTTGGTACAGAAAACAGACACTTTGCTTTTCTTAACTTTCTCAGCCAAGCTATACTACTTTACAATACATTAACATAGTTTTTCATGTTTAATATCCTTGCAGGGGAGGCTGAATGAAAAGAAGGAAAAATTGCCCATGCTTAATAATATTAGCATTTAAGTTGTCCCACTAGACATTAAAATTTGCACCTCATTAAAGCAAAGATTGTGCTTGAAGGGCAGATTGCAAGGAGGTAGGAACAGGAGATGCAACGAACACGTTATTGAAGTAAATGAGGTAAGACGGCTGAATTTTGCTCTTTAGAGTCTGATTTTTGTAAAGTGTCTCTTTGCAGCCAAGAAAGAAAGAAAAATCTTTAAAATGGAGCCTAAGTCCATGTTAAAAGACAACAGTATTTACATGTCTTTTCTAAGCACTGGTGGCTTTGAGTGATGGCTTCCAGAATGGTTGAATTAATAGAACATCAGTATTTTGATTAGTAGTTTGAGGCTTCTATCTTAGTTCAGAAATTAATAAAACAAAGAAGGCATAGTTGACATTTGACTAAAGCAACTTCAATTCCCTTTAGTAATTAATCTAAATGTTTTTATGGAGATTTCCTCTAACAAACCTTACAGTAGCACTTTATATTTTCACATAATCCTCACAGATAACTGTGGGTAGTTAACACCTGAAAGCCTGATCATTTCTAGTGAGAGTTTTGACCATAAACCAAGCATAGGGAAATAGGTTAGATTTCAGGATTTTTTTAGGTGTACCTCTAATTTCCTTGACTAGGTTTAGACATGTGGGATGTCCTACAGTGCCTGAGACATTTGTGTGAAGCTATAAACCAGAATCAAACCTTTTCTCCATGTAGTGGTTTAAAAGGCCAACCAAGTGTATTGATTCCTGTGTGTGACCAACTTCCAGTAAAGTTAGTTGAGTTTTTTTAATGTCTGTTATTAACTCTTCACTGGTAAGAATTTATGACTGGTAAGAATTTATGTTGATGCCTGAGGTACGTGTGGACTGATAGTCAGATGAGCAGTGGTCACTTAAGGCAAAGTCTAAAATAATGTATAGGCTGGCTGTGCATAACTGTGCCCATATAGGATTTTTTTCTCCTTCCTCCATTCATTTATTGAATACAGACTTCACTCAAGTGATTTTGATGGCTAATACAACATCCCTTTTATAAATTATGTATCAGTTCTTTCACTAAAATGACCTGAGCTTTTGACTCCTTTCTAACTGTACTATTAATTTATTTAGCTGCTACGCCCTTGTTACAGGAAGGGAATAGGCAAGTGGAGAACCAGCTGGCATATAGTCTTCCTGTTTCAAACAGTCAGAGTACAGATAAATACTTAGCAGTTAATACTACTTCTAACCCTGAGATATGGTTCAAGGCCAAGTTTTCATGCACTAATTGTGCTGTTTCAGAAAAGCTTACCTCCTGGAAGCCATTTTCTGTTCACTGGAGTGGCTAAATAAACAGAATCTGTATGATTTGGCTCCCCAGACTAAATTATCTTTTTTGGATGCTTTGACTACTCAACCAATCCAGCTTTTTTAAAAGAAAATAAACATGACATTATGGACTGTGTTCAGGCTGAGAAAAGAGTGCACTTTAGAATGAAATTCTCAGGAAATCAAAATTGAAACAGGCTTGGTCCAGTGTAATTTTTTATTCTGGTGATCCTATTTGAGAAAAAACTGCTGTTCACTGACTCTCCTCTCAGCAACACCCCTGGAAGGGAATGAATGGAGGTGAAAAACAGCAAATAAATTCTGGGGTTTAGTATTGGGAAAAAAAGATACAAAAAGAAGAAATAGGTTTAATTTATTTTCACTGAGGGATTGTGTATTTTTTCAGGTTTTTTTCTGACCTCATAGTGAGTAGATAGAGAGGATCAATACAGATCTTCTAATCTGAAGATCTGGGGTTATAAAAGATGACAAGTCATTAATTTTGACTATTCTCTTTTAATTTATGTGCTTTATCAGGTTCTTGTATTCGTATTATGACTGTACAATAATGATGAATCTGTGTTGTACCAAGCAGAATGCTCCTAGGAGGGCTTCCCGAAAAGTACTTCCTAATTCCCAGGATGGGCTGATATATGGCCAGAAGTCCATTCTGCCTTACAGATGACCATTATTTAAGCTATCTAACTAATTTTCCACTAGGTAATAATGAGAGGCTGGTGCTGGGCAGTGGATTTAGGCACAGTGTGGATAAGTAGACCTTGAGGAAAATTCTACTTGCTATTTCTCTGGCTATTTTTCATATAGGAACTATTTCCTACTAGTTCAGAACCAGCCCTAAAAAGACTATAAAGAATATCAGAGTAGCTCCTATATCCTTTGAATCCATGATGCAGTTCAGTTTACAAAGCAGCATAGGAGCAGCCAGTATGACAATTTGATACAACATATATACAAGTAGTCTGAAAATACCCTTACCCTTACTATATTATGTTTTTTCAATTATATTTTAAATCAAAAGGGTTCAAATCATCTTTCATTACAGTAAAAGAATTCAATGAATTGATGTTACTTTGATTATATAGCACATATTTCACATGAAGAATATAATGTGTGGAACTCATGTTTTTTTTCATGACCTTTTTGGTAAACTAGAAAGTAATTTAGTAGATGCCAAAAAAGAATGCATAAACTCTGGATTTAGATGCTTTTTATTCTGTAGGAAATTATGTCAGAACTTCATTTTAACTTTCTAGTATGTGACCCTTGGATAACTGAAAAAAAAAAATTCCCTCTGGGCTGGAATTAATAATGGAAAATATGTGAAAACAAGCATTTTCTTTGAAGACATTCAACATGATTAGAGCCAAGAATTTATCTCACTTATTAGAATACATGACACATATTCATATTTCCTCATTTCTACAAATAAATACCCTGGTAAACAAGGCATCTGACTCACCTGTATAACTAAACTTAAGTGGTTCCTTTTCTTTTGCCTGAAATCATAGCCATGTTTAAATTTTGTGAGAGCACTGAACACCCTTCTCAAGGGCTGATTTGAAATGACTGAGCTCCCTGTAGTTATATAAAATCTATCTGGTACTAACACAGATTAGACAACAGATGAAAATGTATTATGAAAGGCATTCTTAGTATACTATACTCATTGGCTTTCTAGTGACTGATCTTGCTAAATCAATATTCACTACTGCAGGCAATCCTCTGCCATTTCTAACTGTCTTTGGACCAAATCCTACCTTCATTTTTATATGTGTGGCAATGCAAGGACAACAGAACTACACACAAACAGACAAAAGAGGAATTTTATCCAGTAGGACCTAGGGAATGATTATTGCTTGACATCTTTTTAGTAATGTTCTACTGATTACCTTTATGATGAAGAAGAAAAGAAGTAAGATTTTGGGCCATGGCAAAGACCAGGTTTTATTTCCTGTAGTAAATCCAATAGCTAATATTCTATCAGACAGCAAATGGGGCAAAAGAAGCAGTATTTAGGGCAATTGCACAGAAATTGCAGAGGAAAAACAAAGTCTAAATAGCCAATGTAAAGAAACTAGCAAAAGCAGAACTTTACTCTTTTCAAAGAAACCCTAGGTACAATAATCACAGTGAACTCAGTTTCCAAACAGACAGTCCCTGCAGGAAGAAGGAAATCTCCCAATAACAGTTTTTTTAAAGGAAGTGCACAAGTAGGCAGGCTTCCCATCCCGATGTTTCTAAAACAAGTTATTTGCTCCTCAGACTCAAAAACAAAAGCAGCCGTGTATCCTCTAATAAGTGCCACAGTATAAAATAAGCTTTCTTAAATAAATACACTATCTGCCTTTAAATTTCTCTGCAGGGTTACTATGGTATCTTTCCTTTTTTTTTTTTTTTCCCCTCATTTCCATTTGGGAAAAGTTGATGTTATCCCTGGACTTGTGATCTGTGTATTTTCAAGTGTTTTGCTTATCGAGTCAATGGAAATCTTCAGCACACAAGAAATATGAGATTAGACTCACTGGTTGGTTATTTTTCTAATTTTTCAGAAACTGCTCAACTCAGCCTATATCACTATTGTAAAGTTGGAAGGGCCACTAGTTAGTTTTTGAAAATAAATTGCTATTAGAAAACAAAATACATCCAGAACATATCGTTGAGCACTTTGGTCTTTTAGCACTTTTTAAATGGATGTTGTATCTTTTTAGAATGATATGTCTTGGAATTATGAAGGGAAACAATCCTTTCCCCAGCTGATAGCTGTATAGGTGGCCCTTTCATTAATTTTTATTTGACATGTTTTTCATTTTTCGATCATGTTCTTACTGTGTAAAGAAAAAGGCTTTTATTACTCAGAGAAAAGTTTCAATGACAAGTACAAAAGACTAACAAGAGTCAAAAATCCTTCATATAACAATCCAAAGAAACCCCTCACAGCATAATGTCCACAGTGATGTCAGCTTCAAAACATGTTCCATTCTGATGAGAGGAAAAAGCCAATTAGACAAGTTATCCCAAAGCAATGTCAAAAGCCTACAAATTACAGTATCTATAAAAGCCAATCCCAACAGACTTCTACAGACATGTAAATTAATGCCATTGAAAAGCAATGTAATCAGGTCTCATTTATCATAATAATATCTTCTGATATTATAATATCTGCTGAGACCTGATAGCAATCTATGTACATCATAGGCAGTTTATTTAAAGAGATAACAACTGCTACTCGAGCAGCTCTGAACACAGCTGTTTTAATTGCCCCAAAAGTAAGTAGGGAAACTGAAATTCAAAAAGTGACCTATTGCAGTATTTGCTTGGGCTAAACTAGAATCAACTGCACTCATTTCCTAGTTGCATAGAATAGACTAAAGAGCAAGAAGCTTTGCTTTTCCAAAATTACAACAGGTTTTAAATCTCTTCAGAATCTAACTTAATACGGGAAACACCTGAAAGATCAGAGACACTGTGCTTCAAATATTTTTGAGACCAGAGATAATAAATTAAAGATTATTCTCCTGCTCTGTGCTAAAATCATTGCTTCCAATTGCAGTCAATGATTATATTCTTTCTGTACCATTCACAATAATAAAGAAGTAATGGCTGAGATTTTTGACTGTAAAGATATTTATGACCTAGAGGTTATCTAAGGGTGAAGCAATATTACTTTGTTTCAACACTATTTCAAAAAAACCATTGAAAAAAAAGCCTAAACTATCTGGATTAATTAAAAAAGACCGAGTTTTCACAATCTTGACTGTGTTTTTCTGCTAATTCCCTACTTTCCTGTGTATAAGTTTGAAAACAGACAACACTGTCTTACTGCGTCTGTCAGTGAAGAGAACAGAGCAAAGCAGAGGAGAAATAAGAATGACTCATTTTAACTCTCTCTCCAGTAGAATTTGCTTCCTTACTGGTAAACAAAGCAAAATCAATCTCATCTTTGCCTTTAAAGAATTCAATAACTATGTTTTCTTACCAAGCATTTGGATCTTTATGTTTTTCTTCTGTGAAAATTGTTGGTAGTAAAGATATGTGGCTTAACTCACAGGGCTCTGTCAGATAAGCACTCACTGTAGCTCATCCATGTTTGTTACAGAGATTTCCACACAGCATCCATAGCTACCTGTGCCTAAGCCTGTGTTTGCTTAATGACATGTTAAACCAAACCCATTTTCACTGATGATCAAGCTCAAACACTGGATCCAGAATTGGAATGATGTTCAAGGGCAGAGGGCAGCTAGGAGAAGAAATTGAGGCAATGCCAATGTTGGCAAACCTGGATTTTCCAGAACAATCTTTGAGAGCACTGGTCAAAACGATAAGTTGTAAATTATTCCAGACAAATATATCTATCTCTCTATATATAGATCTATATATATGCATCTTAAGGGAACATCTCATAATGGCTATGAGAGAGAGAGAAACGTTATCAATGTTTTATGTAAATATTAGTAATAGAAAATTTGGTTCCTGAAATCTGTATTCTGAAAATACCGTAGATTAAAAAAAATCTGTAAAGATTACTTTTATAGACAGTTAAGCGTTTAGGATTCACCTTATGCTGCCATTTTAAAACAAATGTGTTTGAAACTTCCAGAACATTGTTTGGTCTGTTTCAATTCATTACCTGTTGGTGCAAGGTAAACCAGAGTCCGATTGGTGGTTTCAACTTTTCTTATTCCAAATCCAAACTTGCCTTGCAAATTTGATTTTGAAAATCTTATTTTACTCTGGTTTTTTCAGGATTATCTGATTGGAGTTTTAAGCCTTGGCACAAGTATGCTCTGAGAGCAGTGAAGAGATCGAACATATGCTTCCAAAAATACCTTAGGAAAAGACAGAACATGTTAAGACGCCATAATTACTCACAGCCAGAAATCTTTGCCTCTGGGGAAAATAGGCTTTCTGAATCTCATTCTGTGACAAATATTGACAAGCTCTGTGCCACACTGTGTTTTTCTGACACAATTTTGCCTAGAGAGTAGAACAGAGAACACCAAATCAAGGGAAGATTGGATAATGTTGTCGTTCAGGAAGGAAAATCTTTCATTAGGGCCTGGTAAATGAGAGTAAACTGCAACGTGCACCAACTCACAGATAGTTTGGTCAGCCTCTGTCAGTGCACCGTTTCTCTCTTCCACCCCTCTAAACCATTCCTTAAAAATAAATAAATAAATAAATAAATAAATAAATAAATAAATAAATAAAGCAGGACCACTACAGATGCAAATTGTGTGCAATGAGCATGGGACAAGGTNAATAAATAAATAAATAAATAAATAAATAAAGCAGGACCACTACAGATGCAAATTGTGTGCAATGAGCATGGGACAAGGTTTCCTGCACTCTCTCCTTGGCCTGTCCCTCATTATCCTTGCACACTCTCTCCTGTCTCACATGCTTGGTTAGTCTCTTTGAAATGAAACCTGCTGGTCAGGGATGACATCTGGTGCATGCAGAGGGAAGGGAGACACAACACAGGGGGTGAGGAGGAGAGGGCAAAGGGCCATCAGCTGTGGGGAAGGGCATGATCTTGCTTATTGGTACACAAATTGGAAGAACACACTGGGATCAGAAGCCTTCTGAAAGAAACTTTCTCCCATTGAAAGCCATGAATATCTGTCCTGTTACAATCAAAACATTCTAGCAGTGCTGCACAAAACTTTACATTTCTGAAAATTCATGAGTATTTTTAAGCTATATAAATTGGCTACTGATGTTTTGTTAACGGAACCGCTACCCCTAGATGTAAAAGGTGACTTCAGACAGGTCACTAAAATCTTTCCATATCTGTATTTCCTTGTTTGCCTTCTCTAGTCAGATTGCAAGTCCTAAATGTACCCATATGTACACACACCTAGGTACCTCAAATTTTTAAAGTGCAGTCCTTCTTGGCATTTCTACAAACTAGCCAAATAGCAATAACTCTTGACATGCTTAATCAAAGAATCAATCATAGAATCATATATTAGTCTGGGTTGGAAGGGACCTTTAAAGGTCATGTCATCTAGCCCTCCTGCAGTGAACATGGCCAAATTCATTTTTCTCCTATTAAGCTGCCAAGTGGTTCAAGAATTGGAGATTTCTGATTATGTTTTACTTTACTTATCAGAGATGGCCTTGGTTTTATCTTCCCTGTTCACAGGTGCAAGCATAATCTTACTCCATGTAAGTGAGGATCACCAAGTCAAAAAGAGCTATGTTTTTTCACCTACCTGTATATCTGGCAATATAAAACCTTGCTAAAATTTACTACCTCTATCAGTCTATATTTCTGGCAGTGTGTCAGCTGTGAGTAAGTCACCTTGATATGGATGAATTAAACAACTTTCTCTAATCTGAACTTTAAGGCAATTTGCTTGTTGGAGCAATCTCATGAGGTAAAATTCACAGTTTTCATTAAGGCCTAACACTTTCAATTTTTTTTTTTTTTCTCAAAGCATAAAATCTTACTCAGTAACAGTGTATTTATGAACCATATATAAGAAATTACTATTTCTTTATTAATAAAGAAATAAAAGCACATCCTACGCAATTTGGAAGAGTTTCATTCTTGAGTCAGTGTTATAAGTACTCAGTAAGGTGAGATACAAAATATGTTTAAATATTTGGTAATATTTGGCTGAAAATCCATCTGATACTGGTGCCTGCCTGAAGCTCAGAGATGGAATTTCTTCTCTTTCTGTCTGATATGAAAATGACTGCACACAGACTGAATTTTCTGGTGTTTGTGTGTCCATATGCACTTGTGAATAAGACAGACACTGTCAGGGAAGAAACCTAAAGTTGCGGTGTTTATATGTATATGTTATATATGTATATTTTGTATAGGTGCTTTCCAATATACAGCACTAGCACAATTCTGATTCAAAATATGAGAATGAGGAATATAGCCTCACATTGACAACCTTCCATTTTTCTCAATCTGTGCCTCCCTATATAAAACAGATGGTTTGATATTTTGTAGTGAGATAGTAAGCATTCCCTCGTCCTAAGCCAAATCTGCCATCGGCAAATTCATTCCTGCTGTAAATTATAACTCAGTAGTCAAATTAAGAACGTGACGTTATATGAGACCTTGTAGCACCAAGCAATAATTTACTCATCCCAATGATTTTATGCTACTAATTTTTATTGTGTCCTTCAGACAGATGCCTTTCCCATGCTGTGAGGTTAAGAGACACACTTCTGTCTGCTCCCATTTCTTCTTTGTCACTAAGTTGATTTACTCCTCCCTGGATTTATCTGTTCTCTAAGAATGTTTTCTCAGCCCCACTGAGAGTAACATCTTTCTGCCCTTGGACTTAAGAAAAAACATTCTTCTACTTCACAAGAAAAAGAAGAGAAATACATGATACCACCAAGGTGTCCAAATGGTTCTAATGTATTATTCTTTACCTTTCAGACACTATTGCTTATTGGTATGCATAAGAACAAGGCATGTCTCTTTTCTAACAACAGCTATTAAACTAAAAGAATATTGCAAGAAGACAGCATGTAAAGTAAAATGATAAATTTTGAGTAAATAAACTGCTCAAACAATTGAAAACTATTTTTAAGTTTTAAAGTTGGAACCTTCTCTGCCTTTAGTAATAGTACATAAGCATAAATGAAGCTTTACACAATAGTAAAAACCTCTGATGAAATAATATTTTCTAAGACAAAGAGAATTGTTAGTTACGGTTCCTAATAAAAATATATTAAAAAGTGATTTATGGGATGGAAAATATACAAATAACAGCAGCATTTCTATTATTTGCTCTTCAGAAATTCAAGTAACTCCCATTGATATCTCTATTTTTTATACAGTGGGAAGGATCTGGCCTGGACTTACCAATACCAGGTAAAAGATATGAAAAAAGGGTACATGGTTTTCAAACTCATACCCACCTAGCAACCAGCATTAGCTCACAAACACATTGGAATTATTTTATTACAGCATCATATAAGAAGATCACATTGAAATTTTATTTCTTTGATCTTTCATCCTTCTTCAGCTTTTCACCATGAAAAATTCTATTCCCCAGTTGCTATCAGAAGAGAGCATTGTCTTGTGAGGCTGATCATCTGAGAACCCACGCCCAAAAGGCAATGTGGATAAGGTACACCAATGATAATTCATCATCCTCCTGTGATAAACACATACTCAAAACACTGCATTCCCAAGCACCCATATCTTATATCACATTGAATACTATTCGTCAGTTACATACTATAAAACCTCCCCAATCACAAAGCATGATAGGCCTACACATTGCTTAAAATATTTTGAAATAATTACATATCTTATGACTCATGAGAGCCTCAGGGAGCTCCAAAACGGAGCATGATGTAGGCTGCCCAGTCTGCATATGGCCAGCTTGCTCCAAAGGAGGGTAATATCAGGCAATGTGAATAAGCTGTTACCCTAAGACAGCTGCCTCCAAAGTCATAGGTCAGTGCCTGGCTTTCTTTTTTGGGCAACGCAGACATAGCTCATGTAGTGATACAGTTGTGTTGTTGAAGTTCCTCCTGTCCCACAACAAAGATCCAAATAAAAAGGAAGTGTCTTCCAATGCAAACAATCTCTTCCACAGCTTTCTCTCTCAGATGCCTCTTGTTCCGCACATCATATCCTCATCTCTTCCCAGTTCAATGCTTCTGTTTTGCCAATCCCTGTTTCCGATACCCATAAGTTTTCCTTGTTTTACCTCAGCACTGGATTTTAGTGTAGGTGTGATGCTGCTTTTTCACTGTGTCAGATGAATCAAGACAGATGAAACCAGGAGAAAGACCCTAACATGGATGTAGCCTTGAGTTTTAGCACCTCAGGAGACGAAAGAGAAGATATCTGCTTATTATTCAGTAGGAAGATTGCTCTTTGCTTGTAGACTTGATTTTTCACATTGTTTGGAAATGTCTTTCACAGGCTTCATTTTTGTGTGGAGCACAGGGCCTTCAGAAGGTGAGTGTGTGGTAGAGACAGTATTAGGAGTACACTCAGTCTGGAGACTCAGGAATCAAAGGTGAGTCTGAGTGGTAGCTGACCCCTGAGGCATCCACTTCTTTCCAGCGTTTTAACACTAAATACTTAAATGAAACAAGAGACAAAACAAGATCAAAAGCACAGGCACTGAGCTGAGTGCAGTTCTGCAATATTCTCCTGCTAGATGAAGTAACAGGATGGCAATTACATGGTGAGTGAGTTTTCTGAATCCTTTACATTCTAGCTTTGCTTTGTCTTATTTTAGTTTCGGACTTAACAAAACTATTCGTAATTTCATAGGACTTTCTGTTCATCCTCAATTTAAGTCATTGATTTTCAAGGGAATTATAATAAAAATGTGCATTTTTAACTAAATGAAAATCTATGCTATGCAAATAACGATTCTACCTTGAAGGTTATTCTTTCACTGCTTTTATGACAACCAGGGGAATAAAAATTTAATAGAAACAAAGAAAATAAAATTTTTAAAAAAGAAAGGGATAAAACCAAAAACAACCAACCAACCAAGCCTGCCCCCCCACTGGAAAAAACAAACTAACCAACAAACAAAAAGCCACAAACAAACCAAACCAAACCAAACAAACAAACCAGAAAACCACACGTGTACATGAGTACCAGCCAGCTGAGAATACAAATTTCATTAAGAATAAAATAGAACTGATGTATTGGAAGTTTTTGATCCTAAGTCTAGGAATACTTAAGATCGAAAAATAAAATACTGTATTTAATTATTCATTCAGCTATAGTCCTGGTGTACTTAAACCAACATTTATCAGCTATCTCTTATATAGAGTGCTGGTTTTAGCTTGTGGTGATTTAAATGAAATATTTCTGTAGATATTTTTAATATTAGAGTCACTCTTCTATTATTAGATAAAATAGACTTATTTTTTTAATTCAATTAAATTACAATTTTTTTATTTCATGCCATTTTAAATAAATAATAAACAAAAACTTCTTGCCTGAAGTGTGTTTTTCACAGTCTGGAAGACAGACAAAGGAAGCTGGATAACACCTTAAATCCATAGGCATGAAAAACAAACCATGGTTTCAGAGATCTATATCAGACCAGTACATGCAGCTTGGGGCCTGAATTAGACATGGATAATGCATGGAGTTTGTTAAAACAGAATAGACAAAACCAGCCAAAAAAGGTGATGGATGGACAAAACAAACTACAGACTTTGAGTGTCCTCACTAACCTTCAGCACACTCACAGGATGGAGTGGACAACCACTTAAAAGTTTTCTGTCTTCCCACTGACATCCGAGGAAACCTAGATGACCTTAGGTTCAATTTTACTTTTTAATAGCTCGGTAAATAATATAAATCATATTTTATTTTAAGGAAATTGTCTGTATTATTTCTGTTTTCAAGAATGTAAATATTTCATCATGTTTGGAACAGGAACTGCTGGCATTGAGTTTAATAGGACATTTTAGAAGTGCAAATTTTATTTTCATTCCAAAGTCAGGCATGGAAAGAGCTACACATAAAAACACAGCATGGAAAGCATAATTTTGTTTTCCAACTTTCCTTTCATGTTGACAATAAGTAGCAGATGTCATGTGCTGATTATGATTTACAAAGATTGGCAGAGAGAGTGCAGATTGAAGCTGTATAAAATGGCCTCTCTCCTGCCTCATTTTAGTGTATTATCTCCTATCACATGAAGTTATCTTTCTAAAGTAAATGCTGACGTTGTCCATATGTGAAAAGGGATGTGTTGGAAGACATTTTTCCATTTTCTGTTTGCCTTTTTGTAAGTATTTCTAACTTCAGTATTTCTAACTAACCAGCATCATCCACAATTGTTAGAGGAATATCAAACTGAACAGCCCTTGGCTTCTGAAGTAGAAACTGTTTAGCTCTGGCTTTAGCAAAGAATATAAAATTGGATGTTGATTCCTAAGTAGCTCAAAAGTACTTATAACTGTGACAAGCTCTGCCACTTGTGCTGAAGCATAATAATAAAGAGCAAACAAACCTAAAGACCTTGGTGTCTGCCGGAGGTAGACGTAATGCATCAAACATCTACTTGTGATAAGACTTTTCTGAAATACTGATGCATCTGTGATAACAACTGGAGATGAAATAGTCCCATTTTCTTCCAAAATAGAAAAGGCTGTGCTTTCCTCCTGGTCTTAAATATCACGGCCTTGTGGCACATTATTTTCTCAGTGCATAGATGGTGTCCTGTCTCATTTGCTACATCTAATCCTCTGAAAAGCTCATGTGATTTTCAGCTTTGTCCAAGCATTTTCTGAAAGTATCTAATTTTGTCTTGATGAAAATGTAATTTCTTAGTTCACTAATACAACCATTCACTTTAGCCATTCCTTCTCTAATTTTAAAGATTATGTCTTTTTCTGATCTCGTTATTATTACACTTGTCATTCAAAATGAGAGGAGGAGGAAAAGAATTGAAATTATGACTCCCTGATGAATTCCATCTGTGCTTATGGAAATCAGTGATGTGATGTTCATTTTAAAGTGTCATCACAGCAAAAATAGAAGTCAATTCAAGAGCAATAAAATACCCAAGTTTGAAAGGTAAACCTCATGAAACTGAGGACATATTTTTCTTATTATTAGCAAGTACTACTGTTAACAACTAAGAACCATAAGCACAACAAAACCATGGTAAAAAAAAAAAAAGGAAGGAAGGGGGGAAGGGAGGAAGGGAGGAAGGGAGGAAGGAAGGAAGGAAGGAAGGAAGGAAGGAAGGAAGGAAGGNACATTTCTTCTTATTTCTTCTTTCTTCACACAACTGTATATGATTTTCACTGTCAGTTAAACCACTTTCAAATTATTACACGATATATAGATCACATCTTTGTGAAGGAATAATATTTTGCACCACGTACAATACAGCTAGCTCTCCAAACAACAAGAATTTACATCATAGTAAGTCATAGCAAGACAGACAAAATTTAATTATGCTATTATTTATTTATTATTACATTTTTAATTTTTTTTTTCTCTGAGCAAGGGGAATTCAGAAAATGTATCTGTCTTTCCCATGTCTTCTGAGTTTTGAAGCTCAATTCATCTGCATAAAAGGTCCAGGTCCTTACCATGGTATTTGAAAACTAAAAACAAAGTCTGACAATAACCAATCCATTTGGTATCCTCCAGTGAGAAAAGAACTCTGTTTTCTACAGTAAATTAATTCCCTTAAATGGAAGGGATTTTTTATTCTATTTCAATCTTTCCTATGCTATAGTCTCAAAGAGGCAAACACACATATATGCACATTAAAAAGTACAAATTTAACAACAAATAATATGACATACATGTCCCAATATGTATATGCCTGCAGCCTTGAGCGTAGATTTTGTCTATCCCATTTTCTCTATGAATGGATATTTTCAAATCATTCAATTTAAAACCTGTCTTTAAGAAAACCCCAAAATGTAATGGAGGTTCTATTCTCAGTGCTGTGGGATTTGAGATCCAGCAAAGAAGGAAGAATAGTTGCTTTAATCTTCTATGTAGGAAAAGCATCAAGTCAATGCTGATTCCAACCTTCTGATAATGAATGTACAAGTACATGGAGATAGTACCTATAGCAAAACAAGGTTGTGTGGAGCTGCAGAGATCTCTTCTGACCCCAGATGAGAAATAAATTCTAAGTAAATAATACTGTTAGGTACAGCTCTTAAGACACTTACACCATAAAATTTCTTAAGGTTGAGTTTTATTGTCTAACCCTGGAAAAAAAAATAGACCTGTTATCTAAATAGAAGCGGTTTACATCTTGCAGTGAAAGAAGCATAGCCAAGTGCACAGTAACACAGAAAAGTATCACTACGAGGAGGCTTATGGTAGCATATGACCTATATTGTTATTATCTTTTAATTTAAAATGTGTGACATCAGTTTCTGTCTTTTCCTTTTGCCATGGTCCTAACCACTTTTGTGGCAATGTACCTATGGAGCCATTTCTATATGAATTCCATTATGGAGAGATATATTAATCTGTAGGAAAGTCTATCTTAAAAACATGGATAATTAGGTTACGAGTGGAATGAAGATTTTATCAAGAGCTGTTTGCTTCTCCTTGACTTGACAATGTTGCTGTAACGATCTGTATTTCATGACCTCTGACCACCCACCAGTTAGGACAGACAGCTGCATTATGTGCAAATGTGGCTGAGCCCAACTTTTTTAGGTCCCTGTAAGGCACAAGACTCAGCAATACAAGCAATGGTGGTGGCTTATGCCTTTGGAAGTTTGCTGTTACCCAAGTCAAAATTACCTTGTAGCTTGTCAGGACATATACTGCAAAATTATATTCTCCTAGTGAATAAACATGTCTGTGTACGCAGTTTGAACATCAGGTTCAACAATCTGGAAGAAGCAGATGAAGTCACAAAAATGTAAATAAACTTATATATGGTGTATATATTACATTTGTGTATATACCTCTGTGTTACCACCATATTATAACATTGAAGTTGAAAGGGCGTTATTTAGTTGCTTGATTTTCTGCCTTATCTTCAGCACAGGCAGAGAAAATAGACTATTCAGATGCAGTTTTGTTTACAGGCACTTACATGCACTCAATGAGATTGCAGTCACTAAGCTTCTCTTCTCCTGTTTTGGAATGACTTTTTTGTTATGTAAATAACTGCAAGGTATATATATCAAATGAGTAGCTTTTGCAATCTCTCAGGTACACTAAATACCAAGTGTACCTCTGCAAACTTCTGTTTTCTTACGCTAATGAGAAAAGCCAGTGTGTTGTGTAACATATAAAATACCAGTAAAAGCCTTATGTTGTTGGACTAGGGAATGAGCACTGCAGGGAGACTTAACTTGAACTGCCTTAATCTGTTGGTAATGTTTAAAAACAGTGTTCCCTCCAGTTTGACAGCCTAACCGCAGGAAAGGAAAAAAAAGTTATTGCTCTTCCATACAGAAATCTTCATCTGGGAAAAAATCCCAACAAAGAGTGTTGTTTGAGAGCATGGTTCTTTCACCATATAATAACTTCCTTCTGGTTAGAAGTCACTTCTTCAGAGAAAGAGAAAAACCCAGGCATCTGGATTACCACTCTGGCATAAAAAAAATAGAATTCTTCTATGAACCATTCATAGAATCTGAAGGCTTCTATGAACCATTCACAGAATCATAGAATAGCATAAATCATAGAATGGCAAGGGAATAAAAAAGCCAGGCACAAATACAAAGACTTGAACCATTCCTTGGGAAATGATGAGCAAAGTACTTAAACTTGTACTTGACATTTAGCAGTGCTTGAGTGTCATTGATTGTAATTAGTGCATGTGCATATTTCATGAGCTCTTATTTCAAAGATATTCCTAAATAAGAATATTTTCATCTAATATTTGCTGCTACAGACATAAGACTGAGACATATGAATGAAGCAAGGTTTTCAGAAAGAGATAATACCTGATACAACTGAGAAAATCTATCTTTTGATAGAGAAGTCTCCTGAGCTTTGGAAAAAACTCTGTAAGATTATCTGCTTTGTCTGACTATATCAATTGTTTTTATAAGAGATATTATCTTCCTACAAACCATTCTGCAATGGGACTTCAAAGTTTCATTCTATTCTGAAACGGGGCTCTGTACAAAAACATTCATACTCCAGAAATCTCTATTTCATGTGTACACAATAATTTCTACCAAGAGGATGTTTATCCTTCAAGAGCAAGTGCATCTGGACCTCCTGTTTTTGTTTTTTCTCTGATATTGTTAAAAAAAATTGCACTTTGTAAAGATGAGGGCTTGACTGTGTACACTGTACTAAGAGTTTGGTAAGGTTCAACAGTTAATAGTTCTGAAGCATGAAAGCATCAACGGTAGTGTAAGACGGGTTCTTCATCCACTTGTACACTGAGCTAAATGGCTCATTGCATCTCCTTTGTGACTGCAACCCTACTTTTGAGTTTGGGGTTTTTTTTTAAATTACATTCAGTAGCAGGTTGGTATTTTATACAGCTGGAATAATCTCTGTTTTCAATATCTTGATTTTTCCTTCTCCCCTACCAAAACTATACACATTACACACACGTGCAAAATTTTATAGAGACTGAGTTCAAAAACACATGTATGATCTAGTGCTTATCTAAAGTTTCTAATTCCAGACATATGCTAGCAAATCAATGTCAGAAAAACTTCTCTAAAATGAAAATAATATTAATGTAATAAATACAAACCCAAATGTGTATAGTAGTACCATAACTCCATCAGTCATAATTCAGGAAAGCAAATAGTGAATGATTTGCTGTTGCCACAGGAGACCAAAATCTCAACCAGCAATTAATTATAGGAATAGTAGTGACTGGCACAGAAAGCCAGGTTGTACATTTATTTTTCCTATATTTTGTCAATTGGAGTTTTTGTTTGCATAACCATTGGATGGCATGAAGCCAGTTCATTGCAAATTTGGACAGAATCCCTTGGGTTTTTTCCAGTTCTAGAAAAGATGAACTGAAGCATGTTCAATTTCACAAAGCTGCACGAGTCATATTTTGATGTTGCAGACAAACTCAATGTTCTTAGCTACAGCATAGCTCTGAGTCCCTGCTGCTGTGTCCACAGAGGTAAATAAGAGGGACAGAGATCAATCACCATGCACAAAGCAAAGAGACTTTTACCAGGTCAAGGCTCATGCTCCTTGTCGAATGCTCATTCTGGAGAGAAAGCTGGTTTCAGGGAACCACAGCAGAGCCAGGGAGGGAGTTGAGAGTTCAGTGGTGTAGATAACCAGTCATGTAATTCTTGGGTTTGTTTCATAGAATCATAGAATTGGGTTGGAAAAGACCTTCTAGATCATCTGGTTCCATGCCTCCTGCCATGGGCAGGAAACTTCCCAGTAGACCATGTTGCTCAAAGCCCCAACTAACACTTCTCTAAATGAGGCATCCACAATTTCTCTGGGCAATTTGTTCCACAGCCTTACCATGCTGTCAGTAAAAAATTTATTCCCAATATTTAATCCAAACATACCATCTTTTGGTTTGAAATAATTCCTTCATCCATTATTACAAGCCCTCTTAAAAAGTCCCGGTTCAGCTCTCCTGCAGCTCCGTTAGGTACTGGAAGACTGCTATAAAGTGTCCCCCGAGACTTCTTTTCTCCGGGCTGGACAATTCCTATCCGTCATAGGAAGAGGTAATCCAGCTCTCTGTATTGCATTTCATGTCAAGGCTTTGGCAGAGAGGGAGGTACAGAGGTAGTTCCTGTAAGAACCTGCCAGAAACTTCCCCTGTGCCTGACAAAGCCAGTGCCAGCTGCCTCCAGAATGATTCCTCTGCTGGTCAAGGCTGAGCCAATTAGAAATGATACTAACGTCTTTGTGATAACATATGTAAGAAGGAAAAAAAAAGTTATTGCATAGACGTAATTGTGAGAAGAGCAGAATGAGAATATGTGAGAAAAGCAGCTCTGCAGACTCCAAAGTCAGTGGAGAAGGAGAGGAAGGAAATGCACTACACATCTAAATACTGGATTGTGTATGAATGGAACTTAGAGAGATTTCAGCCTAACCTCCTGATCAAAACAAACAGGTATGTCTGCCTGAGTCTTCTGTAAACTGAGGCATGGGGACTGAAGGTTTTCTGAGCAACCTGCCACATGCTGATACACATGGCACAAAAAATGGTATAAATTAAGTTTAATAAATAATTATGTCCTGTGATCCAGTGTGTGTCCATTGCCCCTTATCCTTCCACTATTCACTTCAGAGAAGAGCCAGGCTCCAGTTTCTCTACATTCACTTCTAGTTACCTGTGGAGAGAACAAGACCTGCCCTAAATGTTCTCTCCTTAAGGCTGAACAAATTTGGCTCTCTCAGCCTCTCTTCATATCCTATGTGCTTAAGTCAGCTGACCTTCTTGGAGTTCCTCCAGCAGAATTACTCAGTATATGACTGCTTTTCCTCTGTTGGGAGCTCTAAAACTGGGCACAGTTACTTCCAGATGTGGCCTCACAATTGCTGAAGAGAGAGAAAGAATCTATCTCCCTGACAAAACTGCTGATCCCAACATGTGCTCTTGCATGAGATCATTCCATCCAAAATGCAAATCAGAAATGGATGCTCAAACTCCTTAAAAAAGCAAACATTATTTCCCACCAGAGTTTTTAGGCATGTTAAGAGACACTACTAAATTAGTTAAACTAGATCCACCCACAGATGCAGTATCTACCACAGCCCATTCTGGAATATCCATAGATCAACAACACTGGTTATAGGGCAGTACTGCCAGAAGCTCAGCACAATACCTGCTGTCATATTTTCATTTCACTGAAGTCAATACAGCACTTCATGGATATTGAATGGGTTTCACCAACAGAAATTCCATGCATATGCTGTGCCTCATGCAGTGTGGCATGGATCCCACAGAGCACACACAGTACTGGAAACACACCTGCCTATACCTGAGACTGTCCCATTATGAAACATTCTGATTCAAAATGCAATGGAGTCAGCAGGCCCAGAACTGTGCTCTTTCAATTTAGCTACAAATTATATTTAACTGTGTGGGAAAAGCCAAATATGTTCACAAGCACTTGCAGGACCAGTGTAGCAAATAAAGGCTGATAGTGGAAACTTTGGGAATAAAAGCTCAGGGTTATAGCAGAGGCATCAAGGGTATAAAACAACATCCAAATGGTCACTGAAAAGGTTTTCAGCATTGCGAGCAGGTATAATCAGTTTTAGAACATTAAAAAATAGGAGAAGGAGCATGTACACAACAAAAGTAAGACAGTCTATACAAAGTAAAAATGCAAAGTAGGCAATGGGAAGATCAAAAATGCTTTCATAGGGATTCACGAGTAAGGATGATAAACACCACTACTTACTTGCAGCTGGTCCTTCTCCCCCTGGAGGAGAAACAACTCAGCTTTTAGAGTTGCTCGTCACTGTTTTTTGCTTCTGTGACTAAGAAATCCTACATGAAATGTTAGGCTTTGTTTTGCCATTGAATTAAGCATGTTAGCATTTGAAAGAACAATTTGTGTTTATGCTCTTTATTATGTGTGCACGTGTTTTTTCTGCTCTAGCCTTTATGGGAAGGTGGCTGATATCTCAGCATGAGTCAAAGTGAGCTCCTATGGCAAGTATCTGCACACATGTGGTCTGAAATGTACTGGAACATTTCACAGTGTGTTGTATAAAAGTGGAAAGTAATAATAACTGGTGATATTAGAGTAGTGAGCTGCTGAAAAGACATCTGTCAATATACAACAACATTTTTGCTGATCTTTCTCATGTTCACAAGAAAATCTGAGCAGTCTGTTGCTACAAAGACATTTGGTATCAGTAAGCCACCTGTAAAACACACTTGGAAAGGGGAGTGAAGAAAGGTGAATTTAAATGTTTAAATTTTTACTGCGGTGGTCTACCCTTTGTTCTACCCTTCCCTCAGAAAGCCTATGGTAAAAAATATACTAGTACATTTTAAAACAAACAAACAAACAACTTGGTTTAGAAACTTGGTTTTTAAAATGCAATTGAAGCAAAAGTGGAGATTTAAGAAAGTGAATCAAAATCTGAATACCTTTAGGTATATGAAATTGCTCATTATTGCTTTTTTTAACCAGAGGGACATGGATAGAGTGGTTGTTCTATATTTATACCATGGGAGAATCCATGGAAGAGATCATTTCTTATCTGTGCTTGAGCATTTCCTGAAATTAGACCCTGAAAGTAAAGTGTCTGCATATCTGACCTGTTATGTGAACCAAGAAAATGCCAAACACTCTGAAAATCAAGTCCTGATCAAAGGACATTGACCTCAAATGCCTCTGTTGAAAAAAAACGGGCTTATTTAAACAAAATTTAGAGAAAAATCATAACCAAGGCTTTGATTTGTTTTTCCTTTCCTTTCCTTTCTGACTGCAGCAGTTTAGGATAGATAACCAACTTCCCTTCCTTTACAGAAGTCGTTGTGAAGACCACCTTAAATCTCTTTTTAGATGCAGACATAAATCCATTAGACCACCTTTCTGAAAGGGTAAATGGTAAGAACCTAGATATTTTAGGTTTATTTTTGTAAATCTTGATTTAAAGTTGGTTTTCAGATTTCTGAAATCTGTTTGTTTACTCAGAACATTCTTCCCTTCTGCCTCTCATTACTTTTAAATCGTAGTTGTCTGAAGCTTTCCTTAGTGCTTATTCATGACTGCACTGGCTTTCAACTTTCTCTTGATATTGAAATGGCTAAACTGTGAGTTTATAATGTATGAATTAGATTTAGATTTTTTCTTTCTTAAACAGAGAATAAAGATTAAAGGAGAGCACAGCTGCAGGAAGCATTGAAACCCTGAGTACTTTGTCATTCTGAAATCACCCTCCAATTACCACACATATGCATAATAAAATCTGATTCTATGCTGTCACATTTATTGTTCAACTGAATTTCTTACATAATTCTCATTACTGATGTCATTACTGAGTAGCAGAATCATAGTAATCTGTAACTAACATGATAAACTCTCCTGAGCACAATAAATAAAAATAAAGATAACCATTCTGTGAGTAAGAAAGAAAAAGCGATAGGAATAGCGGTAGCTAGAAATGAGCCATGAGGGGGGAGTGCTACAGGCTGTTATTCATATTTATTATCTTTCATAAAGCTCCCACATGCGTTAGGCACTTAAAGGTGAGAATGTTCAAGATATGTGAGATGCAAATAGATTGGTAGAGGGTAGGAATATTTGCAGTGCCTTCCTCGCGTATTTTAATTTCCTTCTTTCCAACCTATCTTTATAGATAGGTAGATGTTAGCACTGATTCTAGTTTGGAGAGCTCCGTGATGGAAGAGTCAGGATTACCCTCATTCGTTGTTAAGCAACAGTTGTTAAGCAACAGTACATAATAAAGCTGCTCTGCTGCAGAAGCGTGGTATACCAGACATACTGTCTGTTATTAAATGGCTTCTTAATATTGGAAGGAGCATCAGGCTTGATTTTATGTTCTGCTGGATTGATATAATACCAGTGAATTCGTACACGTTATAGCATTGAAGTGCACTGACAGGTGATACCAAAGCTATAGAAGGGTAAAATATACTGGATTAAAAAAAAAAAGAAAGTAAGTAATGAAGGGTAATTCCTTGTTGTTTTGCAGGTTTTTTAGTTTCTTCCCTAAATAAATTGATATTTCCCATTAGTCAGATTTTCTAGAACTCAATTTTTAAAAATATATTATGTGACTTCCTCCAGTTTCTGGCTAGGAGACAAGAAAAATCAAATTAATGATTTTGAAATTCATATTTAATAAAAAAATAATCCCATCCAAGCAGATAGGACATAGATTTTTTTAAGTGGTTTTTTTTAGTCTCCAGTGTCTAGCCACTTCTCTCCCACTCTGGGAATTCTGGCTAATGATAGGCTATTACAGAGAAAATTCAGTAAACACTCTGTATCGATTCACACTGCATATAAATAAGCCATTTCAATCCATAAATCAACTTATTATAAATGATTTTGCATGCACCGTGCTGAAATACAGTTCACAGTGAAAATACACTGCAAGATATTTTAGAACAACCTACTTAATACTCTTTGGGTTGTTCAAGATTAAAATTAAAACAATAAACTTCACTCTGGATGTGTCTTCATTACCAAGGTCCTAGGTCATTTACTTTAACAATATCAACTTGCTCTCACTATCCCATTCAACTGAATTAGGAAAGGAAGCACTATGCAAGAGCACACCTCATGGCATTCCATTATCTTGAAGGAGAGTATTATCAGCTTCCCCAAATTAAGCACAGTCTTGCCCATCTTCTCACTCTCCTACCCTTTGTATTGTAGGAACTATATCTGGAATGGGGAGAGGGAAATTTTGACATCTCAGAAAAACATCTTGAAATGGAGCCTTTAGAAAGGGAGTAGTGTATATGGGGAAAGACAAGTAAAAGGAGCTCAAGCAGCACTTGACTCTTATCCCTTTAAATTTAGTGAGAATTTGATGTTGACATCTGAGAAGGAAAGCAGGTTTCAGGCCATCTTCTTCACTTTTCTGACTGAGGGAAGAAAAGAAAATAAGAACCCTTTGTCTCCAAGACTGGCCATGCAATGACACTTATGCATGCTGTCTTCTCACTTGCCAGTGCTCTGCAACCCCCTCTGCAGCAGCTGTATGTGAAGCCTGAAGTTGGAACTCTGACAAGAATAACTAGCTCTGTGTTCATTATTTTTCTAATCAATTAGAGAAGGAGGTATATAGATTGCTAAATATTCTGTCAAGTCAACATAGCTTTAAAGGAAAAAAACTCAGTTTCCAAAAATATTTTCTGTTATGAATTGTTTCCATTAAGAGCAGCAGACTGTCCGTCCTATAATCATTCTCTCTGTCTCTCCCTGTAGATCAGGAAAGGAGTCCTTACTCAGCTGATATTTCATCCTTATTCATACAACACTTCTGCTGACTCTGAACTGATGGAGGGAGGAAACCTGAGTCAGGAATTGGCTGCAAATTAGGGAAGATGAGGCAGCTACTTCCTAGTTTAATGGCTAAAAGCACAACAATAAATCTCTATGTTTCCCTATTTAGAGAGCTAATCGGTACATTTACACAGCTGGTGCTAGCTTTGTGTGGTGGGTTGTTTCATTTGCTTATTTGCTTGTTTTGTTTTATTTTGCATTTAGCTGTAATGAAAAAGGTGTACATATGCATATTTGACTTAAATACTTCACAAAACTCTAGGAGTTGCAAATGGGCCTATCAAGAGCCTCTGTTGCACTAAACCTGTGGCATCTAGCAGCAAACTTTAAAGTCAAATATTATTGTGATGTTACAGATCTCTGTCCTTATTCCTGTTCTGGAGCTGGACATGAGAATGGCATAAGAGCCTCATCAGGATCTCTGCACCATCCAAACCCTTTCAAGACAGAGCAACAATACAACTGTCAAATTGGATTAGAGTCAAGGTCTATCTAGTTCAGTGGTCAGAATCAAAAGGAGGTCAGCAACCAACAGATGTGAGATAATACAGCCACGGTATCTTTTTGGATATCAAATTGGCAGATAAACTGTTACAGGGTAAGAGAGTTTTAGGTCAGTTCTAATTCACACGAAGTTGTCTCAGTTACCATAGCTCAGCTAAGGGTTTGAACAAGTAAATGGATATTTACAAACAGTTCAGCAATATCTTATGACAAAAAAAGGCAGAGAGGAAAAAACAAACCCTACCCTGCAAGCAAGAATTAGTAAAGCTGACAGGAAAAGTTAAAGAGAAAGCATTATCTGATTAAAAAAAAACCCAAAAACAAAACCAAATGGCAGTTTGTTTAATGTTAACTAATTGTCTGATCAGTCAACCCAGATCTATATATTTTATTTTAAACTGACATAACACAATAGACACTGCTACCGAAACAAACAAAAAGCAGACAAACAAAACCCCTTCAAAACCAAATAAAAAAAAAAAACCAGTCCAAATTAATTTCTGTGTGATTACTGGAGCTTCCTGTCAGCAATTTTTATCATCAGTGACTGCTTCATACAACTTCACAGAATCTTTAGCTATGTTAATAGATATTCTTAATTTTGCAGCTCTCCTGAGACTGTCACTCTTCAACCTTTCTTATACTTCTATAGTCCAGTAACAAAAATAACCTCAATAAAGGTGAAAAAGACAGATCCTTCTCATAATTATGACAAATAGTTAAGCCACCCACTTGTACTGTAGTACCTGTGAGACTGAACTGCCAAAGAGAATACACACACACAAACTCGCACAGGCAGGCTCAAGCACACAAATTAGCAATGCAGATAAATCTGTGCCATCAAGGTGAACTATCAGTGTAAGCTCCTATATGAAACTCTGAAAATGTCTCCTACTGCGCTAATCTCATTTATTCCACATAGTTTGTTCAAGTCCAGAAATAATCATGACAAAAAGACTGACTGGGCTAGGACCAGGAATGACCTCATTAGCATTTAGTGGCATCACCATAAGATGGAGACGATAATTAGAAAGAGGGTGAAGAAAGATAGAAGAAGAGATGTATAAAAGGAAAAAAAGTGGGTTTTTTTGGCATTATACTATTGGAGTTTGATGGATCCCCCTTGTCAAATGGGTGTAATTTGTAAAGATCAATGGTTTTAGTTAAACTGCAGTCCATGGTATCCCATCATCTAATTCGTCTACACAGCATATGCTTTTTTTCTTTTTTTAGAGAAAGGAGCATAAGGTCATTCTCAAGATTTTTTATTGATGGGATTTTTTTTCTGTACAGCTTAAATGAACTGTAAAACTCAAATACTTAATGGGTATTTTAGCCAATATTCTTTGTCTGCAAGGTGAAATATGCCTGATAATGATTGGAAAGATCTTGTTTCAGTACTTCCCATAAAGAAGAAGCACTTATCAGGAGCTTCTATAGAAAGCACTGCATACTCCACCAAGCTCCAAAACACAAATTCCAAGTGTTACCATAGAGCTGTATGCATTTCTCCAATGCCTTCTCTCTTCTTCTTTAACCTACATGTAAAGTACACACTCTCACATGTCAGAGCTCATGAGCTCTGTCCTTAGCAGCTCTAAAGTACTTGGGCCATCACACAGTACCTCAGTGACTCTTCCCTCTCCCTTGCACCTTGTGCTGATGGACAGTTAAGTTTAGAACGCCCATCAACCTTGATTTTCCTAGTACTTTCCTTCTCCCAATCCCTGTTGATGAGCATGACCATTATCTGACCACTGACTTAGGAGACTGCCATTAGCAGGTATTTTCTGCTCTTGCTGGTGAAGTACTTTCTTACCTCTAAACTATCAATTTCAGATGGTTTGGAAGAGGCAATAAGAGAACATAGAAGTGATTTTAAAGGAACTAGGAATTCCAGAACAGCTTCAAATGTAGTTTATATTAATTACCCTCGGTAGCAGGATTAGCGATGTGTTTTCACAGTCCAAAGTGAGATTTTATTTTTTTAATTCTATTTTAATGTTTCTAGTTTAATGTTTGGATTATAATGTGCACCAATTTCTATCCTAGTCATCAATGTCGAATGACTCTTATGAGTTCATTACACAACAGCAGTAATTCCTTGTCAAAGGGTTTGAAATATTTAGTCTTTCATTTTTTGAAGCTATGAGACTTTAAAAAACATCTTAGAGCATTTCAATAAAGTAGACTCTAAAATCAAGTATCATGTATCATGATTATACTCACATGTATAAAACATACCTTTATACAACCTTGAAGAAGCAAAAGAAAACTATCAGCTGGCTGCTTTGTTAGCTAGAAGATATGAAATTTACTTTTCCTTTCAATTTTTATCAAGAATGGCAAAGTCTTTAGTGAATTCTTCCTACAAATGACAGTTTGGTGAGCCTTAGGGAACATCCCACTTTAGATGTGTTTTCATCCAATGGAAATTAATTGACTCATATTTCTCAGAAGCTCTTGCTTTACATTAGAATGCACATTCTCTGCAAAAACTAAATTTTGCATAATACGCCCCTTTTATCTTTACATCATACAGACATTTGCTCGTCTGATTCCTTCTTACACTGTTTCTTTCACTTTCAGTGATTATTTCCAGAAACTGCCTGATTCTGTTTAATCATTTTCTTTCTTGTAATTAAAAAAAAGTAAATTATTTGTCTGTGAATGTAGAGCATTTTCTATTGAAAACTGAATATGACTTCTCTGTATTTTCATCACATTTTTGGTCATGTAATTAATTTTCTCCTGTGACCCTCTGGCAAACAGGAGCAATTCAAAGAGAACTACTTCTTAACTAGTGCCATCTTTGATCTTTGACTTTCACCTTTCCATTTTTTCTTTACTTAATTCCGTGGATTGATCTGGCCTTTACTTGCTGGCAGTAACTATTGCAAATACAGGTTCCAGCAATATCTGCATGCCAAGATTTGCAGAATTCTTCTACCTTCCTGGTTTTAAAAGAGAAAGTACTTCCTTCATGCTATCTCTTCAGGTGTAGTCCTTCTTCTTACATTTTATTTTAAACCATAATTTTCAGTACTTTCTCTAACAGATCTGCTCCCTTAGAGATCATCTGCTACCAGCCTTTCTACCTTTTCAAACAGCCACAGCTCAGCTAGTCTGTCTTCACACATTTCTGTGAATTTGAAATATCATCCTTTATCTCTCAGTACAATTGATTCTCCATCCCTCTTCAGAACATGGTTCAAATCCTGAGCTGATACTGGTGTGTTGTAGTTTTGGTTTGTTTTCCCGGCCAATGCACCATTTATGTGGTGGTTTTACGTTCGCCGATTGAGAGATAGGATTTTGGGAGGAAAAAAAGGCGAAACAGGCTCAACTTAGAAGTAAAAAGATAGTTTATTAACACACAATAAGAAAAATAAGAGAAAACGAAACTTTCAAAACCTCTCTCCTCCCCCACAAGTACTCACTTTCTTACAAACCACATAGAGACAAAACTTATGACATTGAGGCAATTTCACCATTTAAATATAGTCTTTCATCAATTCTTCAGGAGAGGAGTCTCTTGTTTACTATGGAATTTTTGTCCCACTGACAACCTAGAGAAGATCTTTTGTGGGTCAGAATTCTCACAGAAACAGCCACCCAGGGGAAAATCTGCTTCCATGTGGTCTCTTCCCATTAGCAGTTGTCCAAGCTGCTTATGGGTCGTGGAACTTAGGCATCTGGGGTGTCACTTTTTAAAGATAAGCAGCTTCAAGGCAAAGGATTTCTCATTTCAAGGAACAGAGATGTCTTCTCACCTCTTTCACTGGTGCAGGAGTTTCTCATCTCTTTCTCTCTGTTCAGGCATCTCATGGGACTGTACAGTCCATCCCAAACACCTTTGCTCAAAAATCCACAAATTATCTCCCCAAATGCTTATTTTCCCATGATTTAAAAGACAATTTACCAACAGAGTTCATTTCCATAGCTCAACAAGAAGGTCCAGCCAGCAGGCCACTCCTTCATCCTTCCTCTGATTAATCTCTCACTCTCTTCATCTGACTGTTATGCTAAGTTTTCTCTATGTCTAACCACATTATCTGTTTTCAATCTGGGCAGAGCCAGTGCCCTGAAAGTCCCATCTTCTGGCAGAAAAAGAGTTAAAGCATCCAGGCCTGCGGTGGTCACATGATTTTTGCCGGGGCGGCAGCCGGGATTTTCAAAACCGCAGGAATGGGAAAAAACCTCAGGCAGGACAGATCTCAAAGCAGCCCGGCTGATGAAAGGATCTTTGCCTTCCACCCCTCGGTCTCATTCAGGGTGAGCCCAGCTCAGAGTGACTGCAGGCTGCAGGCTCCCCTCCCCCTGCTGGGGAAAGGGCCCAGGCCCGCGGCCAGGCCTTGGGCCAGCGCCCCCCCATAGGAGGAGCGGCAGGGTGTTTCCAGCTGCTAAAAACTGATCTGGGCCGGGATGGGGGTACATCATCCCCTACCCCGGCCTGGAAGTCCCCAGGCCAGGTGGGCCTCCCATGGAAGCCCGGGCCCGGGCCTAGGCAGGCCTGGCCATCCCAGCCCCCCCTCCAAAGGAGAGAGAGCCAGGACTGCCTTACCTCCTGTGAAGCCAGAAGGAAGAGAGCAACTCCAGCTTTCCTTCCAACTTTTAAGGCTGTATGTTTCCCAGAGGTGGATTCCTACATGCAATTGGCTATTTTGGTTGTCAGTTTAAAGGAATTCACCTATTGCACTTCACCATCTGTGTTAAACCAGCACATGGTGCAAAAAAAATTACCTTATTGCCTTAGTTATCTCAACATTTTAATGCCTTTTATTTAAACTTTAATAAATCTTCATAATACATTTGTAAAATCTTATTATTTTAAAAGCTTTGGATATATCTAAACAGTTCTTACTTCCAAGGAAAAAAGCTTTAAAAAATTTGAAGTAGATCCAAAGTCTTACACACTGATTATGACTCATCACATTAGAAAAATGCATTTAAAATTGACTTCCAGTGGGTATATATTTTGCACTAATGTCGCAGAGCAGAACATCATAATGCACTACAAGTTGCACTAGCTCCCTAGGGCTACAGTTTCAATAAATTGGCTGGTATCTCCACAGTCAATATTTCTTAGTAAGTTCCTGAACAAAGGGATTAGTAAGACTTCTATCCAGCATACCCACAATTGTGTTTTAATTCCACATCACTATTTGCAAGAGTAGCAGTTTTAGTCCTGGCGGATTGGCCAAATTCCGATTGAGGATTTGCATTTTGCATACCTATTTTGCCTCTGCAGTTCAATTTGATATGTTTTGGCTCATCACTTCCTGCCTTAATACTTTGTAGCCCGATGCCAAGTATTGTTAAGCAGCTGCTGTGCTTCCCCTGAGAGGATTTCAGTAATGTGTGACAAATTCCTACAGATACGTTGAAATAAAAGGTGCTGCATTGGATTGTATACAATGTCTGAAGAACTCAAATGGAGCTTTCAAATCCCTGGTGCCTCATTTTCATGGCTTTCTAAGGAAGAAAAAAAGGAATTATCTACATATTGAGATAAGATGGATCTGAGGGACCTAGGTGTCAAGGGAAATCCTTGCATAACATAGGAAAGTAATAAAATTATAGTTCATACCTTCTGTAATGCAAAGAGCTAGAGTCCCCTTAATAAATAAAGAAAGACCTATAGGGACTTCTTCCTTTCCATTTCTATAAATAAATTTGTTAGGTTGATTACTTTCATATCTTCTATAGATAATATAGCTTATGAAGAATTATGATGGGTAGATGGAAACTGAGATCTAACCTCAGATTTATCCAACAGTATAAAATAATGCCTTATCTTTGAATATTCTGTTACTGCATTTCAATATCAATATCAATACCAATATATAGTTAACAGTCATTATTATTAGTTAATATTTTTAATTTTATTTACATATTCTCAATACAACTGCTCTCAATATGTAATAGAACCAGTACAACTCAAAAATCAGTAGATAATGCAAATGTAATTGAAGTTATAGTCACACTAAATCTAATGGAATACCCCCATTTTATGGCACTCTTCTATTTCTTCCTTAGAGAGAGTAAACAGAGCTTACCACTATCTAAAAAGATGGGCAAAATAACTACAAGCTGTATCACCAGAGGAGCACCATACATATGTTTTCTACGGTGCTTGTAAAATGTTATCTCATGAGTTTTAGTCTCTTAAATTTGAATATCTAAACAAGGATCTTGTAAGTCCTTGCAGCTTACATGGGGGCAAACATTTATTTGAGCACAAACTTAAGGTGAAGCAAGAGTATCAGAAGAAAGGGAAAGCTCTTGGTCAGCAGCTCATGACCATTTCTTTGTAGGACAGCAGCAGAGATGTTCTCCTCAGAACTGTACACTTACACACCAATGAAGTCAATGGAACTTAAGCAAGAGATTAATGCTGTAGGTATGCTCAACAGCTGCCCTAAGTATTGCTCAACAGTATCAGACAAAAGTTGTTGCCTGCTGGTTTCATTACTGCTGAAGCAGGGATAAAATGACAAGCAATAGGTGTATCAGAGTGGCAAGGGCTTCAAACAATGCTCTTGCTATCCTAACTGGGCACTAAACTCTTCTGCCATCTTCTGTCAGAAGGTTTGAGTAATCCTCTTTGCATTCCCCAGGGCAATTTCCAGTCCCTCTGGTAGTAAGCATCTCTGTATATCCTTTCTCTATCTTGCTTTTACATTCACACATGCAACATTGCACATTTACGTTGCAGAATGAAGCCATAAACTCTGCACGCCAGCAGACCTATTCAGGATTTAACAATCTGTCCGAGGAGAGAATATGCCCCATTATCAATATCCTACTGACTCACTGGCACCCCCTTAATCAGAAATATAGCATAACAAGAAATATTTATATGATTTTTAGGTTGAATAAAACCAAGGCAGATTGACTTACTTGCGATATACTAGCAGAAAATATTAGAGATTAATATTGAAGACAAAAAATATTTAGCAGGCTTTAAGCCCTAAATTACTTTGAAAAAATAATGACTTAGAATATTATGAACTTTAAAAACTTTTGGAAAAAATATGTTTAATACATCTTTAATTGGATGTCCTGAAAATGCATTTATTTTATACAAAAAACAGATTTTACAATGTGCAAAATTAAACAATGGAAATGAGATCAATAATGTTTTTGAATACATGGGACTATATCTCTTTATAAAATGCCCTTAACCTTGAAAATAATACAGGAGAAAGGAAAAAACAGAAAATATTATAACTGCAGTAAAGATGTTTAAAATTATATAGGTGACATTTTCTGAATCCTAGGGATTGCTAGTGTGCTGGTTGTAAATGAAGTTTGCTGGTCAGACGTCAGGTACGTGACAGAAATTCTGGTATGGCAATGGCAATTTCACCATCTCTGTTCTGTTTGTGCCCATCTGAGGCCATATGTTTATCAGTGTACAGATTTTATATCCACATCTGCTGCTGCCATGTCCCTTTTGTCCCTATGTCTCACCAAGCCACGAAAAGCATCACAAAAAAGAACAAAGGACATCCTGCTAATGTTGAGTCCAGGTCGGTAATAAACTAACTCTATTTTTCTTTGTCTCCAATGCTGTTACTGCCTTCCTGAGAGTTTCTGTGCACTTAAATTTTATACAAAGAAAAGACCCGTTAGTGTCTGCCTCTGTTAGAAAATTTCAGATTTAGAAATTTGAATAAGCCTTAGCTTTCCTAAGATCCCCTAGCTTTAATTGGTATTCCATAAGCCAACGAAATGAGTTTCTTATAAGGAGACAGTGAAATAAAATAGTAGTGTTCCGTAATGGAAATGCATTTCTTTAGTCCTAAAATCTAGTGAACACTGAAACATCTTCTTTTCATTTTTCTCTGTTCTTAGAGTTTAATTGGTATTAGACTGAGGTTATCCTGTGGAAAACCTTCATGGCAATAAACAATATTTTAAATTAGGAAGTTCTATTGATTATCCAAAGAAACATACCTCACTCCTCATGTAACCATTGAAAACTATTTTCCAAAATAATACATTTTCTCCATGACTACTTACAGGGAATGTCATGAGTCTTGAGGAAATGAAGGTTTGTTGAAGGGCTCCTATTAATTCAGTCTGATTACCATTGCATCTTATAATCAGCCTCATATTTTAGTATGAATAACATGCAATTTCAGAGACTGTGAAACAGAATTTGGCTTGTACATCTTTATCAACATAAATCCAAGCTGCAAGTTACTTATTAAATAGTATGATTTAGTTTAAATGCATCTTATAAAATGTGAATTTCTCAATTCTGTATCCTAGCTAATTTGACTTTCAGACAAACTATCATTTAGAGAATTTGTAAATACTGGAAACATGGAAGGACTCTTGTTGTGTACTGATCCAACTATCGTAAATGCTCTGTGAACTACGAACAGTGTATGCTGTTGCTCCTTTTCTCCATGTCTTCTTACACATATAACTGGAGTGCTTTAATGTATATCTTCTGTTGGATAATATGTTAAAACTACTGTGCATCTTTAAGAGGCTGTTAGACACTGATTTCCCATAGACTGCAATCAGCTCTTTGAAATTGTAGTGTTTGTGACAGAATAAACTCCATTAACTTGTTTTATTAGTACTGTGCGCAGTCAGGAGAAGCAATGCTGCAGAACATGATGAAATGACTAACAGTTTTCATCAGTGCACAGCAGAATGTTTTCTCCTTACACAGAATATATAATTATTGCTCAGATAAACAGGTAGATTTCTTTTTTCATCTTTCTAACATAATATTGGGAAATCTAAGACTTATTCATGAGAGAAATAATAAATAAATTAAGCTTTCCCCACCCCCAGTCTTTTCAATTTGTTACCATGCTGCTGCTGTAATTTTTGTCTGTGTTTCAGAGAATGACCTATCAAATAAAAAACCAATTCTAATTCAATTGGTTACTATAATGAAGAACAGTTCAACAAAGCCAAAGGAGTCTGAGAAAGGGAAGATTTACTGACCAGCTGATTCCCAGAGGCACATTAGTCAAATTTTGACAGCTTGTACACAAGGTAAACTGCCAAACTGATTAAACTAAAGCAGAACAAATCCAGAAGGAGAAAGTATAGCTTGCTTTTTGTAAGTGAATATAAGTCAGCTATCACAGAATCACTATATATTTCAGAAGCAGGTAGATGTTCTATACTGCAGATGGCACAGCTGCCAGTGCTTATCTGAAGAGAAAGGTATTCTATTCCAGAATATCTTTCACAGAACTGCATTAGCTAATTTAGAAATATAAACAACTTTTTGTCTTCTCCTTGGCCTCCATTTTCTGCTGGCTTTTTACTTTGCCCATTTAAGATGAAAGTCAGGTTCTGAGCTGACTAGCTGCATGGGACTCTCGGTATAAACGTCAAGCATTTTAGCCTAACAAATTATAGGAAACATGAAGCTGAGCAATCACAAAGGAAATGATTGAAAGGAAGAGTCAGTACAGATGTAGAATAATGAGAAGCAAGAAAAAAAAACACACTGAAATCCAATCCAGCCTATTTTTTTACCAGCAAAATAATGAGTTTATGATTTGCAAATTGAATATAACTAAGTAGAAAGGTACTTTTCATAACAATGATTTGTAGATTCACCCTTCTGCTGGATAAGTATTCCTCTTGCATTAGAGTAATGTCTGTTCTTGCTATTATAGTTAAGGGACTGTCAGCCTTTTGGTTACATAAACCCCTATATTCAGAAGCTTGCAATTTTTTTATAAAATCCTCAGCAAGCTGAAACTTGAAATAAGATTTTAGTCTAGAAGTAGGTTTTGAATATATTCTAAAAAAAAAAAAAAAAGTCAAATTTTAAACCAATAATTTTTTTTCTTATTTACTGTCCTCCTATTCAGCTCACATGTTACACATTGTATTCCTTCCAATACCACATTATGGGTTTTGATGTCCTAAGGCACATACACATATATACATGTATCCATGAATAAAAATCAAAAATCTCACTGATGCAACAAAAAACCTCCCACAAACAAAAATTTTAAAAATAAAAAACCCAAACAACAACAACAAAAAAACCCAACAAACTCCAAACCCAAACCAAACAGAAAAACCCCAACAATAACAACAACAACAAGAACTACAAAACACCACAGAAATCCCCACAAGCATTACACATACTCAGAAACTACTTATTCTAAATTTGAGAAGATGTTTCAGACTGTGGATCTATAATATGCAAATGCAAGTATTCATGCCAGTATTCTGAAGGTCAGAATGGAGTATAAGTTAAACCCACAAAGGTCAGAAGTTAAGTGTTATGGATGCAACTCTATTCTGAAAGGACAAGAGCATCTATTTCAGTTGGCCCAATAATGTGAAAGTTCACAAGGTAAAGAGCCTCACTCACCAAGCATAAACTCTGAAAAGCATTTGAAAATTATGCTTTCAGAGCCACACTGTTGAAAGAGAACCTCCTGATGCAAAATGATGTCTTTGTAGTTCTGGCAACATGGAAAGAAGCACAACATTAGATATTGGGCTATGCTAGCTTTTAATAATTATACCTCTGAGAAAAAGAACCTCTAACTTGAGGTATTTTATTATTTTTTATCACCAAAATATTTCAGGTGAACAAATTTGTCCTTTACGCGTGAATATTTTTGCCTTCTTTTTGTAACCAACATCTTGTTTTATCTTTGTCAGCAAAAATATAAAAATGTTCCCATCTATTAAAATTTTCATTCAGCTCTTCAAAAGTGCATCACTGCACTTTGCCTCACTACTAAACTCTCATTTTTCTGTCACTGCTGTTGCCAAAACATGACCCCTCACTTGTTGCTACTGTTTTGAATGCTCAGTCCCATGATAAAATTTCCTTGTCATCATCTTCAATCCAACAGGGTCTTCAAATGTATTTTCTGAAACAATGTGATCCATACTGAGCATCTCTTTCAAATAAGCCATAGTTGATCATTTTCCCAGTAATACAGACAGTTTAGGGAAGACTGACTTCGATATTGAATGCCTTGGGAGACACATAAGTAACTTATTAGTTGGAAACAGTAGGAGTCTTTAAAAAGGAAATAATGGTGAGTGTAGTTGCTCCATCTAAAAGAGCTACACCCTCCCCCTTGAATGAAACCATAAATCTTTAAGTCAGAGCACATTCCCAGAGGAAGGCCAGATCCAGGTGGAAACCTTTCTTTTGAAAAAGTCTGCACAGAAACAAAAACAGATGGAAAAAATCAAGCTACTGGTACCTCCCATTAAAAGTCAGCATTGGTCCTTTTACTATATTTGATTTTGTCCATCTGACTGTGGTGCAATGGTAAGTATAGAGATTACCTTACCTCCATTTGTGCTATTACTGAGCAATTTAATAGGAAGGATTGGACTGTGTATGTTTTCCTGTTCTCTTGTGGTTCTCTGATCTCTAACATGCTCTCAGGCCACACTCAGAAGATCTACAAGGATCATGTGTCCCGATTTTGCTAGTGCTCTTTTGCACTATTCTCTTCTGGGTATCAGTCCACTTCATCCCTTCTGCAACAGCAGGATCAGTGGTATTGGCTTAGCTTGAAGGATTGTTACAAAAGAAGCTGACATACTATAAAGCACTTTGCCAAGAAAAATTCCTCTTCATCTCTGAGATCATCCTGTTTAAATCTGGATGTCATTCAGTTCCCATGCGGCACCACATCCTTCATGACACCTATTTCAGCTCTACCAACCTTTCCACACACATCTTCCTGGAGAACTCAGAAGGTCTTGTGTTTTGCCAAGGGGTGACAGGTCTTTCTGTGACTTGTTCATCCTGCTTTGCGCTGCCTCTTCTCAAAACTTTCCTGCCCTGGATTTGACTGTCCCTAAGGTGACTTAGACATTAAAGTCATCTTTCCAGGTGCAGCAAAGGTCACCTGAGATGACAAGAAACTGAGAACTGCAGAATACTTGAAGGTGAAATGGACATTTGTGGTTTTCTGGTGCAAGCTTTCTCCTCAAAGCAGGTATAATATAATGTCAACTTACTCAGGACTATGGGCAGCTGAGTTTTGAGTGTCTGCAAGAGCGGAGATTCCTTAGACTCTCTGGGCATTCTGTTCCAGTCTCTGTCCTCATTGTGAAAAGCTTTTCCTTTATGTTCAGGGAAACTCAGAAGCAAGTTTTGGCTGTTGTGCCTTTTTCTTTTGTTAGGCACTTCTGTGAAGAGTACAGCTGCTGTGCTGAAAGATCATCCTGCAAGTCCCAATGGTCTACCATGAGAACCTTGGAAAAAGCAATTAGATTTTGCCACACACATTTCTGCATGATGAACAAACAGCTCCCTCAGTTTCACGTGAATCATATGCTTCAGCCCCTTAACCACTCCAATACTTTAGTGGTCCTGTGCTGGAATCACTCCAGTTTGTAATTTTTTTTTCTTTTACTGGAAATAAATGTGGTTAAGTGTCTTGGATATCCTAACTCTGATTTCAGGAGTACAGTGCAGAGGCATCTGGGCTACTGTAGGGCATTGGCCCTGGACCATCTTTTTTCTCTTGGATCATCTGTCTCGCTGTCTGTGGTACAAATCACACTTCAATCAGCAGTTAATAATGACTGCCATAAACAATGAGCAATAGAGAAGGTATTCACATTGTGAAAGGAATAAGGCATCTGCTTGCCGACCTCTATGTGAAACATTTTGAGGCTAAATGTCAGATTACATGGTAGCTGACAGTACTGATAATTCCCTTAATAATATACACAGTGGAATGTTCCTGGTGACTTTCATACGAGAAATATTTTGAATTTCATCCAGTTTACAGAAAGTGTCAGCAAACATATTTTGCTCACTCTCTGTTCTCCACATACCATACCCTGCTGCATTTACAGAATTAAAAAATACATTTATAATTAATATTTTTAGCTAGTATTTTGAGAAGCTCTACCAAAATAATCACAGCTGGTTGCACAGAAAATTTTTGCTTAATTCCTCATGTTAAAATTCACTAATCATAGTGAGATTTTCATATTATTAAATGGATGACTGAATGTTTTGCTATTACTAACTGATGCCTCAATGATATGATGTTTCATTTCCTATGAAGTATACACAAGAATCTCTCAGTCACAGGTCCTGACTGGCCACAGGTGTCACATGAATGCACAGACATAGCAACAGTGTTAATAGAGCTAAGTGTGTTTGCAGAGTAATGTCTGAAACTACATGGATGGAATAGAAGAATCTTGACTGATCTTTTTACTAAAAGTCTATGTTTATCAAATGGTAAACCATTACCTTTTGTAATAGCTGAAACTGAAAGATAAACTTCATAGTCATTCTATAGATAGCGCTATACTACGACCAGTTCAATGAAATTTAAAGCTTAAAAGTTCAAGCTAGTCACATGACACCTTGGCAACCAGTTCTTGTAGAATGGTACTGCAATTCAGTGGCCACCATCTGTAAGAGAAAAATCATTCCCTTTAAAATGCAGGATTAAAATAAATAGAATAAAATATAACGTTCTGAATAAAACATTTAGCATTGGCGCATGCAGTGTTACATAGCAGATAACCTCTAAATAAAACCTACCTAGGTTTACTTTAAATTCTTTAAACTGAGCTATTAAATTTCTATAGTGTTGAGATAGTTTCTTATATTACTAAACTCAAATAAAATGCCAGTGGTACCAGTTTCAGAAAAATTAGCTTTGATATGATCAAGAATACACAAGTACATGATCACTTCATCCACCATTTTGGGTTACTTGAAAAATGAATAAGCAATTTGTGAAAAATGAAGAAGGAAATACTTCAGAAGTACACTGTAAAACTGGGTTCCAGGTTAGTGGTAGAATTTAGGGGCATACCCATGAAAGGGGAGTTGGAATTAGATGATCCTTAAGGTCTCTTCCAACCCAAACTTTCTATGGTTCTATGATTTAATTTGCTAAAAATGACTGAATGAAACCCTTGTGAAACTTTTAATATTACCCCATAATAATGGATGAACACAAATACGAAATCACTGTAATGACCTCCAGAGTATGGTTGGTTATGCTTTTGTAAATAACTTTTGTTTACAGAGGTATTGATTACACTGCCAAAATAAATTGACTTGCATGAATACAATCTGGGAAACAAGAATTTAAATTTCTAGTCTAGATTTCAGCTGATGAATATGGATAAAAGCTCATTGATTGCATCTAATTCTCATCAGCTAAGGCTTTGACCCTCCATATTCACTACAGTGAAGATATAATTTCCTATTCAAAAAAAAAAAAAAAAAAAGTCTGCCACAGATTCCAACTGTTCCTTGTATGTTAAATCAAAATCAAGGTCAAATACACAACTTGAAATACATTCACATAGTATTGCAGATAAAAGCATGCAGGCTAATTTGAAATTATGATTAATTTTAATTGATTTTTGATTCCACTGTTTCAGTCCACATCTACAAAACAGACAATGTTATTTAGTATAGTACTTCTATGTCCAAGGAATTTACCCATTATTAATTAAATGCTTACTATTGTTGCTGCTTTGTCTAGTGAATAGCATCTTTATTGATTAATTCAAATATATTCAATAGGATGAAGTTAGTCACCTGAAATAAAAATGGAAGGAATGGACTCATTACTTGAGCAGCTTAATTGCAGACAAATACAGCTGTTGTTATGTGTTTGATGATGACTCATGCATCTGTGAACAACAAAGCTCTTTTTACTAAAAAACAATTTGGACCCACCATGGCTAGTAATAATATCTGACCATGTTTATAGATATTTTGAACTATAGCTATGATAGGAAATTATAGCTGTGATAGCTTTCTGGATTTGAAATATCCTAGTAAAAACTTTTATTCATATAGTCAGCTTAAAAATTTTGTAAAACTTAGTCTCAAATTAGAACATTCAACCCACCATACAGAGGCATGCCACCTGTGACATTTGTAGAAAATACTATATTTCTTTACAGTTCAAAAGAAAACTTTTAAGGAAAAAAAATACCTCTGCATGCAGTTTAAAACCCTGGAGCTTTTTCCTGTAAAGAAACTACCAGGCTTTGCCTGATCTTATTAAGATTCAACATGTTTCCCTGAAACAGTTAAATGGTATTTTTGATATAGGCCCAGATGCAAATATGGAGTTGGGCATTTTATGTAAATCTAAGGCATTGTGAAGATATCTCAAATGTAATGAGGAGGCATCCAATCCTGTTGCAGATACCTGAATTTTTAAGGCACTGGTTGTTGAATGTTCAATGTTCTAGCCCTATGCCTATTTTTTCCCCTATATTTGAAAGATACTTTTTGAATCCAAGTTCCTTATTATTTGTTCCCTTTTGTACTTAAGCCCTTCTGGCATCACTTAATTTGTTAGACATACTCAGAGCTTGCCCAACATAGCAACAGCATTGATCAGCTCCATCCAGGCTATTTTACATAGCCAGGGAACCTCAAGTCTTTCTGGGAAATGTTTAGAGATTGTACCACTTGTACAATGTGTGAAAGACCAGCATTTCAACCCCCTTTAGCCAGAAAGAGTTCAAATCTACTCTGCCAGCCTAGAATAAAGGACACAGTTGTTTGAAGAGCCTGGACTGAAGTGATGGGATATCTCCTCTGCTTCTGCTGCCTCAAGAAACTATGTACTTTGTGTCAGGAATACTGCATGCACAGAAA
>VXBB01019853.1:109490-132268 GCA_013399915.1 Illadopsis cleaveri
AAGGAAGAAAGGAAAAAAAAAACACCCATATTTCGGCATCCACTCCACTAAGGACTGTTTATGACTGCACTGTAGGATAATTGGGTAAAATATACAGAAAATGTTTGTGCAGTCAACAGTTTCCTCAGTATCAATCAGTTCTGACATCAAAGGAGAAGTGGCCTCTAGTTAACATTTTCTAGTTAATAAATCATATATTTTCTCCCACATGATTCCACAGTTTCAAGGCAGGGAAAAGTAGAATGGCCCTAGTGTTTCAGGGCAGAATCATGCTCATACAGAGAAACCCAGGCATAATCCCAANGAATCATGCTCATACAGAAAAACCCAGGCATAATCCCAAGGTGTATGAGGGGGAGTGTGGCAGGAAAGGTGAGTGAAGTACCCTTCAGTTTTACAATGGTACAAAGTTCCAAATTGAGAATTTTTGTCCACTGGAACATATGGACACTCAGGGAAGGTACAAACCAGTCAAAAAGCAACTGGAAGGAGGGGACGAGGGCCAGAATAAATGATAAAACAGCTAAAATCACATGCTCTGTAGTGAAAGACTAAACTTGTTTGTTTCTGCTTAGAGAATACAATGGGAGACCTGATAACAGTTTTCAAATATGAGAAAAGCCAAAAAAAAAAAAAAAAAAAAAAGGTTTAAATTGTACCTAGGGAGATAGGTTATACTTTAGGAAAAGATGTCTAAATGCCAGGATAGTTAAGTAGTGAAACACAACATCTAGGAATCTGTAGGAGCATTTTCAATTAGCTGATCACATGAAAATTTTAGATACAGCTAATCCCACCTGTGAGGAAGGAAGATAGACAAAATGACTTGATCTTAATTCTAGATCAATTTATACAATTTTTATTAGAAATGTTTCAATTTTGGGACTGAGTTAAAGATTACTTTTTTTTTTTTTCTAATAAATAAACAGAAGCCTTGGATTAAGACTCAAATAGGAATATGACTATGTGAAAATCATGCAATCGATATATGAAAGATTTTGCTATTTCTAGCATAGCATATTTGCTACTGGCATTTTTAGTTATAGAAAAAGTAAGAAGCTAACTATTTACTGTACTCTTTTATAAAATTTCCCTGTGCATTGAAGAGAAAGAAATATTCACACTTCTTAAAAAATATCCACAGTAAAGGTTAAAATTGTAGTAGAGGTGAATATTTATAACTATTTCCTGCACCAAACTTGCAGAGATGTTTAATTTTCTCTGTTGCTAACACCATCAAATAAAGCAAACAAATAATATTCATGCAAAGGCAAACAAAATAAATGAGTCAGGTAATTATAAAAAGAACACTGACCTATTAAAAATTGATCTGATCTTCAAGAGTTCTCTGCCTAGCAGCAGTAATGTTATTAAAAATAGTAAAATCATTAGAATTTGCATACGTGAATAAGAATGCACTTAATTACAAATTGCAACTGCAAATTATTTAGAAGCTGTAAATCAAAGCAACAAAGAAGAAAGATTTAGAGAGTAAAGGTTCTGAAGAATTTTCTAATGCAAATGTTCATAAAAACAACATATTTGGGTAGTTGTAGGATGTTTCCATGACAAAATTATTTAAAAGAACAAATAAAGTTCAGAAATAGTAATGTTTGACATATAGGCATTTACTATAGGTAGTGGAAAATTATCTCAAGTAGATCAGAATGGAGTTTGATATGTATAAGTAGATGTGTTTAAGTACTGTGTCACTTGAAGGCAAAATATCGTATGCAAATTAGGAACTCAGCTAGCAAACTGCAGGTGTAATAAATTTCATGGATTGTGTAATTTTCATGCAGATTTTTTTTTTTCAGCTGCCATCAGCACTGTGGTTTAAATGCTTGTGCAAAGCAGTCCCTGCTCTGCTGTACTGAGTCAGCACCCCAGGGAGCTCTGTCTCACTGCTAACCCAAGCGGGCTGAGCGAACTCACTGCCTCTCTGGAACCCTGCTCTGGAGCTGGGGGGATGGAGCAGCTGGAAGAAAAACAAGTAAATGCAGAGAGAAGGAGACCAGAGAGGATGTAAGGGCTTGAGAGGTGAGGAAAAGAAGGTGACAGAGGATGATGAAAGACGAGTCTCTGATTCAGCTGGTCAACTTCAACTTGGCCCCACTGCAGAGGAGACACTAAGCATTTTATGGAGCATTCATTTCCCATGTTGAAAACAAAGTACAGAGGATATATGGAAAAAATCTCCAAGTCAGTATTTGAGAATGTAACTGGAAGGACAACTGAGAAACAACTATTAAACCAAAAATTAAAAAAAACCCAAAAAACAAAAAACAAAAAAAACCCCACACAGCACCACAAAACCAAAATCTAAAAATTTTTTGTTTGTTTGTTTTAAGAAGGGAAAGGCAATTCCCTAGTGGAAGAATAATCTCTCAATTTTCTTAATCATCTGGAGGAACAAGTAGTTTTTATTGTTCACTACTTCAATTTTTTTTTCCCGTATTCAAGATTTTTGCAGGGCAGTCCACAAAGACCTTAAGCATGAAGGGCTCTTCATTGTCTAACTTCTGTACCCAGAAATGCCATATAGTATTGCTTGACCTCATAGACACTTACAGCTCATGTCTATCACTAAGACAACTGCCTAAATATTGACTCTTCTCTGACTAGACTGCTCAGATTAAAATGTAATTAATATCTTAAAATAGAGGCTGTAGACATTTACTTAAAGATAAATAAATGGAAAATTTGTCTTTTGTTACTATGGAAAAGATGTGAAAAATAATGGGATTATTGTTACTTAGTAATGAATATTATCAATATTTCTCAATGCTTTTTCTTTGATAAGTCTGTACATACACTATATTTCTGTAGGAAATTTCACCGCCTAGTACTATTATGTTTCTATTATTTATTATTGTTACCAGCAGTAAAACAAGATTTTCAGTTTCCACTTTACTTGCAAAACTTTCAGACTTGATCTTGCAAGACAGGTACATAGAGCAATAACATTTGGATGAAGCCAGGGAAAATATTCATGTAGCATGTTCACTGGATTCTTTGGTTCTCTTGATACAGAGCATACACAGCCTCGAGGGTGCTCTTGATTGTTATCTCTGCAGCTGAGTGATTCTTAGAGGTCCTTCTGAATACAAGGGTCACAACCTAGAGTGCATTCTTATCTGTTTTAATAAAAAATGACAATGAACTGTGAAATTCTCCATTGTCCCCTCAAGCAAAATGAAGGTGAATGTCACTCCTGTCTGTACAGTCAAGTCTAATTGCAGTATTAGGGTCCAGAGCATGAAAATTCACTCCATCAAGAGCTTTAACAAAGTCTGTGGAAACACTGCAGTTTAATTTGCACATCCTCAGGTTTACTAAGATTTATCAAAACCTCCAAGGAGATTTTTGCTTTTTCAGACTGGATTATGCATAACGTTTACAGCTCGACTCCATTAGAGGTCATTCAAACAGTGATTTATTTCTGCATAACAAAAGTTCTTTTTGTTCAGCTCTCAGGAAAACACAGAGACCTCACAGATTATGTAACATAGTGAAAGATGGGATTGAGTGCACCTTTAGCAAGTTTATGGCAAAAGAAATTTGGAAGAGTGGTTGATACAGAAGATAGTTTTTCTGTCTTTCAGACTGGTCTTTCAAAGACACCTTAATAGGCTGGAGGAACAGCAAGCAGGAACTTCATGAAGTTTGACAAAAAGAAAAGACAAGTCCTGCTCCTGGAGAAGAATAATCTGACAGTGGAAGATGCCTGAAAATAGTGTACAGATTTAGCCACCCACCCTTCCCATCATGTGACATTTGTGGTCAAGTACCTTCTATATAACAGTTGCACTAATTCTTTATCTATCAGAAGTTCCTTCTTCCATCCATTCAGCTGAAGTGTATGATCAGTCCTTGAGGTCAGTACCAGAGTTATGAATATCCCCTTTTTGTGGGGAAGACTGTATCTGTTCATGCTGAGTTTCTGCATGAACTCTTAGGCAGACTCCATCTTGAGTTGCTGTCTCTTTTAGCATTGAGAAAGTGGTGGTTAATGGGGTGGCAAGGTTTCATCTCTGATTGTCCCAGCTGAGAACATCACAGTTTCTAACCTGCTGCTGATCAAGTCTCAGCTAAAGCTCACAATCAGTAACAACCTGCCATTAGTAAGGGCTTTGACTCACAGAGCCATTTGGGTTCAGAATTGCTTCAAACACTGAGGATGCTATAGGACTGAATGTGCCATTTCTAAAACCAAAAGGTGACATTAACCTTAGAAAAGCAAGCATGGAAGAATGTGACTGTGAGTAAACAAGAAGGGATTTAATAACCTCTTGGAGCTAGAGTAAGGGGAAAGAAGAAAGCTCTAGAGCTCCAGATATTACTACAAAGCCTGCTTTCTTTCCTGTTTGTCCGGTATAGGTATAACTTCTCCCTTCCTATCTTCTGATTCCAGGACTTATATGTCAGTAAGGTGTAGCTGGCTTCAGCTGGAAGGGTGCATGAATCAAAGGGCTCAAGACCCTTTCTTCACCATCTCTCTTCATACAAGAGTTACACACATTAACACTCATCTGATATATATATATGAGGAGGACCTAATATGCAGGTCTTCTCTGGTGGTTAAAAATCAAGGGAGGCACACTATAACCATAATGCATGTATGTTTATTTGTTTATTAAGAAAGTCATTAAAAATGCTCAAAATCTATGCAAGCAGATGGAGTCAGCTTTAATTAGGTGCAGTTTAAGTATATGTTTCATTATAAAAATGGACATGTTAAGAATGTGGTTCATGGGACACGAAAAATAATATTTTCCTTTTGATATAAACAGCTCAGAGTGTCTAGGAAGAAAAAGAACTTTTCAGCTTGAGATCACAGTTTTTACTTTAAACATTTTTTATTTATTTTTAATATTTAATATTATCTTGATTGACTCAATTCCAAATACTAAGAATGCTTTTCTTGTCCAGAGCTTCACGTCCTGTAAAGGTGAAACCTCTAAAATAAAGAATTTAAATATAAGAATATTGGGGGGAAAGGATATACAGTTGTTCTCCAAACTCTGCTCAGTCTGAATTGATAATCCAGGGGAAGAAAATTAAATCGAAAAAGCATTAAAAAAAAATTAATTGAGCCTGTTGTTGAGCAGAAAGAAAGTCAAGTACCAGCACATCGTTACTGGAGAAATTGTGTGCTACAAGCAAATGAAAAAAGAGAAACCTTAATAAAGGTTCTTGAAAAATGGGCAACAAAGACTTTACACTTCTTCTGCCTGATGATTCTTTAATGGCTGCAATCCTGCAGGATCACAACCAGGAAATAGAAAAGAGTGTCAGTCTTTTGTCGAACAATTACTGTCTAAGTGGTTAAAGAGATAAGATTATAGTAAGCAGGGACATTGCAATCCATTACTTATAAGACTAATTTGGTCCTTATTTTCTGGGAAGTTGCTTCCACAGCAAAAGAAAAGCTTGATTTTTCCAGAAAATTTAAAAACCAGACAAACTTGCAAGCAAAAGTTCACCATCTGTTGAGCTGTACTAAGGTTCATTGGTGATACACCTGTCTTCCCTTCTCGATATCATATCTACATTTCTGTAATACCAATCAATAAACTTTGATTCAGCCTCACAAAAACCCAGATACTTGGGGATGTTCAGATGGAACTTTTTTAAGCCGAGTGTTCAAAGTAGTGGTTAAATGTAAGTGACAAATTGTGGAAAAGTATTTGTCAAACGGCTTTTGAAAATATGGATTTCAATAAGAGAACTGAAAGAATGTTTTTATTTGATAACTGTGATTTTTTTAAACATTTGGCTAAAACTCCCATTAAAGGGAAAGGATGACAGTCACATTGCACAAAGTTTAGGTCAATAAGAAAGAACTTATGTGCCTAAATCCTGACACATTATTGAAAGAGATAGGCTTTTTTGACTCCTCCAGAGACAATTAAGAGCAATAAGAAATTGAATAATTTTACCTAACTTTAGATTCATGACACTGTCTTAAGCTCTTAGCTGGGAAGAATTGCCTTTCAGACGTGTTTTTCTCTCATTGAGTGTGAAGAGGACCTAGTCAAACATGTCAACTTTGGTCCTTCAAGTAAGGTGTCTGAGAGAGGGTGGGATGATTAGACCCAGATGCATTAGTAATTTGATGAAGTGCTGTTAAAGAAAAATGAGCCAGGTTGAGCGCTGAACCCAAATTGTTTCACTGTGAGCTGAGCTAGCACCCAGCACTTGATCTGTTTTGGGCTGCTCCAACTAGCTGGGGTGGACCAGCTTTAAAAGAATGGATTAGGAAGCAGCTGGTGCTAACCTGTCTTAGAGCCAATGGTCACCTCTTGCATCTGTTTTATTCAGCATAAGGACTAAAAATCAAACTAAGCGTTTAACTGCTGTCAGGTTTGGAAGTCATTTCTCTTTAATTACTTCTGAATCTGTCTGTTCATTTCAGTTGAAAGTCCAAGGAGTCTGAGAAACCTGAGAGAAGGTTTTAAATTTATTGTCTTATTTCAGTGTGTGATGTTGGTAACTGGTAATACCTGATGTGACTGCAGGTCCCGCAGGAATCTGAATGTTAGATTTTATCTGAGATATTATGTATAGTTTAACTGCTGTAGCAGTTATGGTGTAACTGCCTGCAACACAATAGAAGATTTTAGACTGAAATCAGGCAAGTGCTTGAGCATCTGTTTTGACAAAGTCCATTTAAATTTAGGGCAAGGATGTCCCCATGGCTGCAACAGCAACTGTGATGTATCTTAAATTTCAGTGATCCGTTTTATGCAAGCGACAACTGAAACACATAGAATTCAGCAAACAGAAGAGACAAGAACAGAATGCAGAAATCCCTGGCCTGGCCCTTAGTCTAGGCTATGTGTTTCCTGAGATATGGCTTTGTGACAGGTGAAAAAGAGGCACATCATTTTCATTTACAAGAGGCTGTAATCAGAGGACACCACAAATAGCCAAACATGGTGTTTACACACAGAGTGCTCCCATGTTGTTGCAGTCACTGTCAAACCATGCAGTTTGTATTTCAGAATGAGGAGAATTAAAGAAATGGAAAAGGATAATATCAGATAGTCAAGGACAGAAAGGTTCTCAAGTTCTGTTCAAAAATCACAGAGCAGCTTCTACAACCCAGAGAAAGGGAGCCAGGAAGAGTAGGAAGTTTAGTGGTAATTGTGCAATTCATCTGGGGTGAACACTGCATATACTATGCTTTCCAGATGAAAGCATATGTGAGGTAGGTGATATTTAATGTTGTTCTTATATGTTTAAAACAGAAACCATCACCTGGGCATAGGTCTTTTATTATCATTCAGATTCTTTTGACAATTTTCAATTACATTTCTGAATTTTTATTATATGTTAATGGGCTATATTAATTAAAGCAGACTTCAATGCACTAATAACGATTAATTCAGCCCAAGGTGTCTTAAAGTGAGATTTTATGAGAGCTGAAATTCTCCATGGATCTCTAATTTACATTTACAACACAGGGAACTATACTTCTGGATGCTTCCACTTGGCTTTCTCCTCCAAGTCAACACCGTAGCACAAGACTGGGATAGGAGAGGTGATGAGAGACTAGGGTGAAGAATTACAGTGTTCTGAAGTGTTAAGAGAGGCAGTAGCTTTCATTGGTCTCAGTGGATTAACACATGCAACCCCACCTGGTAATACATACAGTTTTTACAAAGCAGAGAACAAAATCTAATAGAATGTGCAATCAGTTATTGGTGAAGAGCATTAGCTAGATAATAAATACACTCCAAATGTACCTGCTCCCCCTGGGAAATAGCCTCTCTTGTTGTTAGTCCTTTTGTCATTCATGAGTAATATGTATTTAACAGAAATCTTGGAACAGGAAATGAAAAACTGAAGATGATAAATCTGTTCCACTTAGACAATAATCATGTAACACTGTGGCCAGTTAGTTTAATTTATAGACACCATTCCCCCTGGAAATCTTAGATAGAGAAATTAAAAAAAAAAAAAAAAAAAGGAAGAGGGGGGAGACGCAGGGAGAAAAGATAAAAATTGTTACAAGGCATCTCTTACCCAATGGAGGAGTTAAATGGAAGAAAAATACTAATTAAGATTTCACTGCTGTGAAGCAGCATTTACAGTAGTTGGAGGGAAGTTTTTCTAGGGTTCACCCTCAGTTCCTTCCTGGAAACTCTACACTGAAGTGTGATTTGCTCATATGCCCATATTTAACCTTTCATGCCTCTCTCTCACTCTGTTGTTTTCTGTTATTATTGTTAATTTTTATTTTTTTTTTTTCTGAAGAGAAAAAGTACTTTTGGACACCTATGGCCACAAGAGATTGCTAATCCATAAACATTTTTCTCTCTTGCAACCTTCCAACCTGTAGCAATAATTATGATGTGTGACATGTATTTGTGTGACTCTTAAAATAGAATTAAAACAACCCTCACTGTGAGCACAGCACTTACATTAATACTGTTTGGATAATATTCTTTTCTTTGTAGCAGGTATCACTATGTATCATACTTAAATGTCCTTCAAATCCTCCAGTAATTATTAAAGTCTAAGCTCTGATTTCCTTACAAAAACATTATATAGTTCAGATTGAAGAATTCATTATTTATTTTTAATGGCAAAAAACCTGGATATGGGGTAAAATTACCATTTGTCTAAGGATTTTTGTCCTTTTTTATGACTGACACTTCTAAACAGCTTACACTAGCTGTAATGCTTAATTTTATGTAAGATCTAGAAATGGATTGTCTTAGAAAAGGTAAAAGAGAAATATTTTGACCTGTGCTGCTAACCTCTTAGCAATTTGTACCACCTCTTTGGCATAAAGACTACAAAATATACACTGAATTGATGTAGCCAAAATGAATTAGCCCACTTAAAAAAAAATCGAACAAACAAGGAAGCATCAAAAAGACATACACAATCAAAAAACACCAAACAAGTAACTGATGAGATGCAAATTTTTTCCCCTCTGTTTGTTTGGAAAGAATATTTTCTTAACACTTTATAAATCAAGTTTTCAACCTGTTTTGTGTCATCTTTGGAATAGTGATCCTAGATATTCTCTGCAATGAACAAATAAAATTTATGCAAACTAGTCTGTCCAAAAAAACTCCATGCATTTCTTTGATTTTGTATAATTGGCTAAAAAGAAAGTAGATCCAAGAACAGGATTCACAGGCAGTGATTTCTTCCTGGAGATCTAGTGAAATTTGAATTTTATGTATACCATATGTGATTTAATATGAGACTTAAAAGAAAAAAAAATATACTCTTAGTGGATTCTAGGTATATCTAGGTATGTGATGACACAGTCTTGCTCTCTTTCCAAGACTGTAAGCCTATGTTTTAAACAAAATTCTTCCACAACTGAAAGGTTCATATATCCTCATAAAATCCATGGACACTCCAGAAGCATCTGACACCACAAAAAAACCCTTTTACAGTTTCATTCAGTAAAGTATGACATACTCCTGTGTGTCTCTTGAAGCTTCCCTGCTGAAATCAGTACACAGTAAGGTCCAGACCTGGCTGAGAATATAAATCAAGTAATTTTTCATAAGTCTCTTAATTACTAGCCAATATAACAATTCAAGAGAAAGATTTATGGAAATGCAAAACTAGGTCTACATCATATAATTAGCATATACAGATATTTTATTTTGTCATTTCTGTAGTTTATGGGAAGCTTTATAGCTGTATTTTATACTTTAGCTGGCTTCTTCTCAGCTTAATTGCAAAGCTGCTTGATACTTACAAACCAGATACCATTTTCTTCTTTCAGGTCACCACAGAACTATTTAACAACAAGTCTCAGATTGCACTCTTCCTCACAACATTTTTTTTGTTTTTTCTTTGTCCTTTGCATTTATTTTGTTTTCCCCCCTTGAAAACTGCGTCTGTACTAGAAAAATAAAACCTTTATTTTTTTTCAAACACTTACTGAAAAAATGCAATCTATTGGTGCGTAACATGGAAGCAAAAGATATTACAGCTACTATAATTCACAAGCCAAACTTTGTGAACAAGGAGGATCCACAGGAAAGTCAGGATGGCTGTAAGGTCAATGCACTGTTTTACACAACTAAAATTATACAGACATAAGGAAGAATTCTTTTTCTTACCATAAAATTGCTTGGGTAGAGTGAGATCTCCTGAGACATCTATGCAGAACCATATCTCTAGCAAGATGAAAAGAGCATGCTATTCTCAGAATCAAAGACAAGGAAAAAGAAGAAAAAATAAGCAGCAGAAACGACAAAATACCCCATCACTCATGCAAGTACTATGTCCTGAAAGGAATTTCTATACCTTTCAGCAAAATATGTAGTACATAAATATATACATGTATACATATATACATACATATACATACATATATATTCTGAGCGATAACTTTTTTTAAATTATTTAAATCAAGTCCTACTTTTTTATTTAAAAAAAACTAAAAAAATTAAGTTTAAAGTCTTCTCAAGCATGCAGTGTGCCTGGACCCCAAAACTGATTATTAAGCAATATATTACACTAGAGATACAAATTCTTTTTTCAAGCTTATTTTAATTGAGCACTTTGTGGTCATTTGCCACAATATTTTGAGACCCAAAGTCTACAAAAGCCTGTACAAAACTATACCAGAGACCTTGATAAAGCACTAGCTTTCAGAGTGATGGGGCCTGAGATTACTTTTCAGAGAAAGGAAAAGCAGAAGTGCAAAGGAGTAAGACAAAAAGCATCTCACAAAAATATTCATAATCTGTTGACGTGTTTTACAAATCTATACTGTACCTTTCCTTGCATTTTATTTTGTAGTCGTTTTTTTCCCCTCTGCCTGGTATTTCTTGACAGCATATATGAGGAATGAATTTTTGAAAGAATGATCTTCCTTTATGCCTCCATTTCAGTGGTCACAAGAAAATCTGCAAGGTGCTTGATGGCAGCTCTAAATTAGATCATTTGAGCTGCAAAATCTCTGATTTGCACCATCAATGTATTTGGAAGCACAAAAATGCAAGTGCAGACTTAGAGGAGTGAAAAGACAGGTCTCAGCTTTTTACAAGAGACGTCAAAGAGAATAAATGTATAATTCCTTTTTATATGACACACAACAATACACATTGCTGCCACATTCTGAAGTACTGTCCTCTGAAAATACACCTTCTCAGAGCCTCTGTGGGAAATAAACCACACAGAAACAGAGCAGATATGAAGAGAGCTTCTTGAACTAAATTCCTCATTGTGTTACCTGCTTAAGTGTATAATTAACACTTTTGTCAAACAAGGCTTTATTAGATCTTGGTTAGCTATTCCTGGGATTGGTTTGCTTTAGTTACCTGGAGATTATGCACATTAAAATTCATAATTGAAAAAATATATAAATACAGTAATTAATAGATGAAATTCAGTTTGTGATTGCAGGTTGGCAGAACCTTTTCTGCACCAGTTAAACCCAGGTTTGTGCAATGACAGAAGATACTAATGGCATGCCCCTTAGGATTTGTCATATCCCCGTTTTGCCTGGCAAGGATGACTATCTATCACAAGGAAGTATGCATGAAAAATGGCAATGGGTGTGATAATAAGATCAGTACTTTGCAGACATAGTCATATCAAAAAGTAAACTGCTTTCCAGACAGATGCCGAGAACAGGAATTTTGGATGCTCCATTTAAACAGTGTGGTTATCAGATAAGTCCATGATACCATCTGAAAGAAAATTATTTATAGAACCTGTGAGAGGAATTTATCCATACATGTAACTGGCATGTATACAAAGCCACTTGCACAACCAGTAATATACATATGCAACAGGTAGATTTAAATTTCTAAAGCTCCAAATCATGACTGTGCATTTTGGGCCTGCCTGTGGAGCTACTTACCTCTAACACTTCTGACAACTGTGACCTGTCTTAGGTTTCAAGCAATGATCAGAGTTTCAGTATTCTTTAAAGAGTCCTTTGTACCAAACTTGATCTACAGTTTTCTACTGACTTCTAATATGGATTAATTGCCAGTCTGCTCTTCATGGCGACAGAGAACTGTGGAGACAGTAAAATCACACATAAATCCTTGTGACAGGAAGGGAAAGGATGGAAGAACAGAATGCCATACTATCCTGAGAATAACCAGAAGAACTGAATTAGAACAAGGAAAGAGGATGGTAGTCATTGTTTCCTCTCTGAACCAAAGGTTCAGCTACGTCTCCTTTAATTTAGGAACAATGATCCAGTTAGTTTTTACAATGAAACCTGGAAGATGTTGAGCTTCTCTAGATTCCTTTTTCTTCACTTCTTTACTTATGGATTGTTCTGGCCACCTATTAAATCCTGCTTTCTGTTCCTACAGTTAAAACATTTTGTGCCTGAGTTTAAAAAAAAAAAAAAAAAAAATCATGTGGGAAGTCGAAAAGGCAAAAAATTTGCATTGATAGTATGTTTCCAATGACTAAAACTTCTCAACATTGTAATAGTCTGAACCAGCTGTACTTAGAATATTAACATGTCCTTCTATACAACTGTCTAGAAATAACAAGATGGAGCTTTTACCGTAAGAGACACCAATGGTCTTTCCTATGACACTGCATTTTCACTCAGTCTTCTCATAAATGTCTATTTTGCCTGATGAGGACTTGTGCTGGGTATTCTCTGGGCAGTGCAAAATCAGATATATGTACACATGTACTTTCATACATATTTGCCTGGTTCTCTCACAGCAAATACTGTGATAGACAATCGACATGGCTGAAAATACCCTAGCTGTTCATAAGTACTGTCTTCTGACTAATGTTTTCACTCTAACTGGATGTTAAATGACACATACCTCTTAAAGTCTGAGAAATTGTTGTTATTTTTCTCTCTTGCAACTCAAAGTAAAATGGAATGATATCTACAGATTGAAAGTAGAGCATTATGACAGTTTGGGACAATGGTCTGAGACTGGAATACATATTATTTTATTTTATAGCCACATAGTAATTTTAATTCAATTGAAGCTGCAAAAGTAAAAAATTCTAAACATTTTGTGCTTATTTCAATCTTTATGAGTTCTATTTCTTTCCAATTTGAATTCAGGCTTGGTCTGGTATAAGACTTCTTTTCATATGATCTACTTTGGCTGAGAAGGTTTATATTGTGGCTTAGGAATCGTCCTCTCAAATTTAGTTCTACCACTCAGACTCCTGAAACCACACTGCTGCTGGCTTATTCCCTTCCCCATTGTTGTGCTCCCTCCCCCACCCCTGGCCCCTCTTAGATGGCCAGAAAGGAGAATTGGAGGCACAAAAGGGACCAAAAAAGGGTTTGAAATAAGAGCAATTTGTTGGAAACAGCAACGAGATAAGAAAACTCACAGTAACAGCAATGATATTAATAGCAAAAGTGTACAAAAGAGAGGGCAATTTACATGCAAAATGCTCACCGAGCCCAATCCTGCCACAGCAGGACAGCAGCCACATTTTTTTCTGGACCGGAATCCACATTCTGCATGGAAGCCAGAGTCCCCTCTGCTCCTGACAATAGCTTGAGGTGATACCAAATAATATCTGGATCTTGGCCACAGCCCCTCCTATTTATTGCAAAAAAATTAACCTTGTCCTTGGCCTAAATCAGGATGGTTCTCTTTGGGGTAAACAAATGTGCCATGTGCAGAGTTCAGTTCTGTGTGTTTAGAGCTGCTCATTAGCTAGGGCTTAATGGAATATTAAGATGGTGAAAGGCCTTTTGCTCCTGTGTGTAAGCACAAATATCTATCCAGGGTGCTCTTCTTAGAGTTGCCACAGGAATGCCACAGGCCACCATGTCCTGCAACTGCCACAAATCTATAATAATCAGGTGGGCGTTGTATGCAACACATTATCAAAAAAACCCAAAAAATTATTAGAGGATCTCAAATGTTCAAACAAGATCAAGGTGACAAGCAATGCTTAAGAATTTCAGTTTTTGTGGAAATGCAGGCAATCCAGCCATTTCGTCTAATTTGAAAATAACAGCTCCTTCTCTTGAAGAGATACCATTTCTGATGATGTTAAAATCCCAGTTTCCAAGAAGCTTGCTGAGGCTCAAGTACTGTCTTGTCCCTAATGCTAGTCATTCTTGGGCACAATTAAGCTTCTCAGGCAGAGCGCTTTGCACACTCGGTGCTCAGATTGCAAATGTAGTGCACATACAGAACATAAGAGGACTTAATTTTGTAGCATTAAAATCTGGCACATCCCATGGGTATGAATTAACTTCTGAAAAAAAAGAAAGAAAAATTTTCTTTTCCTATTATTCTATCATCTTAGTCCCTTAAAGATGTTGTTGAAAGGAAAATTGAAAGCCTTCAGCAAATATGAAGAAATGTATCCTTAAAATGAATCCTGAAGAAAAGAATCCTTAACAATAATACAACTATTATACTACCAAATTTTTCTCAAAGATGCAGGTGGGTGAGATGGGTCACTGTGCAATTTTGTGTATGCATACATATGTATACGTATAAATGTGTATGTGCATATGTATATGTATATATGTGAATGTGTATATATGTGAATTTGAATATGAACAGCATAATTTTTTTGAATGGGAGCTGACATTGATGGAGTTTAGTGAGAACTGGTTTTACAGACATATGAGCTTTAAAAGATTTTTTAAAATCTACATTATGCTAAGCAATAGGCAAAGAGAATAATTCCTTCACTTTAAATAATGTATTTCTAACCAGCTTTACTTGGCTTGTACCACCATCTTGTTAAAAGAATAGTGACATATCACCTAACTCCTGTTCTACTGCTTCAGTCTAATGAGACTGGGCAGATCTCATGAATTCAGAGGATAAATGAAGCTCTAAAAAGTATATTTTTTTTACATTTGTAAGACTAAATTGAGTTCATGACCTTTTCCCTTCTAACCCCCAATGTAATTTAAACCCATTTATTCCCTTTCCTATGTATGTTTCCACTTACAGTAGATTTTCTAGAGAATGGGATTTTGTCCTGGCTTCTACACGAATACATGCGTGTGTCTTCATATGGAGATAGACACACAGTTTAAATGAACTAAATGAATGCTTATGGTTGCAAGTCATAGTCTTGCAAAAGTGAAATCTTGCAAACATTTATCTTCACACTAAAGTATTCTACTTCTTAGAAATATCCTTTCCTTCCTCTCTCTTCCCCTCTCTTTTTCCCTTTGCCTTTCCATGTCCCTTCCTTTATCACACTTCTCCTCCCTTTTAATTTATATTTTACTTATTTTCTTCTTCTTCTTTTTTTTTTTTCTTTTTTTTAATTTCTTTCAGTCTTGCCAATGCAATCTTTATTTTGACTCTTTAATATTTGGAAATTGGCACTGACCATTGCTTGCTATCATTCAGCTGCAATGACTCTGTTAAGAACAATGGTGAGACTGGTGAAGACAATAGCTGAAGCATCTCAGCTGAGGTGCTATGATATCAGGAAGCCTGAGGGATCAAAATAAAGGCTGTCCCACCTAATGAGATAAAAGCCCTTCCTACTTGTCAGGAAGCAAAGCGAAGCGCTTCTGTGTCCATCAGGGATCTTCTAGGTCTGTTTGCAAATAGGAGTCCCAGAGGTTGGACTAATTACCGTCTTCTATAGCTAAGGTACAAGACTAATCAGTGCTTCCTAAATGAAGAATGACAACAGAGAACTCCCTAAAGACTGCTGGTGCAACTGCATGATTATTCATTATAGAGTAAAAGGATATGGGAGATGTGTTTCACCATAAAAAAGATGGGGTATGCTCTTCACTGAAGGAGGTTTTTCTTACATATATGCTATGTTAGGACAAGTTTTACCATAGAATAATTAAGATTGGGAGATACCTCTAAGATTGTCAAATTCCCCCATTACCCAGCACTGCCATGTTCATCACTAAACTGTGTCCCCAAGTGCCATGCTCACATATGTTTTGAGAACTTCTAGGGATGGTGATTCCACCCTAGAAGTGATTCACCCATGGTGATTCCTTGGGTAGCCTGTTCCAATGTTTGACAACTTTTTCAGTGAAAAAATTTTCCTAGTATCCAATCTAAAGCTGCCCTCATGCAGCTTGAGGCCATTTCCTCTCCTCCTATCACTGGTTGCCTAGAAGAGACCAACCCTGACCTGCTACACCCTCTTTTCAGGCAAGTTTAGAGAACAATAAGGATCCCCCTGAGCCTCCTTTTCTCCAGGCTAAACAGTCTCAATTCCCTCAGCTGCTCCTCGTAAGAGACCTTCCATCAGCTTTGTCACCCTTCTTTAGACATGCTCTAGCACCTCAATGTCTTCTTTGCAGTGAAGGGCTCAAAACCCAGTACAGGATTAGAGATGTGGCCTCGTCAGTGCTGACAGACTTCCTCAGGACAACATCAGAACCTTTCTTGATTTATTGCACAAAGAACAAGAAAGCATTTTTCCTTTCACTGAGAATCTTCATCAGAAACCCAGGTCCTAATGTACCTGTTGACTCACTGAAGGTACAGGACTAGAGAAGGACCTCACTGGAGGGGGGGCAAGTGACAAAGCAGAGGTTCAAAGATGGCATCACCAAATGCTTCTCTCTGCAACACAGGCCTTGGAAAGACCCAGCTTCATCTAGAGAGAACTTGGAGTTTTTATGCTAAGTCATCTTATTTTTATGAAGGAAAAATTGTCTGGACTCTTGGCTATTTTCTGCTTATATTCAAGTCCCATATAATGTGAATTTTTCAAAAGCCAAATGTAAGCATGTAGCTGGAGCAAAAGAGAAAATCAAATGTTGGATCATCAGTTACTTTGAATTCCTATTCCATACAAAAGGCATAAGAGATCCAAAAGAAAACGTGTGGAAACCAGAAGCTCCATATGAGATCTCAGGAATTTCAGAGACATTGATTTCAGCAAATGTTTTTCTAATGAACCTCTAACAAATGCCCAATGAATTTTTAACTGTTTTGATTTCTTTTTTTATGGTAAAAGAATATCAGAAGGTGGAGAAAACATTACTTTTCAATTTTGGGGTATTTTATAATGCTTTATGCAAAATCTCTATCAGTTTTTGTGATATTTGAATCCCTTCAGGCATTAAAAGGAGCTGAAACAGTCTTCCTGCTTCTGGAAAAAGAGTTATATCACAAAACCTTATATAATTGTTCTAATATGTTCCTCGTGTAAAGCAAGGCTTCTTATCCCCTTACTGCATGTCCTTCTCTGCTGGATAAGATATTGCATACATCTTGGAAAGGATGGACTTCAATGTTTCTTAAAAGAACAAAAAGGGGGAAAAGAAGAAAAAAGAAAAAAGTAATTGTCATCCAGCCAAATCCTCACCAACTTCAAACATGAGATCTGAAAATTTCCCTCCCTCCCCTGCTTCTACTCCTTAATACCAGATGAATTCATATTTTTATTTTTGTGAGGGTTCTGCACTTTCATCCACGAGCCATGGAAATTCTGCCAGTAAAATCTTTGTACAGCATATACTGTATCAGCTATTCTGTATCACAATAGATACATCTGTCCAGCTGGAGCAGATGACTTCTGGAGGTCCCTTCCAACTTCAACCATTCTGTGACATGCAAACACTTATAGCTGATCCTCAAAAAATACCTGCAGACTGATGTTCAAATCACTGGTCCACCTTCCTTTATTTTCTTCCCATCTCGTGTTCTGTGCAACTAAGTTCTGAAAAGAAGAAGCTTGGCCGAATTTTAAATCTATAACATTCAAATTTAACAAAAATGTGATCAGATTATAAAAGTCATCTCATGTGTTCTTTGTCTTGCAATGCAGTACCACACTACCCCTATCCTCAAAGACAGCATCACTCCTAGTCCTGCCATATAAAGCAGAACAGTGAGGGACTATGCACGTCCATTACCCAGCTGATCTGTTGAATGTTTAAACTAATTATTAGCAATCTTAAGAGAGAGAAAAAAAACCCCACACACCATGATTCCTCTTGTCTTCACAGGAATGAATTGGAGCAGACAGATTGAATCTACTGCCAAGGTTAAATCCTTTATTTTCAATGACACCAATTATTTTGAGCACAAATGCTTTAATTATCTCAAGTAGGCAATTAATAAGTTGAATTCAAAAAATCAGGCATCACTGTGAAACTGTCCAGCATTCAAATTCTTTTTTTCCTCAAAGACATAAACCACAAAACCTTTTAAAAAGTTTTTTCAGCTTCCATTTTCACAGCCAAAGAACTCAAGGATTTCTAACTCTTTCTATAACCATCATTCAATTTAGTGCCAAAACAAACATGTTGACAAGAGAAGGATCTGGGTTCTCTTGTTCATAATTACAAAGGTAAACTAACATGCTGGGCAGTTCTTTGGATCTATATTACTTACAAGCTACCTCAGTAACATGTTCCCTGTACTTGAAATATGCATGTTCAATGATTTCCCCCATAAGAGCAGAATTTCTGTACATTTCAGTCAACAGGCTTCTAAACACTTGCTAAAGAATTTGCATAATAAGAAGTTCAAGGAAAAAAAAGGCAAGAGGTGAAAGTTGGCTAAATGATGGTTGCTTGTGAATGAAACTTTCTTCTGTTTTTTAGTGCACTGTCTGTAGTCAAACTTTTGTTGATGAATGGAATACAAAAGTGCTTAACTTCAACAGCAGAACTCTAAACTGGGAAAAAGTCAGCCTACACCATGAAGACGAACACAGTCTTATGTATCAGCCTAAGACTAAAATAGTGAAAATATCCTGTGATATATCTACCTAATTGAATGGCATATGATGTGCAAATAGAAAATCCTTCAGAACACATTAGGTGATCTGCTGCAGTCCTGTGACAGGAAATGAGGTTGCTTTTACATATTAACTTGCTCAGCTACAAAGGTTTCAGACGTCATAAAACTATACTGATCTTTTAAAGTTCAGCCTCTATAACTACCTTGATAGCCTGAGGTAGAGGTCTCCATAGGTCCGCTTTGTCTGATTAAAGACTAAATTCTCTTTATTGGTTCTAAGATGCAATATCCAAAATAGTTTCAACCAGGGTTAAACAGGAATTTGAAGCTTACTGCAAAGCCCAAAGGCATTAGGAGTACCTTACTGCTCTATAGGGATCAGAGATTGTATCAACACCTTAAACCAGTGTCTGTACCTCAGAAGTCATTTGTTAGCACAACAGGGAGAGCAAGGGGATTTACTGGGGTCTAGTGAGAACAAAATAAGTGCATGTGGCCCCATCCTCATCTCTCATCTCTGTAACTAACCTGCTAACCTTTGATAGGTCATTTTAGGCTCTTTGAACATGGTGCTCTTCAACCAATTCATTGTGGTGTTGCTGTTGTTGTTGTTTTTCCAGACAGAAAAAATTGCAGTCAGTTTGGAACAGCATCTACCTCCTGGTTCAAGCAATTTAGGAATCTTATAAATCAGAGGAAATATACCCCAAAGGTTTTAAAATAGGGAATGGCAGTGTTATATTAAAAAAATATGGATATATTTCAAATTCACAATGTCATTGTCCTTTCTGTGGTATATCTTCTGTGTCTTAGCCATGCAGAGCACTGACTTATAGCAGCATGTAGGGCAAAAAGTGTAATCCATTACAATACCCATCTCTTTGTGACACAGGGACTTTGGAAGAACCACTTGTAAAAATCACTGAAGGCTGTGCATGAACAAATCCCATTTGTAGCAATTATCCTCAAGAACTGGGAACTTGCTTTACAGTACTGTAGCGTTCAAAGGCAACAGCAGCATAAACAAAAATTTTACCTGTCTTTCCAATTATAGCCTTTCCAGTGAAAGCAAATAAATTGTATAGCAGTTAATGCATATTATAAGACTGTGCATCTCCCTCTCACTTTTTATCATTTATTACACAACAAAGGTTTTCTTACTTTTTTTTTTTTTTTTCAACAAAAAGTTTTTTTTTTTTTTTTTTTTTTTTTTTTTTTTTTTTTTTAGTATTTGACAATTTTGTTTTGTTCTGAGCAAAGCTAAAGCTCAGAAGACAAAATGATTCATTGGATAGACCAAGTCCAACATTAGATTATAGCTGTTTTACCTCATACAGGTAAAACTTTTAGATCATAAAGCATCCCTAACTGGTAGATGGCTCTAAGATATTGAGTCCAATTTGAGTCCCTCCCTTTCTAAGGCAGGGAGCTTTTGTCCTTTCCTTTCACCTGCAGGTAATATGATATTCACCAGCTGATCAGTTTTGCTTCCCAACTGTTGTCTTGAACACCTTTGCTATGCTAAAGTCTGTATTTTTCCCATGGATGGAGAAGCCATCACAATAAACAAAGTCATTATAGAATCCCAGAAAACTTACCTGTTAAAGATCTTGAAAATTCACCTAATTTATCCATCTGTTCCAATGTAGGATTGATTATATCCACAGCATTCTTGACAGATCTGTAATATGATCCTTAACATTTCTGACAAAGACCATCATGAACAGCATATGCTACCATTGGTCTGTATTACCACCATTAGAATGCTCTTTCTAATACATATCATGCTTATTTTAAATCCATTTTCAAATGTAAGATGATTACTTGCTGTATTGCTCATAGACTTGCACTGCTCTTTGAACAACACACTGAACTATTACTTTATGCCTTTCTGTTCTGCAGAAGCCTTTGACAGAATTGAACATTAGCATCATGGACCATCTAGGTCTTATCTTTTTGGTGCTAAGCTATTAATATACCAGGCATAAAGCCCTACAGAGCCTAGCAGAGATATTTTGTTTCACTACTGAATATTGGAGAGCAACAGCTTCTCTTTCAATAAGATTTCAATAAGATTTTCTAGTCATTTCACAGTCACATTACAGAAGTCTCATTCAGACTCTATTCCTTACATTACCTATGTGAATGTCACAAAAGACAGTAAACACACAGTAATAGAGAAGTAGATATGATATTCACTAGCTGACCAGTTTTGTTCCCCAACAGTTGTCTTGAACAGCTTTGCTATCCTAAAGCCTGTATTTTTCCTCTGGATGGAGAAGCTGTCACAATAAATAGAGTCATTATAGAATCCCAGAAAATTTGCCTGTTAAAGATCTTAGAAACTTGTCACCTACCCATTCTTCAGCAGGAGCACTGATAAGCTCATAGTCAATTTTTTTTTTTTTAATTATTAATCTGCTAAAGCTCTTCTTGAAGGCAAGGAGAATTTGTTCCATTTTAAAAATAATATCTACTTCTTGTATTCCTACCATGGACTAAAGTTGTCAGGAATGGTTCCTAAGCTTTGTTTTCTCTGTCTAACTGTGTGAGTACTTGTAGGATCATTATCTTGGATATCAGTTAAACTACTCTGACAGACAAATGTGTAATAAAGCACATGCTACTTGCTTGTTTTGCTATGTAGAATAATTTTCAAGAAAAATTCCATCATTTGTTTTAATGTGCAACTGTGTCATCTTCAATTTCTCAGGCAGTTTTTACGTTGCTGCCTTCAGTTGTCCTTTTAGATAATGACTAAGATAACACACATACAGGAAACACCATAATGTAAAAATACCTCATGAAAGCCTAAAAGGAACAACATAAAAAAATCTAGCTAGAGGGCTTTGCAAGCCAGTATCTACCTACTGTCCAAGAAAAAAATAAGTATAGGAGCAGAGCCAGGTACCTGGAAGCCATGTAATTTCTTATGATGTAATCATATATATCCTATTAGATGAAATTTATGAATCTCAGTATTTATTGCATCTTAGTTAATGTAGTTAATTTTGCGCTATACCCCTCAAACCAAACATCAACATCTGTTAATAATTCCCTTCTGTTTTTTGGGTTTTTTTTCTGAAAGTTTGAAAACAAGAAATGAGAAGATAAGAAAGACTAGAAATCAAGAGGGCATATATCTTTGCCTCTATTTTCATAGAGCAGGCAATTAAATAATTGAAGAGTTTCATAAGACACAACACTTGAAGTGACACCTTGCATAAAAGCTGGCTACAGTAAGTCATCCGTTATCTGAGGAGAAAATTGGAGGTTTTGCAGCACCATTTGATTTGGATATATATAATGTAACTATCAATCTCTACAATAATCAGATTTCTCAAGTGTACTCTCAACACAATGACATCTTACCAAGATTTTTCTCAAAAGGCTTGAATAAGAATAAGCTATTGTTAACACTGTGGGTCTTGACAACTCAAAACCTCTGCTTTCTTGAATTGATTGTTCCTGTGAGAAACAAAATCAGAAAGGCTGAATGGTTAAGCACGACTCCTTGTTTTTTCTGACTTGAGGTACAACTGTTTGAACATCTTTCACTAAACAAAAAAAGACCAAACAAATATGTATTTTTTCTATATTAGAAATATGTGTTTTGTCTTTATTAGAATATGGTCTATACTTTACAAAACAGTTTTTCTGCCTCTCTGTGTCTCTCTCTCTCTTTTTTTTTCAATTTTCAGAAGTATTGACCCTAGGTTTCTAATCTGGAGTTTACTTTTTATCACCAAATTTAGGGCTTGTGCTATCTCACTAAAATCATCTGTGCCAGACTATGTTTAAAAGTATTGACCTGTATGTGTATTAGGTTAGAATTTTACCCTCCTGTTCAAAGACACGCTGTGCACGTATCTTACTACAATTCACCATTATCTTAGGAAGAGTTTTAGCAGCTATTAACTTGGAAAGTGTATTTGTTCTGACCATGATGAAATGACAAATTGTAGTCTACCAGCTATGACAAGTTCAACATCTGTTGGGTTTTTTTCAACCATGAATATATATTCCACATGTGAATAGCTCAAATTAGAAAAACATATATTTGAAAACTAGTCAACTTTATTCCCATATTTCTGCCTCTGTCATTTGGTATTCCACATCTGCTCGATTTTTTTC